>VZTX01011984.1:212368-227225 GCA_013400915.1 Pardalotus punctatus
ACAAACCAAAAACACAAAGAAAGAAAGAATGACAAGATAGTACTTATATTTCCTCTGGGGTTTCAAGACACCATACTGTGGACTTTCTCAGTAGCCTTTAAGGAGACATGATTAGGATGAGGAATAAAGGCTACTGTGGATAATGTGCTCTTCAGGAGATAAAACCTCAAAAGTGAGGAAAAAGATCCATTGTTAGACTGGAAATAGGCTTACACTGGGCATTATTAGCACTAGCGTTATTTACCAGTTTGGACAAGATGGTAAACAACCTGAGGTCTACATCTGACAGACACACACAGACTGTTAAGACTATTACACAGTCACATCCAAGGAAAGAACTGGAAACAACATATTACTTTTCAAAGTAACAAACCAAATATGAAAAACAGCAGAAACTTAATTGAGCCCATATACTCATTAAGTCAATTTAATAAAATACATTGAATTGTATGCCTATGTCCTCTGAGAAGAAAACAAAAAAAAAAGAACTTCACTGTGAGGTAATAAAAGCAGACAAATGAGGAAGAAACTCATTGAATAAAAGATAAGGTATTTTATAGGCAAAACACATCAAAAGGAATAATTTCAGTTGAATTACTGAGTTGAACATACTCATCTATGTTTCTGGGTTCAAATTAAATGTAGTCACTGAGGCTAAACACCTGGGAAGCTCACTGGAAACATATGTTCAGTTTGTAATTTAGAATTTAGGTTTTTTTAAAGAAAGGAATACTAAAATAGAAAATAGTACAAAAGAAAAAGTACAATGTAAGCAGNTACAAACACTTTTATTCATTACTTGTAAGAAAAAAGCTCACCACTGTATAATAGTAATATTTAATGGAGAGGAGAACGTGAAGGATAGTTTATAATTTTGTTTGTGTAGCCACAGAAGGAGAAAGAGTCTGATGTGGTTTCTGCTGGAGTAAGCAGTTAATGATTTATTTTACTTTTTAGGAAGTGTCTTGTTTCTTCTTTTTTCCTGCAAACTCACTTTCAGTTTTCCAGAGAATATAAAGTGACTTAAATGTTTCTACCCCACCCCCCCANGGTAATAAAAGCAGACAAATGAGGAAGAAACTCATTGAATAAAAGATAAGGTATTTTATAGGCAAAACACATCAAAAGGAATAATTTCAGTTGAATTACTGAGTTGAACATACTCATCTATGTTTCTGGGTTCAAATTAAATGTAGTCACTGAGGCTAAACACCTGGGAAGCTCACTGGAAACATATGTTCAGTTTGTAATTTAGAATTTAGGTTTTTTTAAAGAAAGGAATACTAAAATAGAAAATAGTACAAAAGAAAAAGTACAATGTAAGCAGCATGTGATTTAATAGTGTCATCACCTAAAACATCAGTCAGCTCTGATTATCCACAGTCAAATAAATTATAAACAGAGAAAAAAAAAAATAAAAACAAGGGAAACACGTAGTCCAGAAGAAGACAACACAGGTACCCAGAAGAAATTTTCCATATGAGAAAGTTAAAAGCCTAGTACTGTATAATTTACAGTAGATCTGGAGGAAAAAGATACCCTCTAAATCAATAATGTGTTAGTATAACAATTTAAACTCTCTTTTACTCTCGTGAAAGGAAAAATTACCCATTCTGTGATTCTGTGGAACAAAAGGAAAACTGCTGTTGAGAGATGAAACCTTCCCCACCGCTACACCTTATGTTCTAAGTTTTCTCCATAGACAAAGCAAAGTGGGAAAATCTGATCAGTTAGCAGATCTGGTGTGGGCTTTTTTTTTTGTTTTGTTTCCCCTTTTACTTTTAATTGTCCTGAACAAGATGCACATGAGAGAGAAACTCAATCACCTTAGCCACATATAGTATTTGTTATATATTAGCTGATGTCCTGTCAGCATCAGACTATTTGTTTATCTGTACACTCAGATTCATAAGGCATTTAACTCCCTGCTGCCTGCTGTGATCAAAGTCTTGCCCTTCTTTGAGGCACTTGGCCATTTATAGCAATAAATAAGAAACACAAGCAAACTATAGCTTCTAAGTACTGACTCTTAACAGACAAGTGAAGTAGGTAACTGGAATGCTTCCAGTTAAAAACAATGGAAACCAGACTTTAAAACAAAAAAATCTTTAGAAAAAAACAGTGATATTCCGTCTCCCACATTCTTCTAACATTTTGCTTCTATTCCAAAAATTTTGAGAAAAAATACCACTTTTCATACTGTGACATGAGGCTGGGGATGCAGGCTACTCTGAGGTCAAACGGCAGCTCAACATTAATTGGTAGATCGCATTAAAAGTCTATAAAGCAGCTCTGTTATCCAATTTGCTGAATGGTTTGAAGACATGGGCTAGTGACGACATACATGACTCCTAGACAAATGTCATCTGCACCATCTGTGGACCATATTGTGCATCAGATGGCAGGATAAAATTTTCAATAAAAAAGTTTCAGAGCAGAGTTATGTTCCAGGGACTGTAGCCATGATCATTATAAAAAAGCTGCACTGAGCTGGTCATGCAGTTAGGACAGAAGACACCGGCATCCTGCAGCAGCTGGTGTGCACTGAACTTAAAGAAGTAACATGCAGCCAGGACAGACAAATGAAACATTTCAAGGACACAGTGAAATACAACTGCAAGCAATAAAAATTGCTGAAACGGGTAGGACTGATACGTCACAGTCCCGGTTGAAAGGAGTCAGTTGAATCTAAACTTGCTAGCAGAAGTTTGCATGGTCTTGCTAATCCATTGTCAAGAAGAGAGGACTCCAGTGAAGAAAGATGCCATTATTATCTCTTTTGGTCTCTGTGTTTTGCTTTCACAGAATCACAGAATCAATTAGCCTGGAAAAGACCTCTGAGGTCATTGAGTCCAACTTTTGACTGAACATCACATCTACTAGACCATAGCTCTAAGTCTTTCTTTAAATATCTCCAAGGATGGTGACTCTACAACTTCCCTGGGCAGCCCATTTCAATGTTTAATCACCCTTTCTGTGAAGATATTCCTCCTAATGTCCAGCCTCAATCTCCCCTGGCACACCTTGAGGCAACGGCCTCTTGTCCTGTTGCTGGTTTCCTGGGAGAAGAGACCAACCCCCACCTGGCTACAGCCTCCTTTCAGGCAGTTGTAGAGAGCAGTAAGGTCTCCCTTGAGCCTCCTTTCTCCCCACCATACAAGCCCAGCTCCTCCAGCCTTTCCTCATAGCACCTGTGCTCCAAACCCTTCACGATCTCTTTCACCCTTCTGTGGACACACTCATCACCTCAGTGTCCTTCCTGAACTGAGGAGCTCAAAACTGGACACAGCGCTCAAAGTGTGGCCTCAACAGTATTGAGTACAGGGTGACAATCACTGCCCTGGTCCTGCTGGCCACACCATTGCTGATGCAGGCCAGGATGCCATTGGCTTTCTTGGCCATCTGGGTACACTGCTGGCTCATGTCCATCTGCTGTTCATCAGCACACTGAGGTCCTTTTCTGCTGGGCAGCGTTCCAGCCACTCAGCCCCCAGCCTGTAGCACTGCATGGGCTTGTTTTGTTCAAAGTACAGGAGCCAACATTTGGTCTTGTTGAACCACATCTTGTTGGTCTCAGCACATTGATCCAACCTTTCCAGATCCCTCTGCAGAGCCTTCCTACCTTCCAGCAGATAGACAGTCCCACACAAATTACTGTTTTCTGCGAACTTACCGAGGGTGCACTTGATCCCCTCATTATCCAGAGCATGTATAAAGACATGAAACAGGACTGATCCCAGCACTGAGCTCTGAGGGACACCACCAGTGAGCAGACACCAATGGGAGGCAGCATCATTCACCACCTCTCTCTGGGCCTGGCCATCCAGACAGATCTTAAGCCAGCAAAGAACATCCCTGTCAACTCTTCCTACAGAGGGCAGGCAAGGGATACTAATATTGATGGATCTGGTTTCATTATGGCAGCAGAATTCAAATCTTATCTTGACAATTCAGAGGTACTTGTTGTACCTATCGGTCCTGTGCACCCAAGCAGAAGTATTGCATCCATAGCAAAGGAAAGAGAGAAAAAATATTTCAACAGCAACCCTTAGGACTACAGCAACCCACAGGATTATTCATGAAAGCAATTGGAAAAACACATCCCAGTATCACACATGGGATGACCCCATAATTAGGGTTTTTTCTTTTGTTTGTTGTTAGTTTCTTTTTGTTTCATTGATTTTTTTTCTACCCCTTACAATATTTCAGGATAATACCATGAGTGCTATTTTCTTCACTTACAAAGGACAATATATAAAAAAAATTTGGCAAATGATAAATAAAGGATACTTTTTAGAAAACCAGCTCGTAAGCATGGCTTCACATTTAGATGAGAAGCTCTAAGTGTCTGCATTAATTGCAGCTGGAGTTAAATATTTAGAACTAACTTCAAAGCCTCACTTTAATTAATAACACTAGTTTCAAATTTTGTTTTTAAATAGTCAAATTAATGAATTAGTTTGCAAAATCATTTTAATTTCTAAGTGATGATAGAAAAGGCTTAATTAACTTCAATGGATTTCAGATCAGGTTTTCAGTACCTCTGAATTCATAGACCTAAATGATATGCTTATGTACATCCTCAATTGAATTCTGAATTGAGAATAAAACTCTTCAATCTAACAAACAAATTTTTTTTAAATTATGGACATTTAAAAATATTCAATTCAGATTATTCAGTACAGGAATTAATTTTTTTTCACTATATGTTATTTATTTGTTTATTTTCTGGTTTAATTACTTATTTTTATATTATGATTTGAAAATTCTCATTGTGAAATTAATTATCAGAGACTGGTAAACATACACAGAAATTATTAGCCCTACAAATAAATAAAAAAAATATTCAAAGGAAAACGATCTTATTTTTTTTCCAAAATAGCCATCACAATAGGTGTGGCTAATCTGACTAAAAACAGATGTCCTTCAAGGTTATGAATGTCCTAGTATTCATCAGAGTTGTAATAACTGCTTCTTCCCCGCATTCACACACGCAGACACACACATACACACACACAAAGATATGTCTGTAGTCAGAAGGCATCTGCAGTTACACACTGAGATTTAGAAAACATCAACGTCTGCAGTACAGCCCTCTCATATATCACAAATAACATCCCACTTCTAGATTTGTTGATAATATGCTCTCACTGGATACATACTCATTACTAGTTCTGCCAGAGCCATGGGTACTAATCAAGACTGCCCAAAATAAAGCCTTTGAGAGACACCCACATTCTGTTCTTCTCAGTCTGCAACCATGCATGCCTATTTTGATATCTGAACCACAGCAATACTTTAAAGACCTTAACAAAGACATCATAGGTTTTGGGCGAAGTGGGGCTGACTGACATAAAAGAGGCAAAGAGATGAAGACTGCATACAGATAATGACAGGCTTTAATGAAAATTCAGAGTTGAGTCTAGTGACATGATGCTCATGTGATCAGTTAGGCAGGAATTTGTGTGGGAATTTACAGCCAGACAGGCCAAGTTTGGTCAAAGAAATGAGTTGATGTTTCTGGACAAGGGTGAAGAGGCAACTTACAGTTCAGAGAGGCTGAAAAAGTGATGATTTAAGTATATCAGGCTATCCATCATCCTGCTTGATGGTTGCTCTGTTGGAGCATTGTTGCATTCAAGACACCCAGGGCACCTCAGACGCCAGTGGAATTCATGAGGTCTGGGGAAAAGCTTCACTTATGGCATATACATGGCAAGCCACCTGCACATTGGTCTGACAGCCTAAAACCTGGACTGCATATCCCTTCTTCTTTGGAGTTACTTTGCTACTCTTTCCCACTTTTTTGCATCAAAATTTCCATGATTCAGAACAACATTCCAGCTGTTGCATAATACTCTCAGACATTGTAGGGAGAATTTCCACAAGATCCATCCTGATCTTGTCTACAGCAAGCACAAACATCAAGTAATATCTTTATTTTCCCTTTCCCCTTTCTTCTTTTTTTTTTCAGTCATCCCATCCTACCCTGTTACCAGTTTCCTTTCTAAACCCTTCACACTTTGTGAAAGCATCTGCTGTACATAATTACCTACAAGTGTACACCCTTTGACACCATTGAAAACCAGGGTTCTCCCTCAAAACATGGATGTACTGTCCACAAAGATAATTCACAGCAAGTCTTGAAGCAAGTCAGTGTCATCTTTGGGACATAATTTGTTGTGCAAAATGGAATTCATGGACAATCTGATTTGTGTGAGGGTCTAAAGGAGGAAAAGGTGTGACCTTTCCGCTAAAGTTTAAAAGATTCAGAGACAAAGAGGTCCTGTAGGATTAAAAGGCTTATGATTTTCTAAAATGTGTTACTCACCCTGGATATCTGGGAGATTTTTCAGTAGAGCAAAGATAGGTAGGAACCGGGAAAGACTACATAAGAACATTGACATCTGTTTCTTGAAGCCAGAAGGCTGAAATTCTACTAGAATAAAAATGGGAAAAAGCAGGCAGATCATATAGAAAGGAAAATGTGTTTATTTCACACAGTAGCAGAAATTAAAGGTGGTAAAGAAATGCATTTCACATCTGAGAAGGTCTCTCAGGTGAACCTTTCACTTGTTTTTTTTCATTCTCCAGTGATATTATATGCACACCTCATGGAAGCAGAATACTCTGGCTTGGAGAAACCACATCAATTTGCACTCTGATGTTCATCCTAATATATTCATAGTGATTGTAGGGCTCTCTCTGGATGTCTACAGGGGTCAGTTGTCCACAGCAGTAGCTGTGAGGTTGCTGAGAGGTCTCTCAGCGCAGCTCTGTTGATGTTTGAGGATGAGCTTGAAGTCAGGAGAGGTCCTCCCCTATCTGACACTGCTGCCTGCACTACAGCCCTCTGCAGTAGGAGCTCATGTGGCAAATAGCCTATTGTAGGCTTACCATTTGGGAATTAATACAGTATTACCCCTCTTTGGAATGTTAAAGAAAGTCATAGGCAGTTCTTTCCTCCCATATTACCTATGCTTGTTCTAGACAGGGCTCATAAATCTGAGGATGCTAACTCAGTACATAGTGCTCAGCCTGATCTTTAGAAGGTCTGTTGGCTGGAAGCCAAACGTTGTGATTTAGCTCTCACCATTCTCTACTTCTTAGGAAGAGGTGAAGATGACCTCATTCACCTGAAGTTCAGGTTCAGGTGTCCTGTTTTGAGGATAAGAATTGAATCAATTTTATCCGGTGAATACACTGATGAAGCCAACATTTGCCTAAGTCCATGAGCAGCTTGTTGGATGGAGATGTGTGAGGAATTTATGAACATGTGCAGATCCTGCACTATAAGTGCTAAAAACCCCATTAAAACTGATGGAACAGGGAACAGGTAGTGTTGAAGTACAGTTGGGTGCTGTGGGATAGATCTGCAACTACTATGCTACAACTTAGGCAGTCTAAATCTTTTTATGTTAAGATCTTTGTTCCCCTTTCCTCCTCTATGTATAGTAATTGTCGGTTGCACAGCAGGATTACTCGGGGGCATATGAATTTAAGGATTTTGCTATGTCTCTGACTGACATATCCTTTCATCCTTATTTGGTGTAATGACCGCCGACATGAAAAATACTGCTTGAGCTAATCTGTCTCCCACTGAAATCAAAGGCAGTTTTTAATACAGGGACCTTAGTAGAATAAAGATACCTTCAAGAAAAAAAATGCAAGTATCATGAAATTTTACAAATTCCTTTCTAGACAGAGCTGACAACTATTTACTTTTGGCAAAATACCAGCTCCATAATCTCAGGATCTGATCATTTGCTGTCTATCACACACAGGAAAAAAGGAGGTGGCAAATGCAAGAGAAGGGTAATGAATTCAGAATAGCCCTTCTGTGGCCATCGTCTATTGTTATAGTTATCCTAGAATAATCACAATGCCATAAACATTCAAAATACAAAACCACTGTCACAAATGGCAGCTTTAGGTATTCAATAGGTTCAGCAGCAATGAGTCTCTAGTAAAGCCAGACAGACTGCTGGAAACTAGTGAGGAACTAGGGTTTTGCTAGCTTCATGTTGTGAAAAATGCAATTTCATTCTCATTTCTGTTTGTTTTCATTTTTAATGATTCTTTTTGTTGGCAGCTGGTTGATTTATTGGTTCAAATACCCAAAAGCATCAGTGGCTGGCTGTTAAACAGAATTTGTGTAATTTTGAAAATGTACAGACTGAGACCTCATTAAATCAGTAGTAACCCTTTTGAAATCATCCATGTCTACTCCCAATGCTAATGTAGTTGAATTAGCAACTATGCAATTGTTCAGGACTAAGGAATTACAGAGTCTGTGACTGCAAACTTATTATAAATAGTAATTGTGCATTTGATATTGCAGAAAATCAGAGAAACTAAATTTTTTAGTATTTTTCATACTAGAATCATATATTGACTGAATGCGTATTTGTGTAGAATTATTGCTTTTAAATTTATTGAGTTTAGCCTTTAGCATGGTAATTGAACCATACCCAGTAAGGCATCCAAAGAAAATGCCACACTAGCAATATACTTCTCTGCAGCTACATGCTTTACAAAGAAAATAAAAATCTAAAAATCTTAAATATATCTTTCTTTCCTTCATCCAGAAAGTTTGTTTGCTTTCTTTCTGAACCAGAGGGTGCTTGAATCAGTTGAGCTTCAGTCCCTCTTTTTCACTATTGTTCTGCTTATAGGTCTTCCAGTTTTCAATATTAGTGATGCGTAATTTGACATGGTAGAGTATCCAAAGATTTTGCAGCTGTCAGCTGCAAAGTTTGGAATAGGTTCTGCACTCTGCTTCTCCATAAAGTAGAGATCTAATGCGACTAAACTTGGGAACACAAGGATGCTTTCTGGAGATCTTAAAAAATAGCTGTACACCTGTTAGGGATCTTGAGATTATTTTAAAAGGTTGCTCCATTCTGCACCTAAATCTAAGGAGCCAGAGACCTACCCAATATTTTATTTCCCTCAAAACCATATATACAGAGGCTCCAGAGCCATTTTTCGAAGTGTTTTCAGAATGAGGTTTAGACTCACCATGAGGCACAACTGTTCACAGTTTCATCCAGTATTGTTCCTAAAGAAGGAAGCAAACAGTGTGTTGTTGACTCAGCAAGTAGGTAGTTCTGGCTGAATGAATAGACTATCATAAATTTTGCTTTCAAAACAGAGTACAGTTGTGCGGGGTGGATCTTGGATTTTTGTTTTTTGGTTTGTTTTTTTTTTTTTAGTGAATAAAACAATTGTCTTTACGTGACTGCCTCTTTTTATTTTTATTTTTTCCCTTGGGGGCTGAATACCACATGGTAGACAGTAATTATGCATGATCTTTATCAATAATGTAGAAGAACTTCCTATTGAAGATAGCTTAAGTGTCCTAAGAGTACAAGATCATGCAGTAAGAGCACAGGACTATGTCATTTGCTATGGTAAATAATAGTCCTGAAAAAAGAAAACAAACCAACAAAACATCTAAAAACCCCCAAAAATCAAAAGTACAAACACCGTAAGCTAGAATTCGAACTTTCTCTTCCCAAAGGAAAACAAACTATAAACTTGCATTAAAAACAAATATATAAACTAGAAGGAAGCTGTCTTTAAAAAATTTCCTTAACCAGTACTAAGAAATATACAGTGCTTTCTGCATAATTAAATAGTGACTTGCACTAGAAAAAAAATCTATTAATGTGATACTGGATTTGATTTTATGTGACTGAATTTCTTTAATCTCACATTGAATTAATTTAAATATCAGACATATTAATAACCCAGACCTTTCTGTAGAATGTTGCACATGAATAGAAATTCATCAATTGCTTTATGGCATTACTCCTGTATCCTTACTATCTGTGCCCTTTTGTGGGTGCTAGGAGAGCCTGAATTGTTTATGAGCAATGCAACTCTGTGTATTTTCTTTCTTTTCCTGTTTTTTTTTTTCTCTTTGCTAGTTGGTAACAGATAATTTCTTAATCATTTAGGCCTACAGATTATTTGCAAGTAATCTGTAGCTAATGATTTTATAAGCATTAAGAATTTAGTAGACAAACTCAGCGCTCAGTTACTGAAATCATGTGGCATTGTTTGTGGTCTCTATATTCATACAGACAAAAAAGCGATGCCTCAAAAAATAAAAAAAAAAAAAAAAGAAGAAAAAAGAAGGTAATTCTCAGAAGGAATGAGAATACCAGATGGAAGAGATTCAGAGAAAAATGGTATAACCTTGCCGGAATTCTGGATACCCCTTTTTCACAAGAAAATAGCTTTAAATATGCTGTGTGTACACAAACCTAAGAGGGTCATTTTTTATGGTGTTAGAGAGATATGAAGGCTCAGACTTCTCTCTTCATTGCTGCAACAGTTTACTACATCCCTAAAGCACACAGCCTTCTTCTATGCCCTTTGTTTTCTGTCTTTCTGCTATACCCTCTCTCCTGTTCTCCATTGTGAGAGCAATGAGGTCAACAGCTTTCATATCTATTAGTACCCACACAAAAAGATGTCAAAAATGTCTAGACAGCTGGAAAACCACACACAGATCCCACTTTCAGTTCCCTACCTGAAAAGGAACAGGAAAAAAAAAATCCATTTCTATACCCTATGAAGGATATGATACAGGTAAATATAACATAGCAATAGATTCAACTTCTGTTGGAATCTTCCAGTATAGGTGGGCTCTCAAGTGATACAAGAAAAAGCAAATTTTAGGAGGGAATCTTAGGAAATGGCTGGTGGAAATAGTGCCCATCTGGCATTCCCTAAAATGTTGCCAAGGAACATGAAAGAACTGTCAAATGGGAAGGGAAGGGAAGGGAAGGGAAGGGAAGGGAAGGGAAGGGAAGGGAAGGGAAGAATCCTGTGGAATATAGCAATGAGTGAAACGACAGCAGAAGATGAGTTTCCTTTGAACAATAACAGGTTTAAATGCTAGTAAAATACTGCCTACTGGCTTTTTTAAATAATCAAGAGAATTCCCATTGATTTTGATATATCTAACTTTTTACCAAAACTAATTCCTAGATTTGTTAATAATAACAGTTTGAGCTCCTCAAAGAGGCACACCTTCTAGTTGATCTTTTCTACAATACAGAGATGGAAGCTGACTATGAAACATGAAAAAAAAATCTCTTTAGTGTATCAGATTTCTGACTCATCTTCTATTAAATCAATCTATTAAATTAATGTTCTAAACATTATCCTTGGAGTGTAGAATTTCTCCCCATCTGATGCAAGACAATATGTCTTCACCTGAGAAATTAAGAATGTATGTTTACTTCTGATAGCTACAGCAAACAAAACTTAACTACTATAATACCCATTAATTTTATGTCTAATTTAAAGTACGGATCTCATCCTAATATCACTTGTGGATAAAGGCAAAAAGTAATTTCAAAGCTATTGGGGCATTCACAATCATACGAAGAAATGTTATCTCAGCTTTCCTTTAAATTTGGGTTATGTGTAAAGAGACAGTGAACACATAAAAAGACACATTCTTAAAACTCAGATCACTAATAAATATTGTTATAGGTATATATTTAGACAAGAAAATAAACAGTTATAATTCCCGTACAGTACTTACCCATTTTAACATTATCACATGGTTGTACAAACAGGATTATAACAAGCAAAAGAAAGCACTTTATTTAATGAATAAATAATCAAAAGCATTGGTGAGGATAGTCTCAATAATATGCTGCTTCATACAGTTTAAAGTACATCAAACAACAAAATCCATAGTCCCAAAATTCCATTAAATAATACTGAGTAATTATGTGACTGATAATATTTATGTATATATATATAATCTATATATATATATATATGTGTATATAATCATATCATTATGAGTAATTAAGGTATCTATTTACATGCCATGCAATATTAGAATGTGTTGCAATACCTAGGCACAACAGGTGGATTTAAGAATGTCTGTGGCAAAAAAAAAAGAACATATTTTTGAAAATGAGGGACATTACTTTCTTTAAGTCCTTTTTATAATATACAGTGAGAATTTGAGATCCTTTCTGATAGCTAAAAACATCCTCATTTTTGCTATTGTACAGTTAGGTAGCAGTATAAACTTAGAGCTGTAATTAGAATCATGAGATGCTGCAGTTAGAGAAAGCATTCTTGCTTCAAAACATAGCATGTGACGTGCATGTCTGTGATATTCTTTCCATTGCAGACCCAGTTCTGTGAAATCCTGAGCTTTTCCTACAAGACAATGCTTACTGTTGTGCTCTAAAGAAATTAAGTGCACTCAATGTCTCAAAAGAGCTGCAGATTATTTGGCAGGGTGCAGGGTGCAGATATATGTGGGCACATAAGTTCTATTACTGTCCAGCCAAGTGATGCATCTGCATCACTTTAAAAAATAAAAAAAAAAAAAAAAAGGAAATTTAAAAAAAAAGCAAGCATGTAATTCTTCCTTTATTGGCGTTTATTTCAGTTTTTAAGTAGTTTTTAAACTACACTGTGCTTTAGTTTCCTGGAAATTGCACATTTACTTCTCAAGCATTACATACTACTGTATTGACCACTATATACTAAAAGACTTGCTATTTCTGTGGTCCTCTGTGTTATGATCTTACTTTCAACTCAACTGGCTGAAAACAAAGTATAAAATGGTCTCTCACAAGAAAAGCATTTTATAACATAAGCAGCTGTGTTAAATAAGACATGTTTCAGAGAAGTCAAACTGAAACTAAAACAGTGTGTGAAAAAAGGGTATCTCATAATTTTACAAGGAAGCATCTACCAATGAGAGTCTCTTTCTGGAACAAGAGGAAAAGTCAGAAGTGGTTTTAGATTAGGGGGTTATTACATTTGATGGATGTATCCACTAAGGTGGCAAGCGGTGCAAGATAATAAAACTAATGTTAATTGAGTTGCATCTCAACTATCCATGATATACTGAGCTGATTCACACCTCTGGGTTATGTTGTATCATGTTTTCTGTATATTAAAATGCCTTTTAGTGCTCTAGAGTTGGTCTTCTTTTTGAAATTTTTCATCTCAGCAGCAATAATTACAGGCATATAAATTAATTAAAGTCAAGTCTTTGGAACACAGTTCCACTAAAGAAGTGTATTAAATGGGAAAAAATGGAGCTGCAAATACACTGTTGCTTTTGCAGTTTGAACTGGCTCACATGAGGACACATCCTGTAAAGAACTCTCACTGCTTATTTGCTCATTCTCATGGCAAGGATGCATGCTGTAAGCTTTATAATCTGAATCAGGTCAATAGTTTCTGGTCATGGGAAATCAAAACTTGTCCTTCAGTCTGGATTGGATATGACACCACTGCTCTGCTCTCATGCCAGCAGAATACTTCCGTAACATATTTTGAGGTACTGCCTAAGGCTGTTAGACCCTACCACTGCACCTTTTGGCATGTCCTGAGTCTGTGGCCTGTAGAATGCCTGACATCACCTATTGCCATGTTCCACAATTTTCACTGTCTTCTCTTTCGTTAAAGCAACTAATGCCTCCCTGTGCTCAAAACATCCCAAGATTCAACTTCTAATCAATATGGTGATCTTCTTTTCACTATTTCTTTGTTTTCTCATGGGAGCTACATCAGTCTTTATTGCTCCTGCTCTTTACTGTCAACACAGATATACATCTCTTGCATTTATGCCATTTATGTATCCAAAGCTTCCTAAATTTCTCCATTACTTTAATGTACTCCATGATAAAATCCTTAAGATTCCTTCTGATTTAAATCCTAATAATAACTCACTAAAAGGTAATAATCACATTAATCAAGGAATGTGAATATAATTTTCTTCCTATGTATTTGTTAAAATTGATGAATACTGCATATTCGTAATTCTGCTCCATTTATTTCTTTATCAGCCTTCACACAGTGTTCCATACAGTTCCAGGTGAAGTCCAACAAGGGACATTGAGTAGGCAATCTCTTTACCAACTTCTCTGAGAAAATAGAGTACAAAATTTTCCTTTCATCTGACTTCATCATCCTGTGGGGCTCATTCATTCCACCATCACACATTCTCTTCAAGTCACATTGTCTGTAAAGGATCTCAAGAAGGCATCTAATCCATCTTTTCCCCTGACAAACAAGTATTGTTGTTAGATATTTTTTCTTTCTCTTCTTCAAAATGCCAAACCCATCTCTGGGCAATCTCTTCTAGCATATCACCATTTAAACCACTTGAAAACGTTTCACAGTTCAAGTCTGAACTTTCTGGGCTTTTAGATGGTCCTGACTGCTCTGTCTTTAGTAAGAGTTGGAATAGCATAGGAATAATTAGGAATAAATAACTCTATCTATGCACATTCATTCCATTTTCTCTTTGGACTAAGGGCTTTGGTCAGTGACAGCAAAAATAAAGGACTATGAAAGAAACATTTGGCAAACCTTTTTAGCAGTCTTTAATATGTGTGCATTATGAAATAAATAAATAAAGGACACTCAGTCTGAAGGAAAAAAAAAGGCAGAACTGACATCTGAGAGGCATCTGTATCATGACAGGTTATGAATAATTTTAAGTAATATTTAGCCTCAAAGATAGTAAAATTGAATAGTCACCAATACTCAGCTGTCATCTCATTGGGTGCACTGGGATTCTAAATTTTTTTTAAAGCTCCTTATCTGAGATATCACAGAACTCCTGACAGGTTTTTTTTTGGTTTTTTTTTCCTCTTTATTTCTGAGTTTTATACAGCAGTAGTACTACTACTGATTGAGCAAACCAAATGCTTGTGAATGAATGAGCACTTACTAAATCCAGATGCTGTAGAAACATCATCTGGGAAATATTAATTCAGTTTAAATGGAATTAAGATGCAGTTCTCAGTGCTGAGATCTTTCCTTCCTTCCTTCCTTCCTTCCTTCCTTCCTTCCT
>VZTX01011984.1:227292-345249 GCA_013400915.1 Pardalotus punctatus
CCTTCCTTCCTTCCTTCCTTCCTTCCTTCCTTCCTTCCATTCTTCTCTCTGTCTCTTTCTCTCTTGCTTTCCTTTTCTTTCTTCGCTTTCTTTTTCTCCTGTCTTTTTCTAACTACTTCAAAGCTGGGTAAGATCTTAAGGTACTAAACTTACACAGAAGCTGAAAAAATGAGATGAGAAAACTTTCACTTGCTAGCAATTTTAACCAAATTTGTTTTCGCTCCTCCTGCACAGGTTGATAATAGGACAAAGTATTGAAGGTTGGAACAGAATATAGTTCTCTTTCTGCAGCAACAGTCACATCCTTTGTTTTGTGTCCATGATAGAAATGCTTTCAAATATATTCTATTTAAAAAGGCACTTATAATTTAAACTAGTTGGTACTACTTGGGTTTTCAAATAATTATTGTATTTCTGTTTTTAATATAGAACTCAGTGCATCTCTGCTTTAAAACCCAGCATGTTCAAAAATAGGTTCTCTTATTGATATGTATTTTTCAGGGTTGTCCAGCTATTTTTTTCCCCCTGTGCTGCAACAAAAATGATTATGTAACTACTCCAATTTTCCTTATAGGCAAGAATTTACCGTATTTTGATATGACTTTATCCTGCTCTTGAAAGAAAGACCAAAGTGTGGTAAGTGCGGAGTTTCCTATATGCTACCCCTGTACTTTTACAAAGACTCATGCAAGGATGCTTATTCAATGTGCCTATGCAGGCCTAATAAACGTGGGCTCAATTCTGTCACCCTTGTGCTGAGTAGGTAACATTTTACCCAATTCAAATAACTCATTTTGAATAAGTTCCTACTTACATAGGAATGGCAGAATATCGCCCTCAGGATTTATCATTTTCTGTATATTCCAGTCTTACACATATGTATATGAACAAAACGGACCATGGTATGCTTAGAAAAATAACTGGAAATTCAGAATGAAGCAAAGAAATAAACCAACCAACAATAACAGAAAGAAAGAGAAATTAACAGGAATAAAGTCCCTTAGGCATCTGCCCAAAAACTAACACAACACAATCAGGAATTCAGAATATTTATTGCAAAAGCTGAATAACTAAATAATGTTGAACTGGCAAAGCAGTAACAAGGATAACTGGTTAGATATTTATTCTGTCAAAGTCATCAAACACCCCTCACAAACTGACATAAGTACTGCTATAAGCAATGCACCCCTAACCCATTTGTAAGCCTTTTATACTGTGGAGGAAAAAATAAAAGTGAACTGCTATATACAAAAGAATAAAGAAAAAAACAAAAAGCTTGTGTTTTTTGGTAAAAATAAAATCACCTTCAGATCAGCTAAATTTGTTACTTTAAGACTGATGTTTCACTGTGGCATAAGTAACTTGCTTTTTTCTGTAAGGACTTTTTTTTTTTTTTTTTTTTGCATGCTATTTATTTGTGTAAATCATCTTTCATGCCTTAACAAAAACCATCTAAAAATGTTTTGGATTTGGATTTGCTTTGCGTGCAACTTAGATCTTACTAACATTAGGAGTCACTCTGCTGGTTTGACTGAGGTGACATGATACTGGTACCTGCCAGGCATTGACCAACTATGATAACAAACAGTTAAACAGCAATAATTAGAGATTTAACCCTTTAGTTCCCCCAACTAGCCTACCAGGAGAATGCTCTGTTACATCATGAAGGCACAACACATTAAATATTCTGTGGCTATGGTCTAAAAACACTTGTGTTACTACAACGTTAACGCAAATGAAGATCAACACAAACGCTGCTGTTTCAGCTATACGAACTGTCTTAGGTATAGACACACACCTGCCCAACTGGAAAAACATTATTATTGTATTTTTGTCCTGTAGAATTTCCTCCATATATTTCAGCTGGGTTCAAATCAGCTACCACTCATTAAATGACAGACTACAGCTAATTTGATCAAGGATCCCAAACAAATAGCTTTTTCCATCACCCACCAACACATATTTAAATATTCTTTTGTTTTGCAATTTCCCTGTTTTATTAAACATAATGTAAATTAAACAGAAAATTGCTAAGTTTTTAAGCCCTTACACAAGTCTTTTCATCTTCTAATATTAATTTTTTTAAAAAAGAAAAAAATAATAAATTCTACCTGAATGCTGGCATTGTTTGCTAATACATAGAAAAAAGATTTTTCTCCCTTTCTACAAGCTGTCTTTCTTCCCTCTGCATCACTCTTTTCACTTTTAACACAAGTGGCTTGAGTTCCTTGGAACATTGTGTGTCAGACAGACTACTAACACAGAAACACCATCACCGAAAGTAAAAGCAAAACAAGAGCGCAAATGAAAGAAATTAAAAAGCAACTGTGAAACACAGAAATATGCTACAGTATCTTTTCAAGTGAACATTATAAGTACACAAAAATTGTAAGTAATAATTGTTGCTATTTACAAGTATTTGAACGCTGATTGACTTACAAGTGTCCACTAACATTGTTAATAGCACAATAGGTTTAATGTTTACAGCTTCAATTGTTTGCAATATGATCTCAAGTATAATGGTCCCAGCATAGATCAATGACAACAAAAGCACAATTTTCTAACTGGATATGCTTTTCAATCTTTGCAATCCACTGAGCTTTCGCACTCTCTCTCTCCAAATGCATCTTCTGTTGTTCATAGCAGCAGTCCAGGGTCAAAAAACAAAGAAACAAAAAAGGATATTTTCAAACTGGAGAGATCTCTGTCGATTTTAATCATGTCTATTTAACAAAACCACACAACTAGTAGAAACACTCTTTCATGTTGCAGGACATCATACCTTCCACGGTGCTAACATAAAGATATGCATATCTCTGCTAGGTGAAGCATAGTTCTAGAGGTCTACCCAGTACATAAAGCTCTGACACACACATAGTATTAGCAAGTCTAAGTAGGCTAAAGTCATTGGTCCAAAGTAACCATTTCTTATAGCTGGTGCTCCTTTGGACTCTCCACAGCTCCCGGGGCCTGTTTATAAGACTTCAAGTTGGCCAGAGGAATGTCAGTCATGTGGTTGCCAGTGTTGAAATGGCTCTCACTGGAACCATACTGCTTTCGATCACTGAACTGGTTTCTGTTGCTGTCTTCTTTCCAGGTCCTGGTCAATGTGTGTCCATTAACTAGTTTGTCCTTCTTAACCCATTCTTTCTGAGGTGCAAAGGTGGAGAGAGGAGACTTTGGCTGTTGGTATGGACCCAAGCTAGGAGGCATCCAACAGTTGTCTGAGTGACCCAAAACCAGGCATTCTTGAGTACACATCTCTGTAGCTTCAGCTAATCCTCGTGGACCAAGAGGCCCATCTGTACAAGAAAAACAGAAAGAAAAAAGGGGGAGAAAGGGGAAAGAAAAAAGACAAAATATTAGATTGTGATATTTGGCATTAAACTTTTACACAGAGCTCAGGAGAAAATTAACAATGATCCTGCAGCAAAATATTGTGCTGGTAAATCCTACATACACTTTCATTCTGTTAGAGAGTAGCTGCTTTGTAGAGCATATATGCCCAGTATATGCTACCTACCTAGTTTCCAGAAGTGGAAAAACAGTTCCATTATCCCTATGCTATTGGTCTCAATCCTACTATGAATAAACTTAACTCCTTTTTTTTTTAAAGTCACACCAAGCAAAGAGAGCTAGGCAAGTGAAAATGCCCAGGGAAGTAAACCTAACCTTGCAGATGCTGAGTGAGAGTTAATGCTTTAAGGGCCTATCATTTGGATGTGTTCTCTTCTGCTTTCAACTCATTTTACTGCTGCAGAGCCTTGGTGAACTAATAGCCTACTGCAAACTGAGAAACATCTGTACTATGCAAGAACAGGTTTGCGCAAAGGAATGCTCGGAATGCAGGATTATGTCAACTGCATTACAAACACAGGTTGGTGCACAGTTCTAGGTATCTACCCAGTGGATGCACACTCCAATGCATACTCTCAACAAGTAAGAGATAAATTGAATATTGCTGAATTTAATATGAAACCAGGAAACAGTTCAAAACATTGCATCAGGAAAGAGAATAAAATCTGTAACTCTTCTGACCATTAAACACATCTCAGATGCTACACAACCATAAAAGTCAAGGGGCAAAAAAAAAAAAAAGAAAAAAGGCATATGTAAATCTTGTACTTCATAAAGAAGTGTTCTCATAATTCTTTGTAAGCTAGAAATAAAAGACCACAGGAGACAGAAATGAAGATTGCTGAAGTACTTTGCATATTAAATATCTACATAATTTTTCACACACTATTGAGGACACAGCTGGCCAGCTGCAGGCCTCTGGCAATCAAGCAGATAGGTCACCCATGCCTTCAGCAACACTAAATTCCTCTCAGTCTTACTGCATTTTTAAACAACTTAATTTGCTCATCTGCTCAGGCTGGATGTGTGAGGAAGGGCAAACCAGGAAAACGGCATAGAAGACACTTTGTGTGTCTGTGTTAGATATTTCTCAATATCTGGCATACACTTTGCTGCGTTTTAATTTTGAGCAAGAATTTTGAAATGCCTTTTCTTGACTTCAGAGTAAATCAGTGGGCTAGTACTGAAAACATTTGAAGAGTTAAGGAGATATATTTCCTTGATTAAACAGCCCAGTGACAGGAAGGAAATTATCGATTGATTTTTGAGAAAGAACATTAGCAAGTAGACATGAATAGCAAAGTTACTAATCAGAAGAAAAATGTCAGCAGTGTATCAGAAAAAAAAAAGTGTATCTTAATAATAATCTAATAGAGACTCAAAATGATAAGTGAAGACATGCTGACAAAGATTTCTGTGTTAAAATGCCAACGCGTATTTTGTTCTCATGTACTCCATGCATATACAATAAATTACCCTTACTAATATCTTTTTCTGAACACTGAAATTAACTGAATTAATTTTTGTGGAAACTCCTATTCATTTCCCACTGCTTTTGTACACAGATATAAAAAATACCATCAGGCATATTTCTACAAGTTACAATGTAATTAGCTATTCTTCTTATCTCTGAGCAACTCCTCTTTTTGAATCTGGAGAATATACGGTACTCTGTTGATGTGACAGAACATAATAAGCTATAATAAAATATAATAAGCTATAATAAAAGTTGCTACTGCATTCGCCATATAATAAAGTCTCTTGCTGAAAACTAGAACATGAAAAATGTACAGAATCAATGCTACTTTCCACTTAGATCAATACAAGAGGAAACAATTAAACCAGAACAATTAGGAAAAAAGAAAAAAACAACTGTGAAGTAGGAGTTTAGCAGAGATTTCAATGAGGATCTTGAACCACAATTCTAAAATGAGACCTGTCATGATTCTGTGAGAGGTGAGTTTTTCTATAAAACTCTTCTTTGAATCCTCTATTATGAAGTTCTAACCAAACAGAGGCATATACTTCAGAGAGAAATAAACCCAAACTGAAACAATGATAAGTAAAGGAAGTACTCATGGTACATTGTTAACTTTTCCAAAAGTTAATCTGCAGGTTAAAAGCTTATTTTTTTTTTTTTGGCTGTTCCTGAAGTTTAATTTTAATTATTTTTCTCCCATTTTGGAGGAAAAAAAGTGAGAAGTGGCAGAACTATTTTTAACCTGCCTACTCTACCAGTACACTACTGTTTTATTGACCAAGAAAGAAAGAAAGATTTTGCAGAGATTAAAACTTTCAAAACAGAAAGAAAACATTTCACCACAGAATGACACATTTCAAGAAAGACAGTGCATGCACTCTGTGCTCCCAATCTACAGTGGAATAGAAGGTTAACAGGAGAGCCTTCAGAACAATAGTTCTGAAGGGGATAAGTTCTTTTTCTGTTTAGTTAAATAAATCTCAAAAGATAAGACTATCATTTCAATTTAAAATTTAAATGAGCAATAAGCTGTTTTTACTTAAGAATAAATATGCATGTGGCCCTATAAACTACATGTCAAACTCTTTGGAAGATTGACTTTATGCATTTTGCTTTCTTTAGTAACAGTGCTAGGCAGTTCATGATGTTCTACTCTGAATGAATTTTAAGCATCCTTTGCTTTGCCATCTCTAAGCTGACAGACTTTCTGGAGAGCATTGGAATATTTAGATATCTGCTACTACTGTGAGCAGCAGACAGAAATGGGGTAACAATGCTGAGATGATAGTCTGTTCAAGAACTGCTCCTTGGGTTTTTTTCAGTTTACCAAAGTACCACTGTCCAACTTAGCCCTCAAAAATTAATTGTTGTGTGCAAGTCCTCCCCGAGACAACCTTCCCTATGCACAGACATCAATCAAAGGCAAGACCGTGCAGTCTTTCTAGCAGCCAATTACAATTTTGGTATGAATGTTGGTCACATCAAGTGACAGCTGTAGACAGAGTAAGACACTCTCCTTTTAGAAGAGGACTAAGAATCTCAGGCAACACCCGAAAAACACTTCTTTCAGCTGTATAACTGTTCAAATAGCTGGGAGGTGTGTTAGAGTCGCACACACCTCTGCATATGCCTGTACGTAAAATGTCCAGAACTGAGAGGAGGTTTAGATCCCTAATCGAATGTGTACAACTCTGTCTCATGCTTTCCAACCTGTAAAATACAGGGAATATTTACTTGTCTTATGAAAATATTGTGAGGTTTAAGTTTACAAAATGCTTTGCAAGACTTAATCTAATATATAAATAACATTATTTTGATCACTTTTGGTTTGAGCCATCACAAGAGAAAAAGAAATACACAAAGCGATTTCTTTAAAAATGCAGATTGTTAGATAATATATTTTATTCTTGAGCTACTACAAGGAATGGTCATGCTTACTGATTGAGGAAAAAGGCAGTTTCATTCATAACGTGTGTGGTGCCTGCCATAGAGATATCCAGTTAAGGCCCTTAGATACAACCGTAATTGTTTGGTAAATATTATTACTAATAATTGTAATGATCGTGATAAACTTTATTCTTTTCTAAGACTCTTTATTTTTATTTTTCAGGTTGCTATTTAGTAGCATAAAGTGTAATGATCATGAGCAATATGATAGGAGAGAGATCTTCCAGGGATAGCGTGACTGAAGAGTCAGCTTCTATGTATTGAGAAAGCATAATGTTGCCTTAATGGTAATTATCTTTCTCCTCCACCACTACTGAACAATCGTTTTCACCCAATTTTCTAAAGTTGTTTCATTACCACATACAATGACACTATTTAAAAACCTGTTCCTGCTGCTTTAATTTTATAATTGCATTAATTTGTTTCCTTTCTCTTCACAAAAATGTCACTGCAATTTCTGTATCAAGCTTCTCCATACTGAAGTACTTTATTGATATGTGGGGGATTTTTTTTTCAAAGTATTTGTTCTCTGAACAATCCATAATCCGTGAGGCTGGTTATCAGTCTTGGCTGCTTGAATATATAATGACACAAGTGCTGATAAAACTGTACAAGCCATCTGTCTCTGGAGTTAAATGTTTTGAAAGCAAACACAAAAGTGCATAACAAACACTCCCTTAAATTGTCTTTGTAAATATTTATATCAGATCTTACCCAAAAATGTTTTTTTGTTGTTATTTTATTCTGTTAATAGCTGTCAAGCAGATGCATGACTTCCCTACTCAAAAGCAGACAGGTGTAAGAAGGAAAATAATTTATGCCACTCAAGAGCCGGTCATACCCTAATGCTGGAATTTCTGTGTGGTCTTTTATCTCTTTTTATTATACCCAGAAGCTAAACAGCTATTTCATTGATTAACTTACTGCTGCAATTAGCAACTAGCTTCTGGTGTGATGACCAGCTGCTTTTCAACCTGCTTCTTTAAAACTCTTGCTTACAGCCAGAAAATTTATTCTTCAGTTCTGAAATCAGTTGAGGCCACAAGATAAGTTCCACTTATCTCAAAGTGAGACTTTTTGGTCTCAAACAACATGAATAGGTACTCTTTGCCTGAGGGTGCTAACATTAAGTACAGTGGATTTGAACATGGCCACAGTTGTGTTTCAGACCGTCATATTTATTTAACTTTTCATACTGCATCTTAAAAGGGAAAAGAAAACAACAGCAACATTTTCAGCTCTACTTATCATCAAACAGAGAAAGCTTTTTTAAGCTTTCATGGGCTACTTTACTAAATGACCTTTAACTTTTTACAGCCTTCCCCCACATATATTGCAACTGAAATGACATAATTTCATAGAGGTTTTCCAACTAGTAATATATTAAATGAAAAAATGGAAAATAGTTTATAATGAAAAGGATTCTTTTGACATTTTTTTGCTCATAAGTATCAGATAAATAAGTGAAGAAGACTGTTCTTTATTTCTAATCTGTTAAAAAAAAAACCAACCCAAGACTCCAAAGCCACACACATGCTGTGCTGGATGTGCTTCCTTGGTGTTATTAATTAACAGCAAGACTCAGTGACTATTAAAAATATATATTTTTAGTGACTTTTTCTATGGTCATTCTACCAGGCACAGCCAATTCACATTCCATCTCCAAATTGCCTTGTTCCAAGGTCCCTGGATTACTACCATCGCTGTTGACCAGTTTTGGTAGACTTATCTCTGCCACCTTGTACCCTGCTGCTTCTCTCTGGCCTTCCTGTTGTTCCATCCTCTGTACTCAGGTACAGATCAAGAAACCCCTGCTACTTTCTGTTCCCTGCCTTGGCCCAAACATCTTTTTCATCAAAGCTGAAATAAATAATACTGTATAGTTAGCTTATATCTGCATTATTTAGTAGATACAAGCTGCCAGAATCCGTAATTAGCACAATGAGAGGAGGGACAGGAAGCAGGGTAAGTAAGAGGGTGTGAAAGGGACTGCCCAGGACACAGAAAAGCAGGAACAAAAGTATTTTCAGAAAAGGCTTTCTGCAGTATTCTGTGAAGTATTTAAGTGATGCTGAGGTTGCTTTATGTTTATATCTTTTCAGAGCTAAGAAATAAACAAAGTAGAAGTTAAGAAAGTATTCTGCATTTCTTGTCTCAAACCTGAGTGATTCAGTGCTCTTCACTGGTCATAAAAAACAGCTCTACTACTTGTCATGGATTGCATATTGCTTTATGCCACTGCTCATTTAATTTTTTTTATTTAACGGAGTGAAACTTTATAATTTGTAGATAAAAAACCCCATAGGTTCACCAGATAATCTAGTGGTTCTTTCTGATCTTAAAAATCTATGTATCAGCAACCATTAACATAAAGTTGCATTTTGTGTAAACTTCCACTGAAAAATATAGCCAATTCTAGCATATCCTTTAGAAATACAAAAGACACAAAATAATATCTAGGATTGTTATTCTGACTTAATACATTCTGTCATTAAAAACAAACAAGTAAATAAACAAACAAAGACACACAAATGACTGCAATTTGTATTCTTAGCTGAAGTGTCACATTGTGGATGCAGCCAGTCACCTTGCAGGAAGAGCAGGAGAAAAGAAACGCAAACAGGATTTGGCAAAAAACCCCCCCGTTTGTTAACAAATAAATAAAGATTAAGAGCTTTACACATCTCTCATACAGATTTCATTCTTTGGGCACAGATGAAAAGTCAACATTTGCAAATGGAGATAGTCCAAATTCAACAATACATGGGCAGCCAGAACAGCAGATTCTCTCCCGGAGAGGATATCGTTATTTAGACAGACTTTATGGCATACAAAGAGCAGACAGCATATCTTTATAAATGTGCAACCATCTTCAGCATGGCATGGAATTCATCCATCTTTTCGTCCGCTCAAGCTACTCTTATGAAAAATGCTATCTCGTCTAATTTTGTTTCCTCAAAAGTGGCAGTTTTTTTCCTGCCATACATTTAATTTTAGCAGGACAATCTAATGCATAAAAACACCCCAGAGAATTCAAATGAACCTTCTAAATTTGATTGGATCACTTAATGAGACCAGTGTTCAAATATTTGGAATAATATTATTTTCAGCATTAATCTTTTTCATTACATAGCTCTTCATTTTGTTGCCTAAAAAAAGTCTTTGTTCCCAAAAGGCAATGATGGATGGTGATAATAAAATATTCATAAAGCATCCCATGGTCACAATCATTTACTATCTTTTTTCTCTTGCACCTAAATATTTATGATACTTGATCAAAATATTTTGTTGAATTGATTTACAGGCAACATGCTGAGACAGCACCACTTTTGACATGGTCACATTTTCTGATCTATTAATATGTCCCAAACAGGAACCTGCTGTCAGTCAAAAACAACTTAAGTCTCTATTTGGAAGATTCAGTCAACTGTTTAACATAAAATCAAATTTTGGTTAGTAATTTCTACAAATTCTGTTTGAGAAAAGGTAGGACTCAGTGTTAAAAAAGATATTATTCAAGATGAGAAAAACTGGCAGAATGCTGTGAAACTGAGCAGAACAATATTTATCTCTACTCTGCACAGTGTTGTAAAATTTTGTGCAGCTCTTATGTGCCTGACCATTAACTCATTTACAGAAGAAAAATTAAAATCATTCAGGTTGAATTTAATTTGATTTTTTATAGATTTTTTTTTTAAAGTCTAAATTAAGTTGGTTTTCCTGATAATTTTCTAGTTTACCGCAAAAGCCTGATCTTCTGACTTGTGATAAATCCATATCCTGGCTCCCTGGAGTGCAGGCATGGTAACTTGGGATATATTGAAGGGTATTGATTTAATTAAGCAATAAATGAATAAAAGCAAAATTCATCATCATCATCATCTCCATATATATATGGGATGAACTGCGCTGTAAAAATATATATATTATTTATTTGTATATATATATAACTATATATAATTATTATTATTACTTTTATACATATTTTATATATATTATATTTATCCATATAGTTCTTTTATCTTCATTTAAGAACAGGATGGAAATAATAGAGTGGGGAACACTGAAGTGAATGGAATCCCTCACAAAACAAGCAACTTAATTGCTTTGCTCAAGCTGGTTATGGAGTCATCCCAACCTTCTGTTATCAATGGAGAGAAACATTTGCACAAAGGAATTCAGTTCTCCCAAGACCTGACTCATTTTCCAGAGGTGTGAGTTTCTGTCCATTGATAAATAGGGAGTCCATGTATGGCAACCACATCCAGCTCCAAGTATTTATAATGGATGTGATGAGTCCAGGTCTTCGCTGCCATTCCAGAAGACAGACTAATTCACTCTCATATCTTGAAAATGCACTTGAACTGAGTTTTTCCTTTATAAACAAAATGGTTCCAACAGGCAGGAATAAACCAGCAGGCAACCACACTATCCAAAATACCCACATGTTGCTGCATCTCATGCATATTCAGGACTGGTGATTCTGGGAAGTCTAGAAGAGACTTACTAGAGGGAGCCTGCTACAGTCAAGTTACCTTTAAGAAAATTAATATTTCAAAATTATTCCAGTCCTCCACACCTGAAATAGGTGGAACACCCCAAAAGTCTGCTATTTATAAGAGACAGAAGACTGTAATTGTTGAAGTTTGCTGAAGTCTTGAAAATAGACCAGATAATACAATTAAAAGTCTGGAAAACATAGAACTCAGAAAAAATGAAAATTATTATGGTTATGGGTCAGATCTAGAAATTTATCTGTGTAAGTTATTTATTTACTGCATCATGAGACTACTTGATCTTTGAAATAGCAAAAAAGATTCTATTCAAACAGATATGCATATGGTTTTACTTACAGTACTTATCTCCAGGATATTCTCAACCCATACATAGGGCTAATGAAAAACAAACCTTGTATCAAATTTTAGTAGTTTTGATAGTTTCTGCTTATCTTCTTTGATGGGTCATTCAGTAATTTTCCCCAAATACTTCCAGTTTTTTTGTAATCCCCAAATATTGCCAATTTTCATGTAATCTTGAAATCTCACTACTACTAATATTTAGCCCTCAGTTTAATTTATGCTTGATAGCCTAAGAACAAAGATTTATTTATCACAAGAAATTTTATTTTACAAGAGAAATTGTATTCTAATGAAATGTATCTTTTTCCTTAAAGGGATATCACATTTTAAAGTTGCATAAGATTGTTACTTCAAGCAATTTATAATATATAGGCTAAGTGTCCAACAGAACTTGATGAAAAAGACTAGAGAACTACAGTTTCCAAAACATAACTTTAAGCTCTTACTATCCACCACAGAAACATGTAAAAAGAAAACCAGGATAGTATCACATAAGGAGTTATCGTCTTTATAAAATCCTTCATTAAAACTAAGTTTTTATGGAAAAGGTTATTTTACTGTAAGTGCACAATTTCATTGTCTTACAACCTTTCCAGTCTTTCAGGAATACGGAATATATATTCCAGTATATTTTTGTATTCCTATAGGTTTTACTTTTTTTCCAAATCAAACAAACCACAGTTTTATGAGCTACTCCTGACTGGCACTGCCAGTTTCTTTCTCTCCAAAAGTAATAAGTCGGGACCTTAATCTTGGGGAAGAAACGGTTCCAAGTTATTAACTTTGGGACCTTTAAAAATATCTAAAACATAAGGCTGACACCAGGAATAGTCAGTGTCGCTTCATTTCAAGTTCTATCACTTAGATGTATTTTTAAACATTGTCTTATTTCCTAAGTATTATTTTCTTAGCACTAGATTAACCTCTGTAGAGCAGAAAGTGCCAAACTAAACATTTTTCCCATGACTTCTGAACAAAAAGAAAAAAAAAAAAAAGAGAGAGGAAAAAGGAACCACCTCCTTCAAGGAATTCAATTGGGAAAAGAAGACAATATCAAAGAGCTACAAATGTTATACTCCAGACAGCAACTCACCTAAGAGCAATATGAAAATGCACATATATGCTACGGTGTTAAAAACACAATGTTAATTTAAAAAGATAAAGACTATTTTTGCATAAAAGTATAAAATTCATTCTGTAATTAGATAATGACAACTATCTGAACAAAGATTACATTTAAGTTGAAATACATCTTTTTAATGAATCCCTCTTACTAAAGTATGCTTCTTGCCATTTTTGTGTTCTATTTTCTTTCAGTACAAATCAGACCAAAATCAAATTTAGGTAAACCAAATTTGTTGCAAATTTGTGGCAGATGCCTTATGCGTACATGCTATTATGTAAATAAGTAGTTTAACTGACTTGAAAAGACTTTCTGAAGTACATTTCTCTTAGCACAATTTGGACCTAAATCTGGGTACTCATTCCCTAACTTAAGATGCATCACTCTGAATAAATAAGTATGTGACAGAAGACAGTGCCTAAATTAGGTGCCTAGTAGGCTTGATTATTTTGTTGATTTTGTCTTCATTCTACACAAAATTATATCCTTGATAAATATCACAGGACACAGATGTCAGAGATGTCATTAAATTAATCCAGAGACAAAAGAACCATTTCCTATTTCTGCTTGTATAATGGCATCTCATTTAGCTAATTTTGTAAAATTCAGATCAGTGCCAGTTGAGTTGTCAGAACCGTAGGCATATTACACAGAGAACCTAGAAAGTGCTTTCTTTCATTACATCTGAGCTACACCCATGCTAAAGTTCATTTTTTTCTCTAAAAACAATGTTCATTTACATCATTTTTTAGAAGTGATATCCGTAAGTCTCTTAATGAGCTTATATAGTTTACAGTAAAATTCCCATTAAACAAATGTTCCTGAGTCAAAACACTTAGATTTTATTAAACCACACTTGAAAATTAATCTGTGCTGCATTTAGTCATTACATTCAATGTACTGAAAATTAATATGGAAGCAACATCTGTATGCACCAGTTTTGGTTAGTGGCACAATCCTATTCTGATACTTAGCAAGAGCTATACTTCCAGGCTTTCAAATCTCACCTGGAAAATGGCAGAAAAAAATTATCTTTGTGGTTCTAAAGAGGAGATCAAATAATATTTCACACAAGTAATAAATCCATACATTTAATGGAGGAAGCTTTCTTTTTTGATAACTTCCTTTTGTCTTCTTTCTGTTTAATGAAAAATCTCAGCAAACGTAGCCTTCCGAACATCTTACTTTTTTTTTTTTAATTATTTTTACCATATTATATTTATTCATGCAAGAATAGCTCAAAAGTAGGCCACTTTAAGTTGCATCCAAATCCAAGCACAAAGTAGAAAGATTGTCTGAAATTAGCACACAAAGTGCACATACAGTAGGTTTAAACTAAAACATTTAAAGGAATATCCTGGGTGTCATCTCCAGGTGCCTGGACGTTTTTAAGCAAGAAAATATTATCAGAATCTTTTGATTTTTAAATAGATGAAAATGGATTAAGCAAGATACTCAAAGAAGAATTGTTTCTATGAGCACAAATCCTGAACATTTACACATGTTACAAGCTTTTTACATTCTTCTTTATGTCTGCACACAGTCTGGTTTCTCAAGTAGTAAAAATATCATGGGAAATTTGGTTCATGTGTATAGCAAATTTTGGGAAGGAGCGTGCCAAGAAAAACTGTTAGTTTGATTTACTCAAATTATTGGGTTTTTATATCAAAAAACAAAACTGAAGGCTTGCTTACCTCCTTAGAATTCCCTTCATTGTTATAAAATGTGGCTAGAAACATATATTTCTTGTCCAGTCACCTAAGAATCTGACGATTTCTATAATGTGAGAGTTGTGAATACTTGGCAGTACACTGCTCCTGTTTTTCTTGGTTCCAGTTTGAGATGTAAACTGGTTTTATTTTCCACAGGGTGACAATAAATAAAGAAAAAAATACTAAAGTATACATGCATGATATAATCTTGGACTCATATTTAATGATGTATAATATAGGCTTATCAGTCTCAAGCTTCTGAAAATAATGGGCAATAGGAACTGGTTTGTATTTACTGAACTTGTAGAAATGAAAACTTACAAAGCAGATTAACAGCCTGACTGAAATAATACATTTTTCTTCTTGTAAAAAAAAGAAACAAACAAAATAGGTGATTTACCAAAAGATGAGAAGCAGTCACTGGATTTAGCTCCCTTAGCATTTCCATTCGCCTCCCTGACAGGAACGGCAGTGCAGATGTTAATTACCATTTATAGAATGTCTTGACAAAACACCTAAGAATTATTGTTCTGTTAATGACTTTGTCCTGTGCTTGGGTTCAATGGCTGATTTGAGACCAAGAATGTTGAAAAGGATCACTGACACTTGGTTAGGACACCCTGTCTTTCTGTGCAAACACCAGCAAGTAATGCATGGCTTTGTGCCAACAATTTAGCTTTAGAAGAGAAACTACTATAAAACTGTAGTTTTGAGGGAATTAACAGTTAATATTTAGATGATTATTACCCTTGTATGAAGTGAGTAATTTAATGGTGACTTCAGAGGCAAGTTATTTAAAAGCAATGCCAAATGCTTAAAATCATGATGACCTGAGATTCCAGAATACTTATCTAATAGACAGAAGGATATATTTCAGGCCAATTTATTTTGTGGGATAACAGAGACAGGCAGCTGTTTGTCCACACATTCATTGGTCACATATCTCCTTCCCTTTGAAATAGGTTGGAGTTTTGCTACTGTCCTCATCAGGTGTAAAACTTGGTCTTTTGTCACTATAGAATACAAAATGAATTTTACAGATAAGCCTGATTTAGGAAGGCACGCACTAAAGGAAACAGACCAAAACACTTAAGAACTGCAAGTCATTCCTTTAGCATTTAGCTTTCCTACATACTGTACCAATTCTTCCTTCACAAATTCTTCAGCTCAGGACTCTACTTTTTCCAAGCTATTTCTATATGAATCTGCTTACTCTCTTTTTTGACATGATTTCAACTCACTGCTCATCAGTATTCCGGTATTTTTCTCCAAAAAAATATTCCTCTCACCATCTTCTCAGCTGCCTGGATGACAAATCCTTCTCCAATAAATTTATATCACTGAATTTAGTTAACAGATTTCACTTAAAATGAGTGATGGAGCTTCTTTTTTAAATTCATTTGTGTATAAAACTTTAGGTTATTAAACACAGAATGCTAAGGCAGGATTCATTCCAGCCTATGGTTCAGCTCTAGAAACAGTCATCTGGAAGTGTTCAAGAGGTGTCCAGATGTGACACTTGGGGATATGGTTTAGGGGGGATTAGGGTGGTGCCAGGTTGACAGCTGGACTGGATGATCTTGAAGGTTTCTTCTAACCTTTATGATCCTGTGATCTGAACTGATTATGAGAAAATTTCTTGGATATTTGCAGCTTAAAAGATCAAGGTGATGTAGTGCTACAGAGATGACACGTATAAAACTGAGATCAAATGTCAGATGTCTAGAATGTATATACCTACATGGGAATCTCAGATACACATATTTTCTAATTTCTCCTTTTGATTAACAGACATCCTGTCAATCTTGTCAGTTGGTATAGTCAATAAAACATAGTAAACCTAAAGTACAGAAATGAAACTGTACAGCACTTTAGAATATACTGCTTTGACTAAATCTCCCTTAAACATAATGAGAAGTTATGGCAGCTATTATGTACACACCTTCATTGTAAATAGCTAGATTTAGCATTTGAATCTGGAGCTACATCCTACCCTTGGTTTTGCCATATCATTTCATCACTTTGACCTTTTAATGTGTGTACACAGATTAGGAAACATTTCCTTACACCATTAATTATTTCTTTAAAACTAATTGCTGTATCAAACAACTGACTTTTTACTTGCAAAATTAATCCTTTTGGTCTCTGTCACTTGTGAGTGGATTCCATCTGGACAGAGTCCCTGATCTACTAAGGCTTTCAGATCAGTCTGAAAGCACACGATGAGGAGTTTCAGGACAATTTCTCCAGAGAAAATTTTTTTTTCTTTTTTTTTTTTTTTCTTTTCTTAACCCTTCATTGTGACACAAAAAAGAGAGTGGAATTTCATGTCTGAATTTCACTTTCACAGTATTGCAGATATCTCTCACCATAGCGGTATGGATTTTTGCAGTATTAGGTGACCAAAGCTGTAGCTGTATGACAGTGGGCCAGGCCAACAAAACTGAAAAAGAAACTACTGAAACTTCTACTAATGCTAATAGCCTTTTTGAGTGCAAGGTGAGAGGCCAAATCCTTCACAAAAATTTGAAAAGATTGATTGCATTGTAATTTGTGTTTGATCCCCCATCCAGGCATTAAGTGCTAGCAGTATTCCTGATCATAATGGAAAATTTTGTTCCCTGCTGTGGGGAGAAAAATGGCACTGAAAGCAGAAAACACCTGGCAGACACCTTGAATATGGAACTTTTTGTTAAGCACTGCATTTTTTACTTTGTTAATTAATCTATTTCACAGTCTCAGGTAATCACTTTACAACTTCTCAGTAGTCTGACTTTCAAAGGAACTTTATGCTCTGTCAATTTCTATACCTGTGTTGTCAAAGAACATGGGATTGACATAAACTTCTTGGAAAATTGTCCAGCACTCTCTTGCACATCCCCTTCCTAGAAGGCAGTAACATTAAAAACATTCTTTGTTCTAAAGGTTAGGCACTGACAATGTATTCTCTGGGTCTCTTTACTTAGTTTTCTAAGTAAACCTTCAGAGTCCTATTATTTTACAGCTCAAAGATGGTGTTAGTGAGATCTCCTTGTTGACAGCACTCATTAAGTAAGACTGCAACACTGGTTCGCACAACTGCCCACCTCAGCCTGGCCTGCAGCATTCACTGAACCAGCTAGAAGCACTTGCTTAAACTCATGCTAACTCTATTGCATATCATCTAAGGTTCCTTGTCCTTGCTTTTGTCAGGTGTACTTTTGTCAGGTACCTGCTATTTATTGGGGAGGCATCTACTACAAACAACTGGGCACAATTAATCAGAGGAAAAAATCCACATTCAACACCAACCCATTTTATAAACAAATGAAGTACAAGATGAGTGCTGCCCGACTGGGATGTCATAAAGGCATACCCAGACTTGGAGGGGAGAAAGGCAAGCACAGGTTGCCACAAATACATAAGAATAGATCTGAAGGAATAAAACAGAACTAAAAAGGAAAGTATAACATCATGACAACTGATAAATGGGAAGGTCTGCCACATATATTTTAATAATGGTAGATAATGTGGGATTACCATGGTAAATTACTTCATTTTTAGAAGTAAAGAAACTTGATTAAATCTCATCTCTCTGGACTTAAGTAGAGCATGGGATGAAGTGCCATCTAGTACACTCTTTTAGTTTAGCAAGAACATAGGCAAATAGAACCCATATGTTGATTCAGTGAGTGAAGAGATGGAGCTGGAGAGAGGTCCCACATAATTCAATATCAGAAATAATCCTGAATAATATTTTTAGTAATGACCTTGATATAGACCTATGGGCAAAGGGCTGATGCAATGTGCTTCTAATATAAAAATGGAAAGTACTTTCAGTGAAGATCAAGTTATCAAAAGAATTAAGAAAGAAAAGGCAGAAGTCTTTCTTGTTAGAGAAGACTAGGAGATTTTAGCTTTTTTCATGTAGAAGAATTAAACCAGAGGGAGAAAAAGGTGAAAATCATTGATAAACAAATAGAGACATCAAATGACTCTGTAAATTAAGAGCGTTGTCATGAGAATAAAGCTGATGACATGCTGTCTTATGATAACAGACTACCGGACTCCTTTCCAAAATTTAGATTCTTCTATTAGCAAAAAATTCCACAATACAACCAGCAGACTATATTGTGCATATTAGTGGAAGTTTATAGTCTTGTATTTAATTTCTTAATGTCTGACTACAGTCAAGGCAGCTGATGTACAATAGGAGCTTGTGCAGCAATAAAGTATTACGACACTATAGTCACAACATACAAGATAGATAAAAGAATTTATAATTCCTTACAAAGAGAATTTGCAGCATAAAGGATATGAATTCTTAGCAAGAAGGTGGGATTTTTCAGCATGAATACTTCCTAAAAATCTCATCTAGTAAAAGAAGTTACTAGAGGAAGGAATGATCTGATGAAATACTGGCATTTCTAATTGAAGAATACCTTTCAGCTAATCAACTAAATTCTTTAAACAGGCTCTTTCACAACATGATTCATCTGAACTCCTTTAGGTTTTACTTCATGATGAGATGAATTGTGCCCTGAAAGTGTCTATTTCTCCCTGCTGACTACTAAATTACCCAAAGTGCCAAGATAGGTGTATACACAGAATCCTCAGCTTCTACAGCTGAAGAAACAGAAGACAGATCTTTCAAGATATCTCCTAAATCAAAGACAATGTGTGTGACCTTAGCTGTGTCATTTAGTTCCTGTGTCTTTATGCTTATCTATAAAATGAGGATAATCGAATTTCCACACCTTACAGGGCAATACAGCAGGTTGTGGATTACATACCTGTCTAATACCATGGCAATGGATGCCCTGTAAGTACTTACGCCTGGATTGTTAAATGAGGAAGCCAAGAACAAAGAGTAAAACTTGCAAAGTAATTTATTTTCAGAGAGACCCATTTGATGCCTCCCTGAAGCAAAGCACCATTGAAAGATGGGGTTCCTGTAAAGCATCTTGTTAATCATAACAATGAGTGATGTTTTTGAAAGAGGTAGTATCCCTCCCTCCTGAATATGAGAATTCACACTGGATATGTTTTTGTCTTTTGTCACAAGTTGTTCCATTTGTCTCATGACTCAGGTAAACAATTGCTGCATCAACAAAAGAATCCTTTCTATTTATTGCCCACTGACATGATACATCCTTTTAAAATGTCTGCGTCCTATTTTAAGACAGGTACCGGGGAAATGTTTGCCAGCATTCAAATATTTACTGAAACATTAATTCCAACACATTTCTAGAGTAACAATGGACTTATGCTAAGATATGTGGGTGTCTCACACATGCAAAGGCTGATTTCAATCTCGTTTACAGCAACGCCAGTTGACTTCAGCTAAACTATTCCTAATTTACCCTAGGACTGCTGTCAGAATCATCCTTACATTTCAGCCAGAGCTTACAAATCTCCAGCAGGAAAGCATCTTTTATTGTAAGGATAAATTGGCATTCATCCAAAATTCCCTGGGAGAAACGTTTTTTTTAACCACATTGATTTAGAGAAACATAGAGGCCTTATTTATTTAAAATCAAGGATATGAATATTTTAACAGCAGCAGCAGATGCCATAGAGAAAAGGCAAATATTCAAAGTTGTTGCAAATAAAAAAAAATCTGTTAGGTTGTTTCAAGCTAAAGGCTCATGATAGAATTTGGAGAGTGCAGAGAAAGAGGTACAAAGAAGTACTTGTCAATAATAGGAACAACAGCCCTATATTTACAATCCAATGTTTAAAGCCAAAACAGACATTCTTTTCTCTGTTTGATCTCAGGAAAAGCTATCTGCAGCTCACAGGCCTGAATTTGAGTCTTCTTATGTCACTCAAAAGAAGTACTGAGATAACTGTGCTAGAGATGACAGACTAGTAACCCCTCTAGCAAGCCAGACCTGTGGGGGGGTGTCATGTTTTCTGTATCTGGGCTGAAAGCACTCTTCCTACTTAGAAATGCTTCTCTTTTGTTCTCCCACAGTGCCTGAAATTCATTCTCAAGAGATATGAAAAGTTGAAATTCATCTCAAAGAAAAAAAAAAGGTGTCTTCAATTTCCAAAGGAACAAAGAATCACAAAACAAATGTAAATCCTTTTCTCTTTTTATTTCCTCTCAAGGCAGAACTGCTCACAGACATCATAAACCAAATCCCCAGCTATAACAGCTGTTACAGCAGCACTAAAGTCAGAGGCTGTTACCCCCAATATCTGTCCCTGTAACAGAGACATAAGAATAAGCCAATACTATTCAATATCAACCATTTAAAAAACAATTAGATTAGGTCAGATTTCCTGTAAATATATATTTGCAACAAACATCATTGGTAACCAGACCAATGTCAGGACAAGGAACAGAAAATTATATCTTACTGCCCTATTGTATTTTAACTGAAAAATTGTCTTTATCTCATAGCATTTGCACAGCATTTTACTTGTTATAATAAATTGCTATTCTAAATAAAATATAGCAAGTCAAGAAATTTCATTGATTAAAGAGACAGAGAAATTTCGGAGAACAAGTTTAAAAATCCAGACATGTCAAACCACATTATTCAAACCATATCCCAGTGGCTCTAAATGAGAGCTCTTAATCTTAAAAGCTAAAATTACCAATTGAAAGCTACTGCTTTACTTCAGTTTGGAAGTTCTCTTATCTAACAACAAAACGTCCATGACAGCAAACATATTGCTAAAACAGTGCAATGGCAAGCTTTCACAGTTTAATTTTCAATGAACAATCTAAGAGAGTGTCCTAGTAATGGCCTTCATTTACAACTGCAAAGATCACTCAAATATGAATTGCCAAGATCCTAATGACATACAATTTCTAGTTTCAAAATAATGCCTATGCTCTTTGTAGATTTACATGGGCTAAGGATCCTCTGCTCTTCTCTGTTAAACCCATAAGCTGTCATATCCTGCTTCCTCTTGGAAACTCTCTCACTACACAGAAAATTGTAAAACCAACTTTCTCATCCTCAAGTTCCCATTCTGACCTTATCTATCGACCACAAACAAATTGTATGAGCAAATAATAAACACGAAGTCCACTCACAGCCTAACACCCATCAGAAGAGGCACTGTGTAGGCACAGTGGTGCCCACATGATAATTTGCACTGTAAGCATGTGGACCTGACACCAGAACCCTGCACACAATCTCCCTTCAGTCTTTTCTACCACAGACTACTTTGGGCAAAGAGGGAACTACAATTACTCTCTCAGTGGTGGATTTCCATATGGCTTTATGCTTTATATGGCATATTGTTTCCAGTTAAGGTCTGCTTAAGTGTTGGAAACTTAAGTGTAAAAGATGAACAGATATCATGAAGACTAAAAGGTTTTTGTCTCTGAAAGACTTCTGGACCGTCACTGCGTAAGACACTTACAACTTCCCTTCTAGTGTAAGTACTTTACTACCTGAGGTGCTTGTGCAAGGAGACAGCAAAAAGCATTGACAACTTTGTTAATAATTTCCCCTCTCAACCATCTTATTCTTGGGTCACTAAGAAAGCAGCAAGGGGAAAAGTGACTTCTGCCCCATCTACACAGTAGAGATATTATTGAAATTAAAAGTGATACAAGCTTTTAGTGCTCTAGCTTACAGCAGAGCAAAATAAATGGAATATAAGACAAAAGACATAAGAACCCTCACACACAATCCCTAGAAGTTCTGGGAAAGCTACTCTGTGAACACAGTTAAAGAGCATCTGAGATAAAAGCAATAAAAGTGTCTTTCAGCTCTGATAATGGGGATCCTGTTTCTCAGCCATAGCCACACAATAAGCCTATCAGAGCTTTCTCTGTATTTGCTCATCATTCCCAAACCCCAGACATATAAACTCTGTTAGCTGGATCCTCTAAGAGGCAAGTCATTCCTTTTTTTGTCTTTGTAATCAAAAGGATTTATTTCCTTTGCTTTTAATTTTTCTTAAGTTTTATAATATTAACACAACAGAGGGACAAACTCTAAATCATTTACTATCCTTAATTCCTTTGCCAGTTTTTAAAGAATAATAACTTAGAATTTGATCCTGATTGACAGATAATTTACTGAACCAATCACCTTCAAAACAATAAAATATCTGAACAACAGAATAAAAAACAACAGATAAAAAAAAAACCCATACATCTTTAAATGCTCTCCCACTCTACCTATAGATATATATATATTATTTTTTTTATTTCAAAATTTAGGAATAACTGAAATCTTCTACTCCCAATAAATAAAATAAAATAGACAACCTGATGCATTATTACATTACCTTTCCTTAAGATTTTATGTTTGTCAGCATGGTGATGATGGAGCATTTAACACACATCCACACAAAACACTATTGCATTAAATATATCAGGAGACTGTAATTCTTATTTTTATCAACAGGCTCTATTTCTGGATAAGTAATATATCAACTAGAAATATTGTATGACTTTTGCTTCATTGAAAGTCTGGGTGAGACTGTGGGAATTCTCAGTACTGTCCAAATGCATGAAGAGAAACACTGTCTGGAAATATAACTGCAAGGAATAATTTTAAAAAAAGTTTAATTAGGCTAATTTCCAGATGATAGTCACATATAAACTTTTGGGAGATGCAAAATGCACATTATTATTTTCAAATACAAAAGATTCAAGACACTCCAGCTCACTCTTGAGTATACATTTTAGGTGTGATCAATATAAAAAAAAATAATCTCATAGCTAAATATGCAAAAATGTGCCAAATGTGTCACCCAAATCATTCATTAACAGTAAGCTGATTAACACAACACATTTTATTTCAGAGTAAAATTCAAAGCCTGTTATGGCAAAACAATTTAGGCTTACAGGATTGTATTGAGCCCTGTTATGCTTTATGCTTGACCATGCTAATGTAGCTGTTTTTGTTTCAGAAGCACTGGGGAGGGAAGCATGAAATCATTATTAATTATATAAATATTAAGGCCACACAACTGGCCCTATTACTGTTTTCAAATGGTAGCATCTGCAAATTCAGCCTGTAATAAACACTAATGCATCCAGAGACGAGAGTGCTGACACATGAATGGGATGCTTTGTCAGACTTGCATAAAAATGTAGAGGAACTGTAGGGAAAGAACACCAAAGAATTCAAAGGGTTTCTTGATTGCCTTCTTTAAAATGCCAAGAACTTAAGCTGGCCTTTCTTATCTTCCCCTACATGCATGTGACACTTTAGGAGGCCTTTCTTATTGTACTATAATTCAGTAATTGTTCCAGCTCTGTGCACTATGCCTCCGTTCCAAAGGGCAGCATGAGAGATATAATTCTGGTAATGAACAGCTGCATAATTTAAGGCTCGAGCTAGCAGGGCACTGCTCCTTATTTTTGTTTTCTTAGCAATTGCCTAGGTATTCCAAGCCTATTTAGGAATACAATCCTTTGTCTGCCTTATTTCTTGTAGATGATATATGTTTAGGCTTGGTAATGTTCCAGAAAACAGATTTTATCAACTGAAGCTGCAGAGCAAGCTTTCCTCTCATTTTGCTTCAAAGGGCAACATTACAGAACTAGAACAAGGTAATTTTTTTCCCCAGCCATGAACATCCTCTGTTCTAACATGCAGACTTTTTCAAACCCTGAGCGATCCCCTTTCCAAAGCATGATAGACTAAAGCACAGAGCTATCAAAGGCACTGCCATGCAACATTTCTCTCACTAAGGCTAATCTTCCAAATGTTAAAAAGGTCCAGGCAGCTAGGCCCTACAAGATGAAAGCTGCATGCTGATTAATCAGCTGCTTTTTTATTCTGTTCTGGCAAGTGTTCCCTATCTGTAAATAAAAGGTTTACCCTGGATTTCCTGTAAACTAAGGAACATAAGGCATCTTTGGATCAGATTCATAAAGCAACAAAGCCTTCTGCTGTCACATCCGCAGGGGTAGGTTGTTTGTTCTATCGCAAATATCCTTTCAGGTGTCCTGGGGAGAATGAGCTAACCTAACACAAACATCATTCCAACATAAGAAAATTACATGGCAACCACAAAGTTGCCTCATTATTAATTACGTTCTTTGGCTTCCCGTGGCACTTTAATTGTTGATTGCTAGAGGAGACCTGTCTGCAATTTGTGTCATTGTAGAAGTTCAGGCTGGTTCATGATGCGTGGCTCAGTGTAACACAAGTCCCTCAAAGAAACACTGTCATATTAAAGACGAATACATTTATTTATGTCTCAGAGTGCTGGCTTTCTATTCAGATGGTAAATAGGTAGTGTGAAAGAGATGTGACAGACCCAAGAAGACTAGAAATTGTCTACAAACTGGCAGCCACTGTGGTTCACTGACAATCCGAATTACTTTCAGGCAGTTTGGCACATCTCCATTTGTCACACTTAAAAGCTTGAGCCAAAGTTATCCAATTAATACAGAGCACAGTATCTCTCCCTCCTCAAAGCTGAAACAGAAGCACAAGCCTTTAAGATCCACAGTGCACATTGTACCGCCTATACATCACAAAGGGATGTAAAACAGTAATAAGTAAAACATATGTAACTTAACTCCCATCACACCCTCTTGGCCGCCATTCACCTCTATGCGGTGCGTACCATCTCTGTACTATTTATTCCAGACAATGATTTCTCATGTAGAGTGAATCCCCTCTGCTGTAAATCATGCAAACAGCTAGCACAAATAGTTTGTGAATATAAAAAGTATCAGCGAATAAGCTTTTGAAATATATATCTAGGCTAAGAAGGGGAAACGGTTCCCTCCCCCAGCAAGATTTTGAAGGCAAGGTGAAGGTTGCTTATTTTGAAAGTAGAAGAACCTTCATGAATCAGTATCAGTTTTTGACATTATTATATGCCCATCCATCACTGCACAGCAATAACCACTGTATCTTGTGCCGTGACCCAATGCCACTTTATATATGATTTTATTTGAATTACTGGTAGTGTAGTCATGAGGGCCAGGTTTATACAGCTCTCGTATGGATGGAATTTTTCACTGAACCACAGGATTTCCTTGGAGAATTTCCACTGTCCCTAAGTAAGTGTACAGAAGTCCTCTTTTATCCAGATGAGCTTTTGGTGTTCAAAGAAGAGAAAAAATTCAACACATTCGAATTCTATAAACGCTAATCAAAAAGACCTCTGAGGTGCTTCTTTAGATTCTCTAAGGCCAATTTAGATATTTAAAATAGACAAAAGGAAGGCTACACTCCTGGCAATCTATAATCAAAGGTTTGAAATACTTGTACTTTTCAAAGTAACTGATGATACAGATCTTTTGAAGATGCAAGGAAGAAATCAAGGGGGTTAAATAATGAACAAAGAATAAGAATGGCACTTTCCCTACTCTGGTATTTGAAGAAAGCTGTACCTGGCCCCCTTCTTTGCTTGTTCCCCTTGAAGCATCCATGAAAAACTGATCTAGAAAAAATATTCAGACATTCTAATCTGAGTTACTGCCTATTCCCTGTCAAAAGCTGATATTGAACTTAAATTGGTAAGAGCTCAACTAACATTACTTACATTATTTCAAGTTTAGTGGAGTAAATTATTTCAGAATCCTTGCCTTTAATTGCCAATTAACATATTTTACAAACAGTCTTCCTGCTTAATGCCATGGTATTTTTGACTGCAAACTCCAATAGTAAGTATAGCAAATTAAATGTTTGCTAGAGAAGATATTTCAGATCAAATTTTAAAACTAATCACTGGGAAAACAGTGTTTCAGACTTTTTCCTGCTGAATTTTCCCCATATAATTTCCTCTGATATATTTCACCTTTGAATTCACATTCTCATTATAAAAAAAGTACAGTTTCGCTTTTTTGTTGTTTTATTTACAATGTTGATTAGTGGAGGAATAGTTTCTAGCAGTAGCTTGCTTCCTAGATCACTGACATATATACCCTTTGTTATGGAAAAACTTCAATTAATTAGCCTTTATGAATCATTTGATGACTTTTTCATATGAGAGAAATGGGAATGATTGGAAAGAGGTGTAATTTGATGCCTAGACATATACATGTCTCTAACAGCGATTATTGTAGAGTTCAGATTTTTTATTTTTATTTTAGGCAAATCAGGCAAAGAACCTAGCAGGCTAAACCACTAAAGGATAACCTCTCAGTTATTTCAGTGTCTCACAGTCATTACATGAAAAAAACCACCAGTGTCTAAGTGAGATTGGGCCTGGAAGAGTTGTCTCCTGGAACAGCCTCTGGAACTCTCAGAGCACAGGGCAGGATTCCCAGCAGGCAGTCAGCATCCAGCCCCGCTGCTCCTGTGACTGTGCGAGGATAAGGGCTACCCAGCTGGTCTCACTGCCCTGACACAGTCCCAGGCTTATTTATGGTATAGGCAGACTCTGTAGCAAAACCAATAAAAGTACAACAAAGACTTTTTTGTAATTTGTGTAATTTTTTGCTAATAAAAATAGAAATGGAATTTTGGATGTCTGAAGTTATGTATGTGAGCAAACGAATAAATACGTTCCGTTTATAAAAATAAACTTGGAGTAAGGAGAAGAACTACTGTGTCTTTTTTTTTTTCTTTCCCCTCCAGAGATTTTAGTCTGCATTTGAAAACTCATGTAAATTTATTTCCTACACTAATTGCCACTGCCACAAATTATATCCTGGTCTGTGTCACATTTTATCCAGTCCTTGGAATTACTGCTTGCATTTCACTGTTCTGTCAAGACTTTTTCAGAAATGCTTGATTTTATTTTTATCTCCTTTTTAAAGGAGGGGGGAAAAATGCCTTTCATTTGAAAAAAAGTTTGAGGCAACTTCCAGAAGAAAAAAAAACATAATGAACTACCCTGTCACAAATACCTAGTGGAACTGAAAAGAGAAAACAGAAGAAGATTCATTACACCTGTCTGTGTACAGATGATTGTTTGAAAGGTCACCCAGATGAAAAATGTCCTCCAAACCAAAAACGTATGTCTGGTAAAAAAAACGAGACTTGTAGGGCAAAAAAATTGCTATACTTCTTATTTATATTAAGAAAATAAGGTGTTTTACTGGTCAAGTACACAGATTTCACTGTTAAACACACTGACTTTCTGATGGAAAAAAAAAATCCACATATAAATGTCTTATTTACTTCCTTTACATGCACATACACATATAACCAGACTTTGGTGTAAATAATTCTTTTACTTAAGACAACCGAAGTTTTCCAGATAAAGCTACTGAATCACACTGTGAACACTGATTAGGGTATGAATCTACAATCTACAAAACTGTCTTGAATAATCAGCTATCTTTAAAGCCTTCTCTGCCCTTGTCGCAGATGCTTTGCATTCCATACTGCATTATATAAATTCTTTGCTGCAATTGCTGTCCTGCCTTGTTTCCAGTGAAAAATAATTATATTAAAAGATGCATCATGCTCTTTCAGCTCAAGAACATTTTCTTCAGATAAAACCAGGGTTAGGACATAGGTTGAGAAGCAGTAAGGCTACATGAATTTAACTGAATCTAACTGGAGAATCTAGATCAAGGTTATGTTCCTCCATCCTAAAGAAACTGTTTGTGAAATATGACGAATTTTAAGCTAATGTAAAGTCCATAAATAATAGAGAGAATTCCCTCAATTAGTTGCTGCTGCATGAGAAAGTGCTGTAGGGTATGATCTGAATTCATAACTGAAAAAGAAACTCCACAAAGGATTTATATGAACAAATTGTACAGTGTCTCCAAACCAGAAATATTCAGCATGCCATTTTTTTTTCTAACTAGTGTATATATGCTTCTTTTGTCCTAAATATGTCATGTCAACAGTTCTGTGTTTATTTTATGCACTACAACACTAAATATCTCCCCAGCTGAAGTCACCGTGGTTGCACACCAACACACAGGAGCCAACTGGCTGTTTAATGATAACAGAAATGTTTTGCTGAATGACTTGCATAATTACACAGGGAAACACAATTTAGATAATGAGTTCTTTTTAGAATTTCTATGCTTAGCTGTGATGTTACTGAAATCTACGTGAAACTGGAGGATTAGTAAGTAGAGGAATTCCTGTTAATGACAATAATTAAAAACCCATGCCCGAATGTAACTCTAACCTAAAAGAAGTCTAAAGAGATTTTAATTTAAATTATTACATTTCATAGAAATGGAAGAAATATGCTTAAATTTAATGCAGTAAAGAAAATGAACAGAATATAGGTAATAAGTATCTTAGTCCTTAGGAGCAAAGTATTTTTACCTGGTAGATGTCCATCACCCACATTTAACTGAAGTTAAATTTTAACAAGGATAGAATTAAAACTAGTGTAAGAATTAGAAAAAGAATGGAAAAATACTCCTTTATTGAAGACCACCTAAAGCACACGGATGTGTTTAGATAATTGCTTAATCTTAATCCTGCTTACAGAACACATTCAACCTTGTGTAGGCATATGTGTATGGATAAGTATGTCTTTCTATACATGTATACTTCCATATAGCAACAATGCAATTAATTTAAAGTTAAAAACAAAACTAGTCAAAAGTATTGACAGCTCTTCACAGCTCACAAATCCTTTCTACTTCAACTTTAATCTTTCCAGTTTGAGAACACAACTTTAAAATTTTTGTCCTAATATTATTGCTTCAGCATCTTTCAGTTCTGGAACAGAACAGAATAATGGCACTGTTCTGTGAACATGTAGTGACTTATTAAGAGATAACAGTGCTCAAGTAAATTCTTGCCATTGAACAATCCATTATGGTGTAATCATGACCAAGCACACAGCCTTGATCAATATAAAGGTACATAGTTCCTGTAAAACAGCTCCACTAACCAGGGTAAGTAATCCACCATTCTGAACACTTGAAGAACCAACCAATTAAGAACCAGATAAGGTCAAATATTATTGATCATAGATTCAAGTGGAATTCCTTTTGTTGTTTTTCCTTTTCTTGATTTTGCTTGTAATCCAAGTATTATTTTCTTGAAAATAATTTCTGTGTTTTTTTTTTTTTTTTCCCAGTGGCTACACTTACATAGCAATAGGATATGAGTGGTTTCACAGAAAAACATAATGATGCATTGACTTGAAGATCAATACTGCTACAAAACCTTGGAGACGGAGAAATAAAGAGGAAAACATATTTTTCAAAATCCATTAATGGTTGAACTTCTACAGCTTTTAAACAGCAGGGTTTGACAATCCCATGAACTTTTCTAAAAATTACCAGATAACTGTATTTCAGTAATTGGGAAATGCTAACAAAACCTAATTTCATGTTTCTTCCACAGACAGTGGAGAGGGAATCTAAAATGTTATAAGGATCAAGACTAAGGTGTTCTTAATGAGTACATTTCTGTGTGTTGAACACAATAATGCTCTGCTAGAGTCTAGTCTTATTCTTCTAATAGACACAAAAGTCCAAGATTCCAACTACAGGTTATATATACAATGCATTGCCCTTTTGTTCTCTTGTTTTGTTCCTTTGCCGCTTTAAAATCTTCAGTGAGAAGATGTAGACTTCACATTTTGGAAAGCAGAAATATTAAGTATAAAAAAAATTATTGAGATGCAAAACAGTTTGAAATAAAAATTGTTTTTTCTGTTAATCATTTTTCTAATGTTTTATTCTTGGCCAAATTCACAAAGAGGCAATTTTTTATAAATCCATTTTCTTATATACTCCTCTGGGATAGCTTGTCTGCAAAGTAGTTTATATCTTTCATCTTCCCTTCCAGAAATGTTTTCATATCGCCAACATGTGGCTCCTATTTTAGACCCACGAAAAAAAAGGGAGTGAAAATATTCCTTCCCAGTTGGTAAGGAGACCACCTCCAAGCTTTTTTCTAAGACTCTTTCTTTCTCAGAACAAAGTCCCTTTGATGAAGTTTCACAGTGGCCAGATATGCCCTACATCAAGTTCCTGAATGGGAGTCTTCAGCACAGAGAAGGAAATGGGAAACCTTGATTTCTTTGCCTTTCTGCAGTTCTGTGGGGGAGACCTATCTTTGAAGTGCCAGACTGGTAGGGACTAAATGTACACTACAGCAAACCTCCAGGTTCTGTGATTCCAAATAAGCAAGAAAGCTTTGTCGTCAATCTGACAGTCATCGTTTCTTTTTTTACCTCAAGCACCTGACTGTAATGCAAGAGCTATTTAAAGTTCACTATAAGGTGCTATAAACATTTATAATCAGGAGATAACAGTATGTATTTTAGGCTTCTACAATACAGTGGTTTATTATGTTTGGTATAGATCTGCCCTTCTGGCATGCAAGTTTTCCTTTTTCAAACACATTTATCATGTTCTCTTAGCTTTTCTCTAGCTTTCTAATAACAATTTCATTTACCCTAAAATCATTAATAAACTTCTGCTTCATATGGCATTTTAAGTCTGCTATTAAATTAGTCACAGTGTCATATGCATTTTCATCCAACCACAGGTAGAATGATATGCTGGTGTATTTTTATCTGTCTGTCTCCAGAAAGCTGTGAACAGAGACATGGAAATATCACATATTTGGAGAAATGCCACCTGGCACAAATCAGTCACTAGGTGGCTGGATGTTGTGAAGAGAAACTACGGGCTAAAGAAAAAATCCATTTAATAGAACCCAGCAGTGCATCTGACTTTCACATTTAAGAGTGAACCAAAATATTTGTCTTGGTTAGGATTTGAAGGTGTTTAACATTTTCCCTAGTTTTGCCTACCTCAGTAATGTAATCTGTTACAATTTGTCTAATGACGTTCTACTTATTTATTCATTTGTTGTTTTTTCTGTTTGGGTTTTGTTTTGTTTTGTTGGGGGTTTTTTGGGGTTTTTTTTTGCCAACACACACAAAAGAACAAAACTTTTTATGGTACTACAGAGACCAACACATATAATCCCTTTACACAATACTTTTAAAATTTACTTTCAGCTCAGTATGAAATGGAAGCTATCATAGCTTCTCAAATCCCGTGGTGTCCTTTGATGTCATCTGTTCCTATGGCATACACAACCTACCTGCCTATGTATTTGTGACAGACTTCTCCATAGGTCAAACAGAAACAGAACTAAGAAACCAATTACCAGAGCTAGCAGGAACAAAGCATAAATTTTGTAGCAGATTTGGTAGACTTAATTGAAAATTTCCAATAAAAATGTGGGGCTTTTTCCAATGGAAAATGGAACTTTTCATTATGTAAATATCTGTTATTTTTAAAAGGTTACTGCAGATGAAAACCTGGGAAGGCCAAGCTATGGAAAGGTGCCTAAATAATCTGCATGGAAGATCTTTTGATGTACAAGCATGTATTTCTGAATTAAAATACTTGATCCTTGGCTGGAAATTATTTGGATTGTTTTGCCCAAAAAGGTCACATTTATTCTTCTGAATACCTCTTTTTACATGACTCTGAGGTATAATTTGAATTGTGTATAAAACTTGATTGACTTCTAATATTTACCATTTTTCTATTTGTCTTAACAGGAAAGCATATAACCAAGGAAGATTAAATTAGGTTCAATAAACTTTTCATGCCACCACAACTGCAGTGCTATGTCAGAGGTTTCACAGGAAGTGACGCTGAGGAGCATCATATGTGAAAAATTCTGCTGAAATCATACTCTTCATTACCCTCTCCCTCCCCAGGCTTGTTTAAAGTCCAGCACCATGGCAGTGTGATAGCTCATGTTGGCAACCTTAAAGATGGAAATGCAGGATGATCTGTAAGGAACACGATATCAAGTAGAAAGCCAAAGGAGGAGGTACTTCAGCTAGATCTGATGTGATGAGACACATGCAATAAATTCTGCAACTGTAAAATTAGACTGCATTTACTGTGCATCATCTCACCTGTGCTTGGTCCACAAATTCTGTTCTACTGGGACCACTTTGAATGTTCCAAATCTCTGAGCACCTGTCAATCACTGGTTTGTTTGGTTCTTTTTCCTTTAAAGGAAAGCCAGCTGTAAAAAAATCATGTTGTTTTTCTTCACCACATTGCATTCATTCTTGTAAGGACACCCAAGATTACACAGTAGCACTTGCAGTTAGCAGCCATCTCTGAAAAGACTTGCACATGGAATTAAATACATCATTTTTAACTTAGTGAAAGTACTTACTATGTGTTAAAAAAAAATAAAAATTAGAGTACATGCAAGTCCTTGATAACTGTTTATCATCTTAATGAATGCATAAGTGAATCCACTCTAGTTTTTGAGACTGCTTCCTTTTGGGTCTTCTAAATCTGTGGTATTAGGATCCCAGATCTAACAGACTCATTTTACTTTTGTTCAGAGGACATCTCTTTACACTCATCAAAAGATTGTCTGATTTTCTTGAGAATTCTAGTGAGTTGATCTGTAACAAAAGAAAAAAAAGAAAAAAGAAAGAAAGAAAAATAAAAAAAACTGGAAAAAGAAAAAAAGAAAAAGAAAAAGAAAAAGAAAAAGAAAAAGAAAAAGAAAAAGAAAAAGAAAAAGAAAAAGAAAAAGAAAAAGAAAAAGAAAAAGAAAAAGAAAAAGAAAAAGAAAAAGAAAAAGAAAAAGAAAAAGAAAAAGAAAAAGAAAAAGAAAAAGAAAAAGAAAAAGAAAAAGAAAAAGAAAAAGAAAAAGAAAAAGAAAAAGAAAAAGAAAAAGAAAAAGAAAAAGAAAAAGAAAAAGAAAAAGAAAAAGAAAAAGAAAAAGAAAAAGAAAAAGAAAAAGAAAAAGAAAAAGAAAAAGAAAAAGAAAAAGAAAAAGAAAAAGAAAAAGAAAAAGAAAAAGAAAAAGAAAAAGAAAAAGAAAAAGAAAAAGAAAAAGAAAAAGAAAAAGAAAAAGAAAAAGAAAAAGAAAAAGAAAAAGAAAAAGAAAAAGAAAAAGAAAAAGAAAAAGAAAAAGAAAAAGAAAAAGAAAAAGAAAAAGAAAAAGAAAAAGAAAAAGAAAAAGAAAAAGAAAAAGAAAAAGAAAAAGAAAAAGAAAAAGAAAAAGAAAAAGAAAAAGAAAAAGAAAAAGAAAAAGAAAAAGAAAAAGAAAAAGAAAAAGAAAAAGAAAAAGAAAAAGAAAAAGAAAAAGAAAAAGAAAAAGAAAAAGAAAAAGAAAAAGAAAAAGAAAAAGAAAAAGAAAAAGAAAAAGAAAAAGAAAAAGAAAAAGAAAAAGAAAAAGAAAAAGAAAGCAACAGAGAAAAAGGAAGAGGAAAAGGAAAAGGCACCAATTTTCTTCTTCAAATTCCCCCCAAGAAAAATCCCCTTATCATATGTCATAAGTACATTGCCTATTACCTCTCCTTTAAATGGTTAGAGGCTTTAGGAAACTCATTCTGATGGATATGATGGGGAAAAAAAAGGGATGACCTCGATAGTTATTATTGTGTGAAGTACCAGTCATTTAACAGTTGTTTAAAAAAATACCTTCTAACCTGAGAAAATTTAATTAAATTGAATTACCACAACAGATAAAGCATCTCAAGAAAGTAAAAACTCTAATAATTGCAATTTTAATACTCTTTTTATGCAATTACCATTAGCATTATAACACCTACTGTGGATTGTTATTGTTTATGGGGATTCAGAATGTAATAATTTACAAGATATAATTATTCCTCCTAGAGACATAGTTTAATATCAGTTCATTCTTCAGAAAGACTGTCCACATCTTTCTGCCAGTTACAAAAAATTAGTTTGTCTATCAGATACTTCATCCTGTACCAAAGCAATTCAAACCAGTTCCCCCTTGCCCCCTTCAATTACTGCCTTTAGAGGAATGCATGCGAAAGAAATTTTCTTCCTTTGCTACCTACATTGTATAGTCCAACGTCAATTCTGAAGTCCTCAGTGGTTCAAAATTGGCTTTGTCAAGAGAATCAGATACATAAGTGGTAAACTTGATTCTGAGAGAACCCTGGCTAGAATTTTAGGACACTAAGCACAGGAGAGTAAATGGAAGATGCACAAGCTGGACAGTAGCAATCCTTTAACAAAACTGTAATCTGCAACAATTTATAGCAGCAGAGAATTTGGTTCACTGATTCAATCCAAGAGAAAAAACCCACAATGTATCTGTGCAGAAATGCTTCTCCTTGGCTTAGCTCATCAGGCACATTGTTTTACCCTCTGCTGTAAACAAAGAAAAACTGCCTGTGCTTTATGTGCAATCCTGAAACTCCATTTGATTTCAGCAATTTCATGGTTCATCTACTAGCTGAAAGAAAATTTCTCCCAAGAAGACTAAGCACATGAAGCACTGCCAATCTCAAACACTTAAAATTCTGAGTCAAGGATCAAAATTCAAGGCAGTTTACAAAAAAAATAAAGATCATATTTGATTCCTTAGATATGTTTCTTGCTTTCAGTTCTTAAAATCACATTTTATTTACAGCTGTCTTCCTTGGATCCCAAGTAATAAGTTTTTTGTTTTTTTTTTTTAATAAAAAAAAATATGCTCATGCATATTCCCATCATTCTGAACTTCTAAAATAAAAACGTTTCCAGTGACATGAACATGTAACCCTAAAGAACTGGCACTGGTCTTCTCGCATAGAAAATGCCCTGAAAAAATGTGTACAGAAAAATTTTCATCAGACTAAAAATTTTTAAAAACAGAAATCTCTCATTCTGTTGATTTACAGTCTGTAGCCTGAATTCAGGTCATCTAACCTTTCTTAGTGAAGAGAAAAACTGAGCAGAATGACAGTGAAGATGGTTTGCACTTCCTTCACACAATGTCACGGTATTTTATATTTTCTTGCCCATTCTACTACTGGTGTATGACCTCTGTGCCACTAGATATCACAAAATTTCATAATGTTTTACATGAAAATAATTTGCCATTCCCATTTGCTGGCCTCCCTACTACTATTGAGAAAATATAGCAGATTTTCTAGCAAACAGCTTTACTACATATTTATCCCATTATGTTTTTTAAATTATTTTATTTAGCTGTTATACAATGCATAAGTGTTGTGCATTTCGAACAGCAAAATAACACCTCAGCTCACCTGGGACATGTGCAGGCTCTTTAAATTGTACCTATGGTACTACCGGGCAAGAGGGAGAGAAGAAAAAAAAATATAAACTGCTCTATTTAATTTACAGAAAAAGAGTATATAAAACAAAAATAAAAAGAACATCATGCTACTTAAAACTTCTATATCGTTTTGCCAAGCATGATTTAAAGTAGAATGAAGTAAAATTAAGATTAGGATGATCTTGAACTACTATTTGTAGAAAGTTAATTTAAATTGCCTGTAGCTCCATTCACATTTGTGTGCTTTTAGTCAATTCATGATTGTTTTTTCAATTGCAATATTAGTAACTTGACTATGTGACTGTAGGGTCAAATCCACAAGTACGTGACCATTTAAATATTTCTGTATTTAGTACTTCACTAGTTCAACTCACTTGGCAATGTCCATAGTACTTTTATTTTTTTCTTTTTCTTTTTCTTTTTTTCTTTTTTTTTTTTTCTTCTATCCAGATGTAAAATCCTTCAAATAAAATGCCTGGGATAGTTTAATAAATGTTGTAAGAAAATGAAAAAAGGTGGTGTTGGACAGAAATTCATTGAGTTTGAACCTGCTGGAAAAGTGTTAACAAGCAACACACTTGGTGTTATCATGATTAAAAGTCTAATTAAACCAAAACTTCAGTCTTTTGAATGTATCATATTTAGATTGCTTGCAAAAATTATAGATTCGATTTGAACATTAGGAAATGACAATATAAGATCTCAATTCTTCATACTTCTTGAGAATTTCAACTTGAAGACAATACTGAAGAACATCCATCTCATGGAATTACTGATTAAAGAAGATATTGCTGTTTATATAAATTTAAAATATGAAAACAGCCCATACTTTTCCATTTGAAACCTTAATCTCTCACTTTCTGTTGCATTTATTATTGTTTTCACCTAAAGTACACATACTAACATATTCTGTAGAACCAAATCCAAAGAATTGTTTATAAGCAAGCACACACAGAAAAATATTGAATTACAAATCTGTAATAAGTGAACTTGGTTCATGATAGTTATTTTCCACTTCATTTATAAAAATGAAAAGAGAAGGAAGTCCAATATGTTCTTTCTTACATATGTATATCAGTGACAAAAATAAATTCATGGCGTTGAAAAGATATCAAGTCTACTTTTTCAGTAGGAGCAGTGAACAAAGAGATGGTTGAAAAAGCTTTAAGTACTAGAATGAATACTGGGTATAAAGCTTGACTCATAGTTCAGAACACTTTATTAGATAAACTGAATTATGATAGGAAAAATAGAATCACTGAAGAATCAAATCTCTCAATAGAGCTAAGACAATACTGAAGGTAATAACATCAAATGTCTTAATATGCACGTGTATTATAAGACGACGGTATCATGTTAAGTGAATTACGTATGACATGCTGCTCATAGGCAAGAAATCAGTCATAGAATCCATCAGCTGTTTATCTCTTATTGGAAGGAACACAGCATCTGGTAACCTTTCTGTGGATACTCTAGCACACTAAACAAGGATAATGGTTGCAAAAGTTAAAGTTTGTTTAAAGACAGAAATCTCCTTAACCAATCCCATACAATAAAACTATTCTTGAGGAAGTAATAAAATCATAGGACATTAAGAAGCCTCTGTAGATCATCTATTTACTCATTTCTCCAGGTGGAATCAGTTAAATTTATGTCATTCCTCAGAGATGTCTGTCTTACCTGCTTTTGAAGCCTACAAACGACAGAGGCTTTGTAATCTACTGAGAGAAATTATTTCAGTGTGCTTCCATATCTATACTGCTGGCAGATTTTTCCTACTGTTTAATATAAATCTTGCTTTCTGTATTATTGTTTTATCTTATTCACTGTCTACATGGACAACAGACTTTGCATCAGTCTGTTACGTATTTTGAAATGCTCATATCCCTCTGTCACCTCCCCGTCATGACAAGTCAAATTTCCACAATCTTTACAAGTAAATCACTGTTTTAAAATCTCTTCTTGATCTCTTCTGTACTCTTTCCAAATGGTCTGCATCCTTCAAGTTAGGGGTCTGCTCCGAATCAACTGAAAGCGCTTATTTCTTTCCATGGACTATTAAGGGAGCCTAGGGTTATTAGTCTCCCAAGGATAAAGTTAATCTTTGTGAAGCACTGAAGTAAATAAATTGTATTTTGTACTGTCTTGCTAGATGTCTGCAATGTAAGGACCATTGCTCCTAAAATAGCTCCCTGACTGTTATTGTATGGTAAATGATGTGAATGACTTGTTGCTATTCACAATACAGATGGTCTCAAAATCCACAGCTATGTGGCTTTATTATGTGACTAGGTTCTGAAAGTGTGCTACTCAGCTATTTTATTAAACTTGCCATGTGGAATACTTCAATTCTCTAAGTCATGTTATGAGTCAGAAGGCACTTACTGGTTATAAACTATTTGTAGAAAACTTCACTGAGAAATAATCAGGCCCTATATCTGAAAATGTCTATCCATCTCATGATGTTTCTTTTGTTCATTTTTTCATTCAAAATGTTTTTATTATTAATATTCTGTGTATGTGTGTGTGTGTGTGTGTGTGCGCGCGCGCGCGTGTGTGTGTGTGTAACTCCATCACATGTCTAAACCAGGGTCAATTTTGACTCTTCATAACATTATTTTTGTAGCCTCTGGTTGCAAATTCAAAAGCTCCCCCACCTTTGGCTCTTAGCAACATGTTTCGTCATAGGCTTTCTAATGCTGTTTATTACCTCAGAAAAATAAAACTGAAATTCAAAAGTAGAAGAAAATAGATTGCTGTGCACAGCATTTCCTTAATTTTGCTGCCTGTAGGTCAGCCAGTTCTGGAGAACCAAATGAACAGCAGCTCAGAAACACTGTACACATGGAATGGACACACCACCCCTGACCTTTTTCAGGATATTTTGAAAGTCACTAGTAAAATGAATCAAAATACTGGGTTAGTCCATAAAAAAATGCTTGTTAAATTTTTTCCACTCACATATTCACATAGCAAAGTCGTAAGAGTGCAAACATGCAGTGTTTCCTTAAAAAAATAAAATGGTTCTGCCTTTAGAAGCCTTTTCTGAACAACAATGAAAAATACTGCTGGCTGTAAAACTGATGACTAGGTTCTGTTCTCTCAGTAGAGAACCAATGAAGATGAATTGCTTTCAAAAGGAAGCATCCAGAAGACCCATTCTGGAAGGACACAAACTCAGAAACCTAACACCTACAGTTATCAGAAAGTACAAGTAAAGCACCTTTTGCCAGCTGTCCATTGCAATAGGTTATCTGCAGTCACTATCTCATGCTGGATAAAGGTTAAAAAAGGCTATGCATTCAATTAATTCAATATCAGTCTTTCATCTGACATAAGCAGCTATTGAATTTGGCCCTTGAACAAAAATGTATGAGGGCATCTTTCAGAGTTGTTTTCTTTTATTATTGTAAAGGAAACAACACTGAGAACAACAGAGGTAAAGATGTTCTTTTGTGTATCTCCTGGATGAATAAAGCTGTAAAGTAATATTGATAAAGTAAGAAACCAGAAAATAGCAAGGCATGTTATTTCCTTGTAGCTGGTACTAACAGCAAGTCGTAAATTCAGTCACACACACCTGCGCACAGACACAGTCACAAACACACTTCTGTTTCAGTGTTTCCTCCAAGGTCACTCTATGCAAAATGGAACTCTCACTCCAGATGCTGAAACCAAGGTAGTGTTTATTAATCTCAAGATGTGCTGTTTATAAGGGGATATCACCTTCACGACTGCCATACAGTAGATCTCACTGATCTCTTTGTGTTGAGCAAATGCTCATTGCGAAACATGCATTGTCATTGTACTTGACATGCTTCTGACACTATTTTTAAAGCAGTAGTTTCCACACAGAGAGCTCACAAATCTGTAACACAAAGGATTGAGGACAAACCAAATCTTTTAAAAAGGTAAAATACATATTTCAAACCAGCAACCCTGGGTGATTTGAAAATATACTGAAAACAGCCCTGAAGTAATGTACTTGAACAGTACTCGACTTCACATAGGAAAAATCCAAGGTAATTGTGATAAATATGAATTATAGAAAATTATATCATTCTCTCTAATCACTACTATACAAACATGTATGTTTTATTTGTATTCTCAGGCAGCTTGATCCAGACATATCAAACAATTATCACAGCTCTATCAAAGTGGTTTTTTCCTTGAAACTGAAGAATCTTTACTTGTAAGACCCACAAAAGGTAAACCAACTCTTCGATACAATCTCTGATCAGAGAAAGTCTTTCAGAGCAAGCTGAAGGTAATACATTCAAATGGGGTACCACTGTTTTCTCAGATACTCAAGTTAAGATCTTCTCTATTCCTATATTGGCTAACCAATGAGATAATCTACATAAAAACATAACCCCACTGTGTGTTTCTACTGAATCAATACAACTCTCAATCTACACAAAAGCACCACCAGGATGTATTGAGCAGACACTACCTGCACTCTTACAAAGAGTTGCCCAACTGATGTGAAGAGCTTGTGTTAAGCTCATAAATTCACTCCTAGAGTCCTCCATCTGTTCCAAGTTTCGCATTTTAGCAGTAAATGTGCATAATTCAAACCAGTCATTCCTCTATATAAATTGAAATTTACCGTAAAGGAATACAATTGTTGGAATTTAATAGACGAATGACAATTATGCAGATGACTCTTCCATAACAGAACACATGCTTTTCATTTGAGCTATTAAGAATACCACTTCACAATCCCAGACATGAGAAGATATCCACCTAGAGCTTGAAAACAGTGCCTATACACAGTGTGGCTGCGTTACTAAATGTGCCTCAGTGCTCAGATAAGATTCAAACCACTGGAATTCACAGAATGGTTTAGGTTGGAAGGGACCTTAAAGATCTTCTAGCTCCAACCCTTTCACCACACACAAGGACACCTTTCACTAGACCAGGTGACCAGGTTGCTCAGAGCTCTACCCAGCCTGGCCTTGAACACTTCCAGGGGTGCAGCATCCACAGCTTCTCTGCGCAACCTGTTCCAGTGCCTCACCACCCTCACAGAATGGATAATTTTAGATCTGTTCTCTCCCCAGAAAATTTATACTTGAAGAAATTTGTAAATCTAGTCTAAATATCTGTATGCCTTTTATGCTGAATTTTCACAGAAGTAAAATTTAAGTTTCAATCCTTCCATAGCTTGGTTTATTTTGTCAGAATGGATGGAATATGTCCCTTTCAGCTTCCAGAGTTCTGTCTGTTACCACTGGCGAGGCCCATAATAACAAGCAAAAAAAAAAAAAAAAATTTCTCTCTCGACCTCTCCCTCTGCTGGGGGAAGGACTGCTGCTTTGAATTTAATTCTATCTGGCCCTGTGGACTGAACATCCCTACCATGCATGTCACTTGAAGCCAGTGCTTGGTTCTGATGCCAAAGAAGGCAAGAAAGCATTTGGCGTGTACCTGCCAGAGTTTAGCTCTCTCTGAAAGAAGTCTGCCTTAAAACTGAATCAGTACACCAAAGCTGCTCTGCAGATCAAAACAAGAAAAAAAGAAGAAAAAAAAAAAAAAAAGAAAACCAAAAACCAACCAACCAAAAAAAAACCAAACCAACAAAGAAAAAGAGTTTTTTTAGGACAGTACAATGGATACAAACAAAAATACTAATGCAGATGTATCCACTAGGTAGTCACTGGAAATTTTTTTCTTCATCCACAACAGGGGGAAAAAAGAAAAAGAATAACAACATTGCAGCAGTAATTGCAAGCCACTTCTAAGCTGATGGTCTTGTGTGGTAGCATCAAAAACTCCATGCTACTTCTGAGCAGTTATTCAGTCTGACATGATGAATCAGGACACCTTATCAAGAGAAATAATAAAACTCTACATATTCAATAAAATAGGCCATATTTTATTTGTTTTTTGCCATATTTCATAGTACCATCAGTATAACACATGGCTTAGAAATATAGACCTCTGTCAGCTGTGACCATTGATACCGTCAGGAGTACAAAAGCATCCCAAGAAGACTTCAAAAATATAATTTATTTTGAGGTGAATACCAGTGGAAAACACTAATTACCACACAGTTCTGCAAGTCTGAATTGTAAACAAAATATACTTTTGACAGGTTATTCTCATTCTTTTTTTTTTTTTTTCTTTTTTTTTGTCTTTTGCTCAAGGCATTTAATGATATACAAATGTAGCAATGCAGTGCTAGATCTTGTTGAGAAAGGAAGTAGATTACTACAGGCTTAATGTCATGTCCAGAATCAGATCAGGTCCTTGTCCCATAATCTCATACATTACACACAGTGAGGCCAAATCTCCTCTCCTGACCTAAAGGTATGATGTGGTCAAACCCTCACAAAGCACAAGTCACTAAATTGAGTGTGAGGAGTGCCCCCTCTTCTGACTAAGGCCATCACAAGCCAAATGTTGACGCTGCTCTCAGACTATTTAAAATTACTCTGCTCTTAACCTTTTAAAAATCACCCCACGGAGGAGAAAAAAAACTTCCGCTAATGAATACCCATGTTGTTTCTAAAAAACATATCTATATGGTCAGGTTTTGAACTTTCCCAATCTAAACCTTTCTCAGACATATGTTTTTCTACTAATCTCAACAGGGGTGAGGAGGTGATTTTTGCATGTGGTGTGGGGTATTTTGCTTTTCTGTTTTGTTTTGGTTTTGTTTTGTTTTGTTTTCTTTGTAAAACTAGATTAGTGTAACTATAGCAGGATATGATATTGTGAGGATATCCTAAAAGTAAAGAATTAGTATGGTTTAGGCAGAGTGTCTAAACTCTGCCTAAACTCTGTCCTGTTAATTGTTGATATACAAATGATATACAAATGTAGCAATGCAGTGCTAGATCTTGTTGAGAAAGGAAGTAGATTACTGCAGGCTTAATGTCATGTCCTGAATCAGATCAGATCCTTGTCCCAATTAACAGGACAAAATAAATTTATATAATTTCCATCTAGATTCAGAAAAAGAAAAACCCTGGTACACCACCCAGAATTGTTAAATTCCCTTGGTACTGCTTGCACAGTTAAGACTTTCAATATCATGACCCCTGTCACCTTTATGATATACAGCAAATCAGATATATTGCTAAACTCTGCCATTCTAAACAGAATTGTCCCTGTATAAATGCAGAATTCACTGAAGAGAGAGATCATTACTGTCAGAAATATATTTTCTTTCCATTTCTATAAATTGCAAAGGACTTTCATCTGATTTTTATTTTAGTTTACTACAAGTTATGAAGACACTATTGCCATAAGTCTACATTAGCAAATGACCAAGCAACCAAGTAAAGGTTTTGCAGCAAAGATAAAACATTAGCTTATAAGAACCTCAGCTGGAAATTTAGCACCTCCCTCCTTGTAAGAAGTTTAACACAGATGGCAAAGGGAATATGTTTAAGGCTTTTATGGAAGTAATGATGTGTTCAGTCATACAACAGAGTGAAAAAGGATCTTGTCTGAAGCATGATTTTTTTTTTTCTCTGCAATGTTCATAACTGAAAGGATATATTTGGGCTATACGGGAAAATAATTAAGAATGGCTACTTTCCGCCCAGAACATTAAATTGCTAATTTTTTTGACAGCCAGAGCTGAATTACTAGTGTACACTGAGATGTGAGCCGTATGGGAAGGGAAATGCAACTGCCAAATAAAGGATTAAAATGAAAGTGTGGGGGGGAGATCTCTGTCAGGGAAAAAAAAAAATTGCATGAAGGAGGACCAAATGGCAATATGTTGTTACAGCGTTCGAATGTGCAATTTCCAGATTGATTTCCCTGCTCTCTTTGCATAGTAGATGTAAAGATTATGCTGAAATCTAGGAAAATGTGATTGTACATGTGCCAATGTGAATTGAGAATTTGAGTCAAATGCCTGCCCCTGTTCTAACAAATTCATAATGAGAAAATAGCTCTGTAAGGCATTTCTTTGTAAACACATCCAACAAATTTTGCAGCTATGCATTTTAAGAATGTAGGCATGCAAGATGAGTCTCTCTCACTAATTTAGCTTGTTCTTGTAATAGGACGGAATTTGTTCAGCTTTAGCCTTCTATGATAAGCATGAATGTCACACATTTTATATTTCTCTCATTTCTGTGCTCTCAGTGCTGTTTGGTTGGGGTTTTTTAATTACTTGTTGTCCCTATTTCTGGCTCATGTTTGGCAAGCCTGTCACTGTTCCCACAGAGAAGGTAGAAATACTGAATCCCTTTCTCTATCCCTTAAGAAGAAATATTTCTCAAATGCCACACATAGTCTGCTTGACTGATAGATGTACCACCTCTGGAGCAAAACTCGCCACTCCTATTCCTCAGTCATCTCTGTTTATTTTGGAGAAGTTGGCTTTCTCCGTTCAGATACTTGTCAACATTTCCGGAAGATGTTTTAACTGGCACCCCATCAGCTGACATATCTAAGAAAGGCTGACTAACTGTGAAAGATGTGACTCCCAACCCCAGCAAGAACTCAAAGCACTGGAAATTGAAACAAACCCCTTAAGAGCATATGTTACCCTACTTACAATGAAGATTTTGTGACATCCTTTTAATTGCAACCATATGACACTTGCTTGTAAGACAGAGGCACTGAATATGAGTGAAAAGTCTCACGTGAAGTACCAAGCTTTGAATTTTCAAAGGTGCTTCCTAAACAGATGAGTAGCTTCACTTACAGCACACAAATAAACAAAACCCCAAAAGTTTTTCTTTCCAACAGTGCAGTTCTTATACAAATCATTCCTGGCAAAAACTTATAAATACTGGCCAGCAACCAAGTTTTTAAAAATATACTGTTAACAGAGTCCCTGTTTTCTGAATAGCTTGGATTGGTGGGAGCAGAGTTAATCTTACAGGATTTGGACAGAAGGAGGCAATGTGATGGATTATTTTTAGTGAGTGCAAAGCATATGGCATTTCAAAATGCTTAGACTCTCCTGTTAGCCTTAGCTGTACATATGTTCAAGTAGTAGTCCCCTAGATACAGGCAAAGTTAGTTCACGTTTCCTCCAGAATAAAAGATAATTTATTATTGTCTAGATCCTCAAACCTTCTTTCCTGCTCTCCTCTTGAAAACATCCAACAAAAGTTCAACTTTTTTCACCATCTCCATTCATCTTTCCACCTATTTCTACATCCAAACACACTTTAAGTGATGTAGATACCAGTTACCTGACTCATTTATTTTGTAATAAGTTATGAAGCTCCAGAGTGGTTGCCATTAGCAGGTCTTGCTTGGACTGTGTGAGGTAGGAATGAAAGACAGCTCTACATGACAGTGTTATGAGAATTCAGAGAGTGAAATAACATGCTGAGATTTATAATTTCAGCAAAGTGTGATTAATTTAAAAATAAAAAAAAAAGGAAACTCATACAGTCTTCATTTTAAAAGAACATAAATAACATCAAAGTATCAAGTGGAAAATGCCGGAGAAAAGAACAACAAAAATATAAACAATGAAATAAAATTAAAAGTTGTGTATGCTAGATTAATCTCACTACATATATCCAAGTTTAGCCCCCGACGTAATTTGGTCCCAGAGTCAGGAAAGCACTTAAGCATGTACTTAAATCTATTTCCATTTAGAGGAGCACTTTAGCACATGCTCATCTTCAAGCATGAGCTTTAAGAGCCATTGACCTCTGTGAAACTTAAACACAAGCTTAAGAATGTAATCGTGTAATTAAAGCTCTATATTGAATAAAGATGCTTCCTTGTAAAGGGACCTTTGCCATGTACCTTCAAGTGGTTAAATTGAGAGAATTCTAGAAAGGAGTGGGTAGCATTAAAATGGTATTGGAACATTAATGCTCAAAAAGCAGAATAGAAAGAAAAACAGCAGGTACTTAGGAAGAGTTTATGGTGTATTCAGGTGTAAAAATTTTGCCTTAAACAACCATATTTCTCAAATAGTTATGGTTAGGAAGAGGCTTCCCCTATTTTGGTACGCAAGTCCCACAGGTTCCCAAGTAAGTGTTTTTGGTTTCCTGATTCCATATGATTTGGTTCATCACTTAGCACAGGCAGAAATAAAATTATTCTTCCACTTCTGTTGCCATGTAGAAGATCCTTCTCAGGAAAGAAAAAACCTGGCAAATCTATTGTCTATGTCCTTGAAAAAACACAGTAAAATTTTGCAGCCTCCCATCTCTCAACCAAAAAGGTTTACAGCTTGAAACAACACAAAGGTGGTAAAGATTATAAAAAGAATATCCAGTGGCTTTCAAAACAACAAATTAAGAAAGAAGCTTTAGAAAGACATGACTAGCCAGTCATGATGAGCATTTTTATTATAATGGAGTTTTGTATGAGATCTTCAGAAAGCTAATGGATTTATCCTCTGCCTAGCAAAAAGAAATGAATTGTCAAGACACAAATTATTTGCCCAAAGTGGCACTGGAAATCTATATGAAGAAGGAAAATGAACACACTAATATAATCCCAAGGTTAACTGCATAGACTGAACCATTTTTCTTAGGGGGGGAAAAAATAGGACTTGTAGAAATAAGAAAGAGATAAAAATAATTTTTTTAGACAAAAAAACAACATAAAAATTTTTCAACATATGACTAAATTAAATTAAGTCAGTAAAATGGTATACCCATGCAAATATTAGAAACTAAAAGCAAAAAAAGCAAAGACAAAGAAAAGAAAATACTTAATAAAAACATACAAAGAACAAGAGGTAGTAATTGTAATGGTAAAAGTAAAAATATAAATAAAAAAACCTTGGTTAAAAGTCAGATTTTAAGCAGTAATGGCTTTGCTTAGTGAACTGCACAATTCAGAAGATAAATTCTGTACACAGTTTCTAGAAAGCACTTCTGAAATATTTGGAAGAAGATTAGGCTGAATGTCAGAAAACATATTTATAACCTCAAATCAAAAATAAAAATAAATGCAAGAAATTAATGTTTTGAAAGAATATTGTAGGTAGCATTAAACTGCCATACTTGAACTTTCTGCTCACAAGCTGCTCTGTGCAGATTAATACGAGAGGGTCTGACTAACAACAGAGTACAGTAATTCAAAATTTTAGATATCAATGAGATATCTCACCTACCCTTATGTAACAGTGACATCAGGGAGTGGATAATCACTGCAGAGCAACTGTTACCTTCAAATGGCAGTTCCTTCCTTTTCAAAATGATTTTCAAAGACAGGCAGCTAAATTAGAACCAGGGCTCAACAAGGAACATAGCACAGTTTTGTAGGGAGGCAGATTAAAACATCCCAGCAAAACGTGGGCTGCCTAGAAATGCTTTTAAATATCAAAATAGCTTGGAAATTGAATTTACTCATGATCATGGATATTGTTACTGAAGAAATTTATATCACTCTCCCATCCAGAACCTGGTGACTGTACCCATAACACCAGCACTTCAGTCAGGAAACATATCCAAGAGCAAGTATGGTCATAGGCGAGAACATTTTTAGGAGTTCTGCATACCTTAAACCTGAATCAGTCCCTGGACGTATTTCGTTCCCTTAAAAATCAGCACACTAGCAGTTAATAAACTTCCAGTGAGGCACCTGACAAGGTATCAAGCAATAGGATGAATCTAAGCCTAATTATATAGACAATCCTATCTGTAGACAACCTCTAATCCACTAAGAAGCTTTCCTGAAAATAGGCTAATCACAAACTTAATTTTTCCTTCCCTAAAAATGTTAGTTTTTCAGCACCTCATTCCCTGATTAAATGAGAATGTACTTTCCCGGTACGGTCTTGCAAGAATTGCTACTTCATACCATACTTTCTATATATAGTTTAGTCATGAATTTGCTCGTTACAATTTTTCATTAGGATCTCTAAAAGCCTTACAGTGCCCTTCAAAATTGATTGGCTCAGAATTTTTTTCCCCCCCTTTGTATGTCACCCAAACTCTAAATCTTATAGCTACAATTTTTTGTCACCTCAGGCCTTATCTGCAAATCAAGTTAAATCTGAAATACTCCACAGTGAAAATCAGCAACAGAACTTTACTGAATTACGGAAGAACACTGAACTAGATCATCCACTTCACATGCATTTGCTAGGATTCTGTGGATGAATTATGAGGAAAGGCTTCAGATTAGACATTTTTAACAGAAGAATTTTGTTAAAGCAGAAACAGGGTAAAAAAACCAGCTAAGCCAGAGGAGTTCATCTGAAGTATTTAATCAAAAATAGGTCTTCCCAACTTCAGATATAGAAGAATCCTTATTATGAAATATCTGAAATGAACATCAAAGTTTAAAGACAGCATTTTGATATTTCCAGTTTGCTCAAAGGCATAATTTGGAACTAGTGCAATTTATTGTCAGCATTCACAATTACCTCCGTTGTGGTTTACTACCATTCACATTATCTTTTCCTTGTAGTGAAAGGATCATCAGCATCCATTTGTTGTCTTTCATAGGAAACAAAACTTTCATAATAAAAAGCAGGCCTTTTTTCAGGCTTTTTAAAAATTCTTCCTGTATACATAGAAACATGGCCTAAAGCATCCCATAGATTAAAGTAGTCTGAATTTTGAATTCAGTTAATTGTTAGCTTTCAGTCTAATAAGCTGTTTAAATAACAAGTTCTTAGATATAAAACAAGGTAAATCTCTCTTTGCAACATATTATTGGCAAATTCTGCTCAGTAAAAGACTGACATACTCTATTTGCTAAAGCCTTCTAGTAGAAAGTAGGCCATTATCATGCCTACTCACACCCATGTGCTTAAACACGAAAGGAAATGAACTAGAAACCCAAACTGAGAAGTTTATACACAAACTGAACCATGGTTTGGAGAAGGAATCCATTTTAAATTAGTAATACCCACTAAGAGTAACAGAGAGAGAACCAAAACATTTTGTCTATTACCAAATACTTTCACTCCTAAATATTCCTAGGGAAGTACCAAACATTCACTCATTTCACTGCATTCCAAAATTAGCACTGATATTTATCCACTTAAAATACCATAATGCATTCATCATCACATATATTCCTAACTGTACTGCTTTCTAATCTGCATCTCCTAATTATTTTCACCCTTTTGCTCTCTTTCACATTTCTCCTCACAAAATCTCCTCTGGCAATGAATAGCATTTTACACAGAACACTAAAAATATGTGACCTAATGAAGAAGCTGTTCCCCAGCAGTTAATTTGCTTTAGCATTGGAATTTCACTTGGAGGTAGAGATCTTTTGCCTGATGCTTGAAACACAATTCAAAAAGCATGCAAAAGAACTTCCATATTCCCCTGCTGGATAATGTAACTGAAGTTGCACAAAGAATTTACAATATATTAGCCTTTAACTAGAAATAATTCATACCTTTGAGTCCAGCACATTTTTTAAAAAAATCTGGATGCACTGATTTCCACTGCATAGGGTCTTGGATATTTGTAAAAGTACTTCTCAAAACTTGCTTATTCACAAGAACTTAAAAATTCAAAACTCTATAAATGAATATTAAAACCTGTCTGAAACTCATCAGAACTTTGTGCAGAACTTTGCAAAGAAAAAAGAGGTGAAAAGCCAAAATCCATCTGCGACATACTACTGGCAAGCTCATACAATTTACAGCTACCTGCAACAATAGATAAATTGTAATGTGTAGTTTTATGTAAGATCAGTGAGAGCATACCACTGGATTTAGCAGCAGATATTCTGAAGAATTCTCTGCTGAATATTTCTCCTAACTTCTCTCTAAATCAGTTATTGCTGCTGGCTATTCTGGGTATATTTTTATATTTTGCTTTGCTCTGTCAGAAATGAGCATTTACAGTGAAGTCCTAGGCTCAGAAAGTAGCATCCCTCATCTGCTGTTTGCTTTGGCATGCTGATCCTTCCTCCACCATGTCCTCATTCATCACAACTGCTTGTTTTATCATGTCTTAGATCAGGCACTACTTTTGGACAGAAATCATGTGTTTATGAGTGCTCATTTTAATAATACCTCTGAGCACCTCTATTTCCTCATTCATTTGAATGTTCATGGAAGTGGTTCTTTAAAATGTCACACACAAGCACATGTGTTCTTTGCTGCCTAGTATGTATTTAAATGTTATTCAGCAGAAAAAAAACTCAAATAAAATCAAAAGACAACAGCATGGATACAGTATGGAAAAAAAAACAAAAAAAAACAAAAAAAAACAAAAAAAAACAAAAAAAAACAAAAAAAAAACAAACAAAAAAAAACCCATCTCTCAGAGTATACCTGAGGCTGCAAATGTCTGAAATAAAGAGCAACCATGGAAAGGCTTCTGAAGGGCTTTAGGTTAAATGTGGAAATGTATCTGAACATGTTCACTTTTAAGTTACCATCTTACACATGGTAACAGATACAGTGTAATCAATATGCAAATAGTTATCACAGACCATACATACTTGAATTGCAGCTAACAAAACCAATCATTTGGTGAAAAAATGGTAGATCCTTCAGAGGTCTGAGAAGTAGTGGCTACTTGGTACTCATAATGAGATATAATGAGATGACACAGAAAAACCCAAATAAATCACATTTCAGAACAAGATTTAGAAACCAGTGTAGGCAAACTACTGAGAGTTCTCCTAAGGCCAATGCATGGAATTAGGAGATTATTAGGGATCTATTAATAAGTCTTTCTAAAGAACTGGCTATTTCTGTCAAAACCTAGGGGAAAAAAATCTGGGAAATAGTCTGCATTAATCTAACAGTACATTCCTCAAGTTTCACATATGACTAATTTATGACAAACTTATAGCAAAAATATACAGTAATTGGTAGCAAAAGAATCTCACAGTTTTTCAGAAAAATTAAATTGTATGAAACTCCGTCTTTCTCCAGACACTTGCAAGTGCTTCAGAAGTTGTTTCAAAGCAATATTAATAGTTCTATAAGTAATTGCTGCTGGAGGGAGACTGAAAATGGACCTTCCTGGGAACAAAACTGTAAATGATATTACATTCTTTCTCCCTGTATAAGCAAAAGTGGTCAGATATTAAAAATATACTTCCCAAGAAAGCTGAATTACACAGAAATAGAAATACTCATTCAAAATGTGTTTCTGGGCTACATTTTTAACTCCTCTTTATAGGAATGATTATGGAAATCCCTTTGCTGGAAAGTCCAAAGGAGAAGGCAGAGTGCAAACTATGTGTTTAAATGAAAATGGATTTAAACATGAAATATTGCAATTGTTGTAATTCAACACTTTGGCAACATAATAATATTTTATAAAGGTTTTTCAGACACTCTAGTAAAGGAATAACCTGTCTCTGATTCATATAACATCTGGTAGCTCATCTGGTAGTTCAGATATAAGTATACTGTGCTCCCTTCCTCTTTTATTTCTGGCACTAAGAAGCAAAAAAACGACACCAAGCTTTAAGACCTGATCAGTGTGCAACCTCCGCCTTTCCTTTATGTAATAACTTTGCTACAACTCAAGTATCCATGTTCTGCTGAAATTAATCTAAATATATTCAAATAAATAAGACAGCAAAAGAAAACAGAACTTGCACATTAAAAATGAACTACGCTCCCTGGCATTTGCCCACTTTATAGTGTGATATTAAAATGTAAACTTGTGTTGTGTATTATGCTTTACTGCCATATTTTACCATGATTATACAACCATCATATACAACAGCAAAGTTTCACTTGTGCTGGTTTCCTACACTCCATTAAGGATTAAAATTTACGTAGTGATGACTGGTTCAAATGCTTTTCATGTGAAATACCGTGACAGTAATATCTCTAGAACAAAATGGTCCACGAAGCTCAAGATGAAGCACACAATGGTGAGGAAAATGGTAGCCAAAAGACGTCCAAAAGAATAAGCAAAGCATTTTACAAACAAAAACAAAGGAATAAAATGTCTTCACTGGGACATTTTTGACCCAGGAAAGCCAGGAGAACAAGCCTCCAAGGCTATGACTTATACATCCTAGGACTGCTCTCTGGCACTGAGATCAGCAGCATGTAAAAGCTTGTGCTGCTGCTATTAACTCTTTTGCTCTCCAAAACAATCAGGTCAGGACGAGGCACATCTGAACTGCCTACCGGGGATGGTCTCTGGTCTGTTCTGACTGCTGGACTGTGCCCAGGAGCTGCTTGGAAGAGTCTTATTTGGTCTGGGCCAAAACCACATGAGGGACAAATCTAACAATTTAACAATGTAGACAATTCAGTTCCAGTGGCTGGAAACATTCCTTGGAGCTGTTTTATTCTGGATAAATATATCCTATGTTGTCACTAGAGATTTGCTATTGATAGTCAAGTTACGTGGAAGGTATTTCAATGACATGTTTATGAATAACAGTATAAAGCCTTAATATAAGAGACAGAAGCATTGAGCAGATTTCATTTCTTTTGGAGCAATAGCTCTTTGCCAAATACAATCAGGAAAAGATACTCGAAGCCTCTACTAATACAAAATGAAAAAAACAAAAAACCCACACCTTTTCAGGCTTCTTAAATTACACAGTGAAAAAATATTAGCATATTTTAGAAAGCATATGAACATTTTTTAAGATTGATTATACAGTTGAAATAACCAACTTTAATTAAGAAATATGCCTTTAAATCAACAGTTTTTGAATTCAAAATATCCTAAGCTATTTTTAGAAAGAACAACAACAAAAAATAGCCCCTCTAGTTTCAGAGGAAATCACTTTAAGGTATAAAGTGACACATTGACAACAATATTACTAAACAGAGCAAATATACAAACATGTCTACGTTTACAGGCTAGTCTATATGCTTTGTCAGACATGTCCCAAGTAAAATACACTAAGTAAAAATTTTATCAAATTATTTTTTTAAAATCCTCTTATGAGAGAATTTGTGTACTAAATAAAAAGCATCATTAGAGTTTCTACCAACTGCAAAACTCTTTTTTATTTATAAGGAAATATCCAAGATTATGAAAAAAATCAAGAACACAAATCTTATACAAGTATCTCCCTCAACATTGTAAAATACCACCAGGAGGCCCTATATAAATAATAAAGCCACAAAGCTAAAAAAGAAGAAAAGTAATTTGATTACTTGTGGAATAAGCAGAACATTTAACTTTTTTTAAAAAGTAATTTATTTGTCTTCTTATCTCCAGACAAATTGGTCCAAATCTGGGAATTCTCATTCCTCTAATTCACTTACTCCAAAACAAAACAAAAAAAAAAAATCCCAAACTCAATCTAAACCTGCTTCCATATAAATATTTAATTCCTTTCCTTGAAAAATAAATTGTTTTGTGTATTTTACAAAAAAAAAAAAAANAAAAAAAAAATTGTTTTTTTTATTTTAAAAAAAAAAAAAAAAAACAACCAACCAACCAAAAAAAAACAAACAAAAAACCCAACCAAAAAAGAAAAAAGTGAAAGCAAACTTGCTTTCTGTTTACAGAATAAAGAAAAGAAACAAGTCCTTGGCCAAGTTGTGTTCTGTAACTGCGCTATAGGACATGCAGAAATTCTGTTTTGACCTCTTTTAACTTCCAGAAAATAAATAGGACAGCACATGTTCAATCAAAGTGATTATATTACCTGAGGCTTCCCCCTCAAATCTGCAGCTGCTAGCTGGAAAGCAGTGAAATGAGGTCATGAAGATGAACACAATGACTTCCAGAGCTAGAGAGGTACTCCTGGATGTTCCCTCACTGACAACGTACTTGAGCTAGCAAATATCTCGTTTTGACCAGATATTTTAATACTAGCAGATAAAATTTGTTTTGTCTGCAGTAACCAGAACTACTCTGGACATTCAACTCATGGTATGAAGCAGGTCCTGGGCACAGCACAGCTGCTGCCCAAAAAAATGGAGAAGTCAAAGACTTCAATGTGGGGAGAGATTCTCAGGAGATCTCTGGTGTCCCCCCCCATGCCCAAAGTAGCATCAGCCTTGAGATTAGCAGAGATTGCTCAGGGCTTTTTCCAGTCAGGAGAACCTCTAGGGACGGAGACTTCAGACACCTCCAGGGACACTCTTCCTGCACTTGACTATCTTCTGAGCGGAAAAGTTTCTCCTATCCATACATAATCACTGCGAAATATGCAGAGATAATCTTACACTGTTTGCTCAGTAAACTAATCTCACTATTATGCATGCAGAGAAACCATGGATCATAGGAACTGCACAAGTGATGTGACATCACTTGTAGCTGGACTCTCACTGTCCAGGCTCCATGTGCTCATGTCTTGACATCTTAAGTGTGAAAAAAGTAATCCCTTGTCCAAAATTGAGAGTATTTGAAAATTCATAAATATCCTTCACTCAGTGATCCAAGATACCATCTCTGCAACTGTTAGTGTTGTTACCTTCAGGAAATATCTCTGTGTCTACACACAAATGGGAAAAGAAAATTAAAATTTGCTTCTACATGATTGGTCAGCTCTCAATATAACACAGCAAAAAAGACCACATGCAAGCCTTCACGCCCTCTTTAGATTTATGTAGTGAAATACTAAACAACTTATTCTTATATACCAAATTAGTTTAAGAGAAGACATTTCACTTTGTCAGATGTGCATACAGAGGGATACTGAAGCAAGGTCCCAGTTTTCTTCATAACTTACACTTAAAAGGAAGCTTGAAATATTTCTAGTTATTAAAAGTTACTCTTGTACAGACAGACTGCCTGCTCAGTTATAATTTTTAAGTTCTTTATAGATGACAAAAAGACCTTGTCAGCAACAAGGTACTACTTCCAACTATTTTAGCATGTACTAAAACTACTTAAGATACAGCTTCTAAATTAGAGAAATTTGATCATGTACATGCTCCAGCATCAACAAAAGATTACCTGGCAACAAAGAACCAATGAGAACTAATTTGCTCATAAACAGAACTTTTATCTAAAAACACCCCAGGACAAAGCAGAAGAAAAATGAAAAAGAATTGTAAAGGCACAATCATGCACAACTAACTGACTCAAAGTCTTATTTTCAGGAATAAAATTTGCATTTCTGTTGCTTTCTTTTTGCGCTAGGGGGGCAAGGGAAGGAAAGGAAAAAGAAAAGAAAACGTTTTCAAAAATGTATAGATTCTGCAGAAATGGAAAAGTTTGGGGGGGAAAAAAAAGAAAATGGTCTACCTATATGAATGAGGAATGTCATACAGTTAAATAATACTGGGTTATGTGTTTGCATGCTTCAGAAATTTTAGTAAGAAATAGTATAAATAATCTAACATTTTATTTTACAATCCCATGTTCTTGAACTTCTTCAGAACTTGTTGAATTTCCTTCATCCATTTCTACATCAAATTAAATTTTTTTTTTTTTTGTGTGTGTAAACAGACTGGGCCAATTGTAGAAAACCATTAAATAAAATTTCTGCTAAGGCTGACATTTAAATTAATTTCAATTATATGCATAATGAGTTATGAAATGAAGTACAGAAAGAAAAGATGTATTGAAATACGTTGAAACTGAAAATATTCACCAGTTAATACTAAGTCAAAGCAAAAAATTATTGAGAGCATTGAGGATTATGAGAGTTGTGGATATTTATACACAAGAAAAAAATACATTCGCTGGTAAGGGAAATGGTGATTTTCTTCAGTATCCTTTAGAATAAAACATTTTTCTCTAGTTAATATTGTTGTTGAAAGATGGCTGACAAGTAAAAGGGAAGAAGTAGTATGGTTAGGGACTGCTTTAATTTTCATAAAAACATTATGCATATAGTTATTACTTCCTTGTAGGTATCATTAAAGAACATTTACAAAGGTTCTCTGAGCACTCTCACCAGCCAAATATTAAGTAGATCACCAAAAACTTAGAATACCTTTTTTTAAAGCAGCCAGAAATTTTATTTAAACTTTTTTATATGACACCATTATGCTAAGCAGGGCAGGGGCAGCAACTTAACTGAAGAAGGATAACAAAATTTTGTTTCCCATTATTACCCATGTCCCCAACTACAGAGGTAGCACATGTTCATACCAGAGAACTCCATTTCCTCTGGACTTCTGATGTTAGACCTTCCACAATTCCAGCAAGTAGTGCTGTTCAAGATCTCAGTATGCCTATTGCAGATTATAGAGAAGCTAAAATGCAATGTAAAACCATGAAATGTGCTTTTTTGTCTTTCAGATCTGTACTAGGCTCAGCATTGATCTGAAGCAAAGCATGAAAAGAAGTCCATATTCCCCCACCTTATTAATTTTGAGCCTGAGTATAGCCTTGTAACCCAGAGATAATGCAGTGTCCTGTTATAAAAAGTACACTGAAACAAATAAACCAACTGGAAAATTCTGTAATCTACATTATAGCATTTTCTTCATGGGCCTTCAGGATCTGATTTGACCTACTTTCCTATCTGGCATGCCCACATAGTAGCTTTCAGGAAGGCAGGGAAGGCCATTTCTGTGCTAGTCTGCTACTGAGGAAAAACTAGAAACAAAAACTGTACTGGTGCCAAACCACCAGTACCATTCACTTACAGAAACTAACAATCTAATCCAAAGTCAACTGTAAAAAAATATATTTCATATAAATAGAATTTTTCTTTTGTTTGCAGTAATGAATGACTGAATGAGAAAATAAAGTGAAATATGACAAAATGAAGCACATCTACCAGCCAGATCTTACCTACAGAATGCATGATGTGCATCAGTTAAAAATCAGCTTTTCATTTCCAATCCACAGGGATTTTATTTTATTTTATTATTCTGTGCTGAATATTTTAGAATTGAAAATCTTCCAGTTATAATGACAAAGTTCCTAAGACTGCTAATGATTATTCACTGATTTCAAATGAAGAAACACATATTCACCCAAGTGCAGTCTGGAAATCTTACTCTGTTTTAAGGTACAAGTACATTGTGTTATGTCACCCTATTCTTTGTATTTAAAGAGAAATGGAGAACTTGCAATACATTTGAGTTACTGGACAAGCAGTCAAAATCCCTGGTGATACCTGACTGCCCAGCAGGATCTCCTTACAAAGAGAAAAATAGCAACGACAAAAACAATCTTGAAAAATAACCACAATAATATAATCCACTACAATCTGGATATCAAATTGTCATAGACTAGCAGAATTACCATGAGTTTACCATGTTTTCAGGAGTATGACAGATGATATGTATTTTCAAATTCACATGTATAGGGACTAGAAAAGAGAGCCCAGAATTACAGACGCTAAAGTAATAAGATTAAATTAGAGACTGTCAGATGTAAAAAACAAATCTATCAAAAACCTCATGCACATGCATTTTGAATAGAAGCAAATGTTTCATGGTTTATAAGGCAACTGGAATGGAATTCATTATAACAAAATTAAATATCCACATCTGAGGTAATCACCCTAGGCACCTTTTGCCAAGAATGAAAAACAAGTTTATCTAGGATAAGATTCATTTCTACGTAAAGGAGCCAGCCAGAATAGACGAATTATACCCTAAAATGGACATCTTTCTCTTAAAGGTCTCCCATGCAGATGTGCACACTATAAATGTCTAAAGCTAGGCAAGATAAACCCCAGTCAAAATTACTAGTTAAGACAGCGATAAAAACTGAAAAGATTTGGTCAGATTACTCCTAGTTATATACATTGGTGCTTTAAAAAAAAATTATTTGAGAGCCCTTATTGCTTTCACTTCTCCTTGAGAATGAATTTGTGCTACACAAACCTTTGACTAAGTGTCTTATGTGTCAGTGTTTTAAAACTGCTGAAGTTCCAAACTACCATCTAGCTTCCACTTTAAAATTGCAGTAAATTAAACAACAGTTCTTAAATTGTCTCTAAGTGGCTATAATTAAGTCTTCACTCCTAATGATGTCGTCCATTCCAAGGACAAATTCAATATGGTAAGAGGTGTAGGAAAGGAGAATTATAACAAAATCCTATAGCTTGGCACACAGCCACACATAAAGGGCATGCATTAGCACTTCTACAGTTTCTGCAGGAGTTGCTGGAAGAATCAGTCTGGAGAGGATACAGATGACACACAGTAAAAGACACAACCACCCTTTCTTATTTCGCCATAACTCAAACTATTTTTTATTTGCAAATAAATGCTTACTTTGTCAGAGTAAGCTTAACTAAATTCTCTTTCATACACTTCTTTCTCAAGCAAGGTATAGCCATGCTAATAGACCAAAGATAGTCAGTATTAGGGTGTAAGACCAAAAGCAGTTATTAACACATTCCCTGAGATTCCTCTACTTTCCTTGGAAGCTCTTATCCTTAAACCTTATTAGATGATGTGCCATAGAGGAATCTGCAAAAATTCCTCTTTTTAACATGCTCTGGCTAACAACAAATGATAGCAATGGATAGGACAGCAAGTTTTAACAGTGTGTGTAAATGGAATATACTACTCTGAGACAATCTTGCCCCGAACCAGAAACCCCTAAAGAGGAAATTACCAATGACAAGCTTTGCATGAAATTGCCATCACTTAGATTAAACAATAATCAGATAATTGCGAGGGACGTTTGAAAAAAGGAATCATTCTGACTGAAAAATAAAGAGGCATGACATTTTGTGATGGGGGAGACACCTTGGAACACAAAAGTGGTAACAGAGCAGCACTCCGACTCCAGAATGACACTGCCTCAAGTCATCCCACCACCGTCCTGACCTCCTTCAGGGTCTAATGGGGTCTCTGCCCCACTTGACGGCACAGGCAGCTGCATTCCAGCTGAGGCATGGCATTACAAGGGGGCCACATGCTGGAAACCTCACCTTGGACCTTTTGCACCAGCTGTGTGTTGTAGGGACAAGCATGGGCACAGGTCACACACAAAGAAGCACACTGGCAACCCCAGGAGACACAAATTCAGTTGTGCACATAAGCACATACTTGTGTGTGTGCAATTAGAGCTTCCTGGGGTGATTGGAGGGCACCTAGAGATGTGTAGGGGCACACTCACACTTTGTGCATGTAGAGTTATATGCTTTATCTGTCGTATTGCTGATATTGATGCCAAATATATAGTTTATCCAACTGGCCTATTAATTACACAGAATTCAAAAATCAATAAACCACTTTGATTTGGTTTAACCCAAGTGAGCAGAGCAGTTCTTTCCTGCCACATTTGTTGCATTTATAATTTAGAATAATTATACCTATGAAAAAAAATCTAAATAATTCCCACTTATCACCTACTTAACTTATGCCCAATAAGGTCACACAAGACTAAAGATTTGTAAACTAGATCCTATCTTAGATCACCTATATTTTCTTTCATCAGACTCACAACCAAAATTCTCCTTCCAAAATTTCTCACTTAATATTAAAAAAAAAAAAACCAACCAACCAACCAAACAAAACAACATAATAAGTTACTTCATAGATATTTTTAGGACACAATGAACTAGTTAACTGATACTATGCATGCCTAAATATTTCAAAATTTTTCCTTAGAAAACTGTTGCTAATTTTCTAAACTTTTTCTTTTCCACATAGAAGATTCTGTTAAAATCAGTCTTATGTTGATAAAAATGGTTTAACTGAAATGTCAGATTGTGAATTTGGCTTCTTTCCTTCTGCAAGCAGAAGGTGGAGAAACATAATGCTATCAAATGATTATTTCTCTTTTTCTCATATACAGACATTTGCCAGTGCTTAGATGCTATGGGGAACAACAGCAATGTAATTTTAGAGAATGTTTGTCCTAAACCTCTGCCAGGTTATCCCACTATATCTGACATTGTGGCCAGACAGTTTATTCTGAACACAGAAGTCAGTCTTCAGATTTGGCCATCACATATTTCTGGCAAATTAATCCCTGCAGCCGGCAGTTCATGGAGCAGCAATTGATCCTTTCTATAACTTCTGCCTTACAATGTTTTGAAATTTTTTACTTCCTAGAACTAGAGTCTGTTTTTCAGGTGGAAGTAAGTCCTGTTAAGGTAGAATGTGAATTAGTAGATATACAGCTGTAAATTTGACAGCTGTTATATGAATGCAGTGTTGGTATTTATTTTAGCCAGCTATAAAAGCATATAGAAACTTTTATTATATATATATATTTTCCTATGAAGCAGATTATTAGAAAGACTAGGTAAATACTTTAGGAGAGGGTGAGTGGAGTCACTGCAGTGTAATCAGAGAAAGGCTATCAAAAACCAGAGAAGCTGCTATGTTATTTCAGTTCCTTTACTTCTACTAGCTATTTTCAAGCCTGCATTTGACTTTCTAACACTAATTGGAGTATTGACTGACCATATAAATGCTTGCCCTCATTGTTCTACTCCCACAAATTAACTAGTGAGTGCCTCCAGTTATCTAAATAAGGTGCTGATTGATCGTGTGGAAATAATTAATCAAGCCAGACCTGATATGATCTCCAGCCATGTCAGAACTTTCTTTTCTCATTATGCTTACCTAGTGCAGAATTTAAATTTACAGCCTGTGGCAAAAGGTAATGTTTTTTGAGAGGTTTCTACAAGTCAAATTACAAGGAGGAAGTCAGATTTCATTGTAATAAGACTTTAAATGAGTCCAATTACATTTTAATTCAAACAGTCTTGTTTCAAATATTGTTCTGCCTGTCTGGCAGCATTTAATAGAAGCCAACATAGAGTTTAGTGCACTGGGGAATAATATGCCAACTTTCCTACTTGAATCAGTGGAAGCAGGCGTCCTTAGTGGACAGGCACTTAAATGCATGTAATGCAGAAACTGAAATGCTGTTACAACTGTATTTCTCCTTAACGACAAGTACACATAGTAAGCAATACAATGCCTTTTGCTGCAGCAACTCATTTATCATGAACAAGCTTACTGTTCTTCACCCTTCACCCTCCCCACGTACCCATGCTTAAATAAAGAAAAAATCCTTTTAACTGAAAAAGCAGGAGCAGCATACACTAACTTTGTTCAGCAAAGTCTGTTACACTCTCAGTGAGCATAAAACGTCCCCAGACATCTGCTCAGTATCTTAACAAGGAAAGCACAGCAGAAGTGATCTTCTAAATCATCAAATCCAGACTACTGCACTGACAAACGGGCGCTACTCGCTAGTCTTTTCTGACACACTGTCTCAGTCCTGGCTGGCGCTCCAGCACAGATGTTCTTACAGAGAAATGGAGTTACCTAGCTGCTCCTCTCGACACACTAGCAATGAGACAAGAGGAGAAAGCTTTTAACAAAGCTGTCATAATCTTATGACAACACAAGGAGGCTGAGTGCTAACCCAGCTACTGCTGCAGTGTAGAAGTGTGCCTGTGTTCTGCAGCAGTTATACCAGAAGTCTAAAGGCACAAGACCCCAGCCTAGACTAACATTAGATATTTGCCCAAACAGTGCAGAATTTCTGCTACACCCAGAAACACATCAGCGCTGATGAAAGCAAAACAAGAAAACAACTTTGGATTCATAATTAAGAATAGTTCCTAAATGTGCATACTTCAGCAAGTATGAACAATTCCCTTGGATAAGCTTGGTTGTGAATCCAGGCCCTAGAGCATTTTCTATTTCAGAGGTGGCAGAAACAAAGGCTGTTCCAAGTGCATATGAATCAGCTTTAAGTTGATTTTTTGCATTATTAAAATAGCACAATTCACAGCTTTCCTCCAGCCTACAACAGAAAATTTATGCTTTTACTCTTTGAAAGCAGAAAGCATGTATTTGTAGTAAGGAGGAAAGAGCTGGATTCTGCACATTCAGATACATTCCTATGTGAATATATCTGCAAAGTGTTCAACATTAAAACATAATTACAACAAGGAATTGTCACACAGAGCATTTGAAAGCAATGCACTTAGTTTGCAATAATATATCTTTAATAGCCCTTTCAGATCTTCTCCAAAAGGAACAGAACACAAATCTGCAACATTGCCCAACTGGGAAAATAAATGGTCATCTTGTTTCACTCATTTATGAGCACTGTTGGCAGTGAACCATTATGGGGAAATTTATTACCTTATTTCCAGTGGTAGACCATTATCAAATGCTACCAGATGCTCATCTCAATTGTCAATGTCATATTTGAAGACTCTAATGATGCCAGCTAGCTTTCTACATAACAGAAAAATATGGTTTCTTCACCTCAAAGCTGCCTATCCCAATATGCACTCGAGTTTTGCAAGCAGGTTCATTTCCATTCTGAATGCACAATTTCTTCCAAATAGACCATGGCTTACTGGAGGGTTTATTACGTACTGCAGAAGATTGTCCTGGTAGCTCTCCATAGCTTAATTCCCAAGAGGAGATAAAAATCTGAAATGCAACCCCACTAGTTAGACTAGCATTACAGAGTTTGTCATTGATGTATTGTTTTATATCTAAATAATGGTACAGAATTTAAACCAAGTAAGTATGTTTAAGGAAAATTAGTAAACAAATAACTCTCAGAAGTGTGTTAAAATATTTATGCACTTATTTAAAATAAACCTATTTTGAACACAGTATAGCTACTTTTCTATACATACAAATATCTTATGTAGGCAAGGCTTTCAATGCCACAGTTGTAAGTTACGGCTTTGATTTTAGAACAGCTAATCAGTTTTGGCCTCTGTTTGAGGTTCGGATGGCATTTTAAACCAGGCTTAAGTAAAAATGCCTAGCACCTTTGAAAGCCACGTAGTGAATAGCTGTGTTTACGTAAGTGGATCAAGCCATGAGTCAGAATGTTGAATGACCATTTGGTATCATAAATAATTAAAGGAATGCCATGAAATAATTTATTACAAATGGATTTTTAAAAGTGAATCACTAAGTGCATATGAGTTCCTTGCTAGGTGATCTCACTACTTCAATCACTGAATTCAAATACCATTATTGAGATCCTGCTGGGAGAGCAGCATAGGTACTTTCTGGACGGCCTGTTTATTTGCTTCCATCTCTATTCTTGCTGTGTAATTGTTCCTTGCTCTGTGGAAAATACGTAACTACTCAAAAGGTGGCTAGAAATAATGAGCTGAAAAGGTTTGTTAAAGTTGGATTTAAAATTGCAGCTGAGTCCACATCAGACAACAAAACATTTTATCCACATTATAATAAAATTTAATTCACAATTCATTTACAGACCAAGCCAAAATCCAAGCCTATTAATAGAGGCTTTGATAAACACGCTTCAAATTTCATCTTGAAGTGTTGCACTTATGTGGAGCCTTTTTAAATTCACAGACCCCACTCCTGCCCAGGCACAAGACACCCCAGTGCCTCACTGCCCTGAGACGCATTGCAGCCACATGCAGAGGGACTCCCACTTTAAGCAAAGCCCTGTTTAATAGCCATTATCTTCATCCTACTTTAATCAAGGTTTTGCCAGGATTTCCATTCTTGTCAGGGCATTATTACTCATAAATAATCACTCCAGCCTAAATTTAGCACTCAGTGGTTTAGAACTAAAGATCATACCTTTATAGCATCTAAAATTAAAATAAAAACCAAAAATCTTCCAGAATTTTGAAGATCTAATTGCATTAAATGATGAAGATACGAGCAGTTAAAAATTTTGTCATCTTCCACAACAAGAGACCACAATTTTCACCACATGCATGATTTCTCTAAATCACAATTATGTTTTATTTTAATAATTCCCTGGATCCAGAAATTACCATCATCTCTTTTGTTATGGGAACAATATTTCAAGAACATCAGTGGCTACAAGAACAGTCAGGTACAATCACATTCCATTGCTTTCTTAAAAAAAAACAATAACCCAACTTATTATACAACACCTGGCACAGACATTAATATTCAGTTTGGGTGATCCAAGCTAGTGTTGCATGGCAAGAAGTTAATATATATTCTTTAAAGCCAGAATTTATAAGTGTTCTGTATTTGAATGACCATGCTCACGACTTCATGAGTGGCCTACAGCAACCTATAAACAACAGAATTAGTCTGCAGAATAATTCATCATGTACTGGGTAGAAACACATTTTAGGAGTCCAGCCTTGCCAGCAAGATAGCAGCATGCATACAAATACTCTTGCTTCCAGTCCCACGATATGTGCATAACTGTCTGAGAAGCACACAGGTAGCCTGGCCATTCAGAAAACGTATTTGTTATATTAGCTAGGAACAAGTGAGCCTCTTAGGCTTTCTAGATACAAGCCATATTTATAGTCAACAAACTCTCTTTTGTCCTTTTCCTTAGCGTATTGAGTTATTTGGACTTGGGGCATCCAGGAAAGCAAAGAACCCTGGGTGTGCATTTGAGGACACAAAACTGCAAAAGGATGCTTTGCTCTCTCTGACTCCATTAGGTCCACGTGGTTTCCATTTTTTTGCCAGGAGCTCACTGTCCAGGATTATGTATGAGTGCTAAAACAAATTCTGTAAGGATAGCCTGTGGTAGTCACTTGTACAGTGATTCTACTAAAATAAAAACATGAAGAATTCATGTAAAATAGTTGCTTACAGATGCCCTGAAGATAATGACAATGTGACATATGGACAAACAGAAATAGGAATGACAGAAAAATGGAAAATTTTAGCAGTAGATTCAGACAGCGTAGAAAACATTGCTAATAAAAATAATACTATTTTTTAGATTTGAAGTATTACACAATTCTACTTTTTCTCTCGTAAGCTGGTATAGAAGAATGTAAAACCATAGACCAAAATCTCAGTACTTCACTGCCATTATATATATAATACATGCTCAGTAGGAGGGAATTAAGACTGCAAAATGACATTAAATAACTAAGATTAATTTGCTTCACCCTGGTGAAACCATATGCGAGAAATAAATTAGAGATAAATTAGGTGATTGCATAATGTGGTGATGAAGACTAAGCAAGTATCTAGAATGAAAATGAATAGTAATATATTGCTTATTGAATATTTTGAAATTATTTATTATTAAATAACCATAAATATTTATAATTTACATATTTAAATAATTAAACCTATATGTCTGAACAGACTTTTTCTACTCTCCTGATCTTAAATGCTAACTGATCAAGTTCTTTCATATTTTGTTGTTTTGTCTGAGAAAAAGCAGTAAGAATTCATTAATTCATAATAATGTTGATAAAAAAATAATTTAAAATGTTAATTAAACCAACACTAACAAAAGATGATAAGGTCTTGCACTGCTGAGGCTATACACTAGAAAATGCCCATTCAGTTTAGAGGATAAGAGACAAAGCAAACATTTATGGGGACAGAATAATACCACATTTGTACATCTATTGCATGGGTAAAAATGACAAATCTATTAATGTACTGAGTACATAATATGGATGCAAAGAACTATTTGTAAATCAGCTTTAAAGAACCCTTTTGCAAACTATCATGACACACATTATATTGTGTTAATGCTATTTGCTTTCAAGGGTATTATATTGTATTATTTGAAAAAAAAAAACCAAAACCCAAAACAACAAACACCACCCAAACAGAGATGGCTTTATGAAAAATTGAATCCTTAAAAGAAAAACAAGAAGAAAAGAAATCAAACCAAAATATTATTATATTTTCAAAATAAGGTTAGAACTCAAAGAGGATTTCAAAGGTTATAAAAATAGATGGCCCGAAGCAAGTTGGAAAAATGGTAATAGAACTACATCACAAAAGACACGCTAAAACTACAGCACCGAAGCGAGAGAAGATACCTGTCAAAAAGCAGCATGGAATCCAAACTACTAAAGGATAGGGGAATACAAAGAGCATTGTTGTATCAGTCTTGAATTATATGAAAGGCTTCCTTGCTTAACCAAGGTTTGGGCCCATCTATGCAAATCACATTCTAGACACAGATAAATGCCCAGGAGGACTTAAAAGCATTTGGCAGCAGATGAGACCTCAATTATTTCATTGATATTAAAGAGACGTTACAATAAAAAATTAGAAAAAAAACCAAGCTAGAGTGGAAACAAATGTGACATTCTTTTTGGTTTGGATGCCATGTATATTTCCCCTCAAAACACAACAGCTCAATTATTTTGTGTTCCAGAGGTATCAAAACTTGCTTTGAATAGGTTCCTCAGCCACACAGAGGGATAAAATTAAGGTTGCTTGTCCATGTTCCCTGGTAACCTGAGGCAGAGCTGCTGGATGATCCAGTCAATCCATTTCACTGCAGCCAGTGCCAGCTGTCACCAGCTGGCTATATAAAGGTCTGATTTAGACAAATCATCACTTTCCTCTTGCATATATGGTCATTGTCTTGGATTTGCATCTCTGCTTAAAAGCTAATCATCTCCTGACTCAGTGTGAACTCAAAGGGCCATCCATGGTACTGCACATCAGGGCCAGTCTCTGTTACTGACTGACACATTTCCCATTCCAGGAAAAGGGATATTTACAAATTTGAGTACAAGGGTTTTTTGGCTAAAAAACGTTGTTTGGAATCTCAAGATCTGATCTAATTTTATTAACTATCTATTATCAATCTATTTATTTCTAATTTACAATGTATTGAACTGAATTAATTTTGGTGAATTCTTTTTATATGTGAAGGAAATAAATGTGGAAATTGTGGAGTCAAAGTTTTTATTCAAACAGCAAAGATCTATGTCCAGTTTCCCAATTGTGAAAAACTTCCTATGTAATCACTGGCAATCCATTTCTTCTCCCTCTGTCCCAGTTCTCACTCCTTTGCTTGTTTAACATATCCTTTTTATTTGCTGTTGGCATGGTGGCTTTTAACAATGGAGACACTTTTCAGAACAAAAAAAACCCTCTGTTTCTGGGATGATATGAGGACTATTCTTTGAGTTACTGTATATATACACTGCTTTATGCATATGTGTGTGTAGGTGCGTATGTGCATATATCTCCATATCTATATGCTTAAATATATATATATATCTATACCAGGAATGTTTGGCCAATTCATACATATGCATATGTCAGAATTCATTGATTATATATATGTATAGCACAATCAATACAGTTATTAGATCCATGCTAACAAAAATAAATACCAGTAAAAATAAATTTTGTTACATCTAGTATAGCTGTGTATCAAATTTGTGGTGAAACGTAAGTGGATATAGTAATACTATGCAGTCCATGGCTGACACATTCATTTCTTTTGTACTAAAATTACAGTCATTTACCTATTACTAATTAATGCCAGATGGTTGTACAGAGGGATATATATTGGTATAAAACCACAGTGTTAAGAAATGTGTGTATGTTTTATGAGCCATTTAATTATTAACATACTGATATAAAATCAGTAAATAACCCTTCCATATTTTAGCACACAAGTATTTCTGCATAAAGGAAAGCATAAATATTTATGATTACACACCTGTTCATAGGCCAGCTATGGCAAAAACAAACCATAATCCAAATCCAAATGTTACAGGCAGAGGGGAAAAAAGGTAACTAACCTAAATGTGGATGGGTAGGTGATAATACAAAAAGGTAACTAACTTATGGCAAAACAAGAAAGCATATAAAAGATGCGGTCTGTAAGCCTATTTGTAATACCCAGTTAGTAAGTATTTAGCAACAGACACTTAAAATAAGTTAATCACACGTTTTTTTACTACATATGTGAAAACTGCACCACCTGAGAAGGAGCTTTAGCTCTCAAGATCAAAATTGGGAACTGAAAATTCAGGGCAAGTAGAGCTATAATAGTTACTTAGCAGTCCAGCTACTTCATTATAAGTATACCAAAACTTTCTTTTGAGGTTAAAAAAAATCCAGTATTTTGAATCTTTACAAATGAAGGCAGATTTTTCTGTTGTTCTTTGTATTGAGAAACTGTATATGCCACTGTAATTTGATTTGACTATTAATATTCATTTCACTAATTTTAGTGTTTGAAAGTTATAATTATTTATAATTTTACTGTTGATTGACCTGGATGTTTGATTTATTAAATCTTCTTTGTGGATAGTGCACAGATGTCACTATTCATGTTATAAAGTAGATTTCCTATTAATGCTGACACGCTGGAAAAAGTATGTATGTTAAATTCACCTACAATAAAATTCTTTATTCTTAGAACTTTAAATTAATATAATGTTTTTATTTAATCATACAAAATGCATTATAAGTATGGGAATACCAAACGTTAATGTAATAGAATACAACGTATCTCAGAGTTGGCAATTAACATCATATCAAGAAAATAAGTTATAAGAAACTATATTAATAGTTTCTTATAATTAACAAAGAGAAAATAAATTATAAGTACAAATTGGCTTTTTAAAGTACATTATTTCTATTCACTTTCAAAACCATTGTGATTTTGTATCATCCAGATCATGCTACCTTGATGCAACTCTAGTACAGCAGATGATTTATAGGCAGAACATTTACAAGCATTTTTTATAACTACTATTATAAAAAGTACCTATATCTATTCAAGACACCTGTATATCATTGACAGCTAATAGATCAAAATAATAAGTGCAAATTCTTGATCTTCTTCAATACCCAACAGTCATCAGGTTTTATGTGTGTCTTGTGAATTAAAATTCTTTTACAAGGCACACCAGGAACATCAAGTCTAAGTGGATAAAAGGTCAACCCAATGACAAGAGTAAACTTGGATCATATTAATGACTACTGTTTTATTTCTCACACACATCTTTTACTGTGGAAATGCGAATTTGCCACTCTTACTGTTCACATGCAAGCAAATGAGCATGATTTATTTTCAAATTCTAACAGCAGCAAAGATTTTAATTAGGTTACAAGCACAAAGTATGTATCATCAGAAAACACACATAAGCTTGGCTGTCTAATTCTAGGCTGATTTTGTTGATCTGGCATTTGGAAAACTTTTTTTTTTTTTCTTTTTTTTTCTCCCCCTGCCTGGTAGTTTAGCCCATCTGAGAAAGAGTAAAGGAAACAAGTACATAGTGCCATACTATAATTTTTGCAGTCACTTTCAGGACTGCACTAATACATTCTCCCCTGCTCCAGAATTTCAACAATGGGTCTTTCATAAAGGCATTCTTACAGAACAGTGCCTGGGCCCCTCATTCAAATAAATTCAAGCCGAGGCTTCCAAGGAAAACTTCTGGCCGCGATTCACATGACCTACACAAACACAGTGAAGAAAGAAAAAAAGACCGCCTAACAAAGCAACAAAAAGGAACAATATCCCTCAGAAACAGACCATCCACTCAAGTAAAAAAATTAAATACAAAGTACTGCTATAACTGAAAAGACCATGTGTAAAGAATACTAGGGGGTAAAACCTTCTCGCTAAAGAGATGCCATACTACCAGCTGACCTTCACACTCTCCCCCTCAGCGTAAGACGTCATGCACAGTACTGCATTTGAAGAACTAACAGAACTAACAAGGAAGAGCAAAAGAAGCAATTAGTATGCTCAGGCACAGATAGGAAGAGAAAAAAAAGAGGCAAACTAACAAAACCCAATGAAACAACAAATGCCCAGACTGCTATGAAGCTGTGTAAGAGCCCAATGTTACAGCTCACTCTCTCCCTGCCTTCCCCCTCTCAGTGCTCTCTCCTGCATATTAAACACCGGGTTCAGTAAGGGACACAGCTTTCTGGATTCTCTAATGGAGAAGCATCCTTTTTCCATTCCAAGTACATTATGTAACTGTGTAAGCAACGGAAGCCAATTCCATTGCCATGCCCCCGAGCAGCATTCATCTAATGCAAACAGCCATGGAAAAGTCTGCTGCTGCCCCACATGCGATCCCAATCTAGGAGAAACACAGTTCAGGATTTGCCACACCTCACAGCCTTAACCATTTGATTATAACTTACAGATTTCATAGAAAAAAAAAAAAAAGAAGTCTATTTTCATTGTACCTGGTTACAAAGTAATAATGTAAACTCCCTACAGTCATAGCTGATTTTTTACATGAAAGATTTAGCTTTACTAATTTCAGGCAAACAGTTTGGGTTGAATCTCTTACAAGATTCATGCTGATATTTAGAAATAAAACAGAAGCTCACAGTATATGCATTTATTATCTGTCAGAGCAGAACTTTACTTACCTGAACCTCCTGACCATATATTGCACTTTATATGCTTTATATGAGGGTATTTCCAACTATTATTTTGCAGGACATTAAGCAATGTTTCCTTACTCCCTGTGAAAAATAAATAGCCCACAACAAAATCCTCAAACAACCAAACAAACCCCCTATTAAAAAACGCTTTCAAGTATAGTGCCCACTAGCAAATACAGGGTTAAAGACAAATAAAGTTCCAAGGAGTGGATCCTTGTGTAGCAGTTTTTCTCCACACAAAAGCGTAATTCATGCAACTCTTGAGTTTGTGCTTTTGAGCTTTACAAATCTGATATTCTCTGGTGACCTCTGATTCCTGTGGTGCAAGTTCACAAAAGAACCTTAAATTTTGCACTGGCTTGACATGAAAAGTCTTTTAATATAGTTACTTTTCTTTTGTGTAATGGAGAGAAATTACTTGATTAAAAGGGCATGGTTAAGGAAAAAAAAACAACAAAAAACAACAAGAAAACCAAATACAAACAACCCCCCAGAAAAAGAAAGCCCAAAAAGTGGGAGAGACTGGCAAGAAGAAATCAGAAGCTGAGCTTTCCCCTTACTGGTCCAGTTTGTTCACCTATGGGAAAGATGGTGTTGCAGTAAAGAGTAATGGGCACAACAGGAAGGCAATGCCTGCTACTGTGGCTTTTGGAAGGTAAAGACTCACAAACAAAAAACAATTTAATGTGTCCTTGAAAGAAGTCACTAAGATTTCTAGATTTGGTAGTAAAAAAAGCAGTTTCATTGAGGTTGCTGCAACTGCTACCAGTAAATATTAATCACTACTTGGTTGCTATCAACTAAGTAAACTACATGCACTAATCTTTAAAATAAGGTTTAAACTGTGTATTATTTTTGGCACTTTCAGTTACTCTGCTGAGATTTTTAATGCCATTTGAATGCTAAATCCATACCAGTGTTGTTTCACAGATTAAACAACATTTTTCAATGATAAATTTAAGGCTTCAGCAAACAGAAGGGGTAGGATTTCTGTCAAATAGCATCACATATCTATGCCACAGAGGTGTCTATCTGGGGACAAGTTAGGCTCCTTCATGGTCATTTCAGAGAAATAGCAAACTCCTGGATGATGGGTTTTCCTAAAGCCAGCTGGGTAGGGATGTTCAAAAAGTGAAATAATAAAGTAGATATTCCGTAAATAACAAGCATTTTTACACATACCATCTCTTCCAAGGAGACTAGACTCAGTACATCTGGGCAATCAGATTTAGATTTCAACTTTAGGCCCTGAACAGGGGAAGGGAATCAAAAAGCAGTAATGAGAGGAAAGCATAATTCAATAGTTTTTGTTCTCCCTGTAATGAATTTGTAAGGTACTATTTGAAAATCACTGTTTTACTTCCAAGTTACATTAATACTAAAAAAAGAAAGCTCAAAACCTTGAATAGCAGAGTTGGCTTTTCAAAAGCCAGATTATTCACATGTGTTTTTCTTCAAGTCAGCTTTGACTTTGATGAAACAATACAAGGATAGAAGGCATAAATACCATTTTGATTACCTGTACCCCAAATACTGGTCAACATACTTAAGAGTTCACTAGGTTAGGTTTTTTTAATTTTCTGAAGTTAGCTAATTCTCTTCTTTCTTTTTCTTTGTAATTATGATTTAAGTGTTTTGGAAAAGTTGCTTTGGTTTGAAATAACTTAGCCCTGGGAGTCCAGAATAATGGAGGTCCAGGCATGCTTGGAAACCAGCCAGGTGCCACAATTTTCACCTAAACAGCTTGCTGAGCAGGTCAGCAACTTGAGGACCGTGATACTGCTGAGTATGAAACTAGAAACTAGTTACTGAGAGGCTATAAATCACAACTAAAATTTAGGGCCTACTAAAGAGATTAAGAAAAAGAAGCATGTGATGCTTTTGGCATCCACAGTGCAATAGGGACATTGCTTATAAAGGAAAAATTGTTAGAGCATTAAGGCTCTTTTCGCCAAGATAAACCCAGTACTGTAGTTTGCTTTGTGGTTTATGAAGTCTCTGCTTTATGGTTTATAAAACCTGATGACCAAAGTCAGAAAGCAGTCCAAACAAATATTCCAGGGTTAGGCAAGTACTTCAAAAGTTTCTGGCATTGATGGGAAAAATGTTATATGAAAGCAAAAAAAAAAAAACCAAACATGTAACTACTGCAAAGAAATTCTGGTATAGTTCTAAATGCTGAGTATGAGGCTATTTTATTTCCCTGAAAGATATCTGAAGATACTGGAAACAATTTTATCTGGATTCATGTGTGTATGTATTTATAGATATATCTTCATATAGAATGTAGAAAGAAGTCAGTTAAATGCCAAAGATTGGATCAGCCATAATAATAGTGATGCAACCATTCAGCATTGCTATTGGAATACACAGATAAGCCGAAATAAACACAGAGTATATCTGCACTGTGTTAAATAAATGAGACTAGGGAGCAAACTGGAGCACTAGCCCTTGCAACTGTGGAAGCATCTGCAGCATTCTAACCAGCTCTCAGCAGGACTCAATCCCAGCACAGCTCTGTGAGAGACTGGCGAAGAGGATTGTTGGTTCAAAACAACTCAAGTCTGTGTTTGGGAGGTGCAGGGCAAGGAATTAATTGAGCAAGGACCAGGATTTTGCAAACACACTGGGCTGCTCAAGTCAGGGTCCCTTTCTGAAATTAATACGAATATCACCACAGCTGTGCCCTGCGCTGTTCCCTGTCAGCGCTTCTCCAGCAGGCTAACACCGATATCCTAAAATAGCCTTAGTATTCTTGAGGACCAGGTATGCCCAACCTGAAACTCAACATGCATCCTTTGTTTCATGCTACAAAAGCCGTCTTTGATGGTTTGCAACACAGCCTTCAGATCAGTTTGAAATGTCCTGAGCTGTTATTAATGCCTTGTACAGGAGTAGTAGATGGGGCCCTAAGGAAACCCACAGGTCAACACTGTGTGGAGTGGACAGGGCCAGTCTGCTCCAGAGGGATACAGTCCCAAATTATGCACATATGAACCATGCTGCAGGACATTTTTTGTGTAAATAATGCATTTGTTCCTATGTGAATATATGATAGAGAATTTAGTTGTTCACAAGAAATAGTAAAAACATTCTACTCTGTTTAAGACTTACAACATTCACTACATAATTCAGCAGTAAAGTTTAAAAAAACAACAGAAACACACAAAATTTAGGGCAACAGAACCCTGATCACTACTTAGTTTTATGTCCTTGTTTTAGATAAATAAATTAAGAGGCCTTCAGTTACTCATCCTAAGCAGTGGAAAGTGTCTGGTGCAGCCCCACATTTCTGAGCAAGATGCTTCAGAATTCTTGAGAACTGAGAGCTTGAGAGAGCAAGTCAGTGAGAATGTGTGAGAAGAAATGTAACAGAACAGCAGAGGAAGCAAAATTTATGTTTGAAATGCTGAACAATACAGTGAGGTGTTGATAGCCTGTGGAAAGAAAAAACACCCTTACAAACCTGCTAAGTGAACTACTGTGATCTTTTTCTCTCAACAGCTGGATATGAGAAAAAAAAAAAAAATTAGATGATAAATTGAAAGCAAGAGCACCAGAGCAAAGTTCATGAAATGCTGTACGAAATTTTAAACAGTTTTTGTTTTATCCACTTTTCTAATAAACCTGCTCTTCTTACTTTTCCTTGAAACTTTCCAGACCACAATTTTTTACCATCAGTCCCAGATACTTCTACATTACACCTTTTCCCTGCAACTTATGTAAACGAAAAACTCACAATTAAAATCCCCCAAGAAGTTCAGAGCATATACATATGTAAGATTTTGACTTTTAAGATTTAGATTTACTATCCTTCTATGTGTTACCTACTTCACATTTTTTACTTCATATTAATCTGACTACAATCTTTTAGATACTTAGAGCAATGAAACTGAAATTAATCCTTATGTACCACAATTTGGCTTGCTTCCACAGGAAAAGAGGTAAGAGTATTCCACCATAGAGCCTTTTACAGGATTATGTTTCTAATTATTAAAAAAAAAAAAAAATCTTGATGTAAAAGGAGAGCCTAAGGAAATACATAAAACAACACTTCAGTTTTTACATTCACATCACTGTACAAGAAGTACCAAATCCTAATTTAGACAAGAAGAAAGGAGGAGAAAGAGAATCCTACACAATTGATAAATTAAACTTCTTGACTTAAAACCTTTGTTAAATGAATGATTAAAAAATAAAGCATTATACAAAGAACATGTGTTGTGGGTGTGATGAGGGGGTGTAAGTGAAGGACAACTGAAGTACTTCTGTGGAAAACAAGAGTAAAAATAGCTGTATTCCCATCCTTTCTCCCAATCACAGTGATTTGATATCAAATAAAAAACATACAGTAGCTCCTCTCCTGCAATAGTCACTATATGCACAAAGACATAGATTTTAGGACATATGGGTTTAGATTTTCCTGTTTATCCTCGTATTGCTAGAAGAGGCAACTAACTCCCACAAAGCCTTTTTTTTTAACTTACAGCTGGTTAACCTTGCAGTATGAGGGATGAGAACAAACTACTCAAAATTCTGTTTAACCCTCATAAACATTATGAAATACTATCTATAGGGATTATGATGAAATAAAAAGAATTGTCAAGTCTAGCATCACATGATCACTTTCAAACACTATGGAAGACTCACTGAGTTCAACAACTTTAATCTTAACTTTCTATAGGAATTTCAAGGAAGAGCCTTTAGGCTTGACCAGCCCTCAAAAGCTTCCACACTTTACTCTTATCAACTTCAAGGGAGCTGCTCAGGTACGTCCGATGGAAGATTTGGGCCTTCAATTCTATATATTCAGACAGCTTAAAATAGTGATAGGCACTTTTAGATAGCCATATACAAAGAATATACATCTGAAATAGCCAAGAAGAGATTAGTGAATATGCCACTGTTAATCATGGAAAACCTCTGCAAACATATTTATAAATTTAACACTCTACTGAATATAAACTGGCATGCTGTTTTGGCATTTTAGTATATAGCACTTCAAAATACACTTTCAATGTTACAGCTTTACTGAATATGTTTTAGACAAATAGATGTCACATTCCATTTTTACAGCCTTGCTATAACAAATCTATAGTTTTATTCCAGGCACCATTCAGTCCCAATTCAGCTGCATTGAATGCTGCACTTTTCAGAAACCTGTAAAATTAGGTATCATTCTATATATCCAAATAGCATGCATCTCTCTTTATCTTGTAAATGCTTGAAAACTTTTAAAGAATTCATTTTTCCACTAAGCTGAGTTGATTGCAAAGGAGGTGAGGACAAGGAATGAACAGTGGAAGTGGATAGTTTTGGGCTGCTTTTAGTCAGCTGAAGGGGAAACCATCATTTTTTGTAATTAGGTCTCCTGATACATGAAAGGTTGACTGGAGAAGGCAACCTTGACTTACTATTTGTGACTAAATTACTATGTATATTTACAGTTCTTTAATTATAATTTCCTTTTGTGTTTAAACCTTGTGATAAGGACAGATGTAACTCTCCTGAGTTCACGGAACACTTAGTCCAAAGATGACTTTCACCCTGTTTTATTTATCTTATGTTTTAGGTGTAGAACCTCTACAATTCCCTTGAAAAGACATGTAAGACTCCAGCTTTACAGGCTGCAAGTATAGATATATCAGATATATCAGTACAGATATGACAGATTTTCTATGCTTACACTTCATCTTCTCTTTTTTCTTCTTCCTTTTTTTTTTAAAAAGGAAAAAAAAGCCACCCAGTTAAACATCTTAGAATACAGAGATGTGAAAAATCCCTCAGAAGTCAATAATGATGTGTTTGTCTTTGTGCACATCTGCTCAAATTCCAAGTCACGATGAAGAACCTATAAAAATTCTAAGTCAGTGGGAGAGAGAGAGATTCGTAAGTGTTAAAGTACTGCTGAATCAGTATTTTCACTACAGACTTTTTATGGATAGGAAAGCATAGCAGTTATAGTTGCAATTTCCCAACTGGCAGTGGAAACATATGGGCAACAAATAGAAACAAGGAGGCAACCCTGGATTGCTTCCTGTAGCTTGTTATCTTCATGCTTTGTTCAAACCTTACAAAGAATGAAGGGTGAACCCGGCCTTTGCTGATGTCAATTGAAAAGTTTGTCATTTACTTGAAAGGTTCAGAATAACTTATCTTTCTATCCTTTTTCGTTTTAAAAGAATCTTTCCAGTTAGGAAGCAAAACCTTTTTTTTTTCCTCTGAAGATGGCCCTAAGCAGTAAGTCAAAGGGAGATCCATAGTACTCATTAATTTATTGGATCTGTTGAGCTTGAAACCAATATATAAAACTTTAAAGTGGTCATTACTTTTGACTTCTGTAGCTAGCAGGAAGTAAGAGCAAGAAGTTTCTCTGAGGAAGAAGAAAAGATGGCTCTCAGGGAGAAGAAACATAACGGAAAATAAGTGTGTACAAGAAGAAAAACAACTCAGGTTGTTGGTTTTTTTTTTTCCTCAGGATAGAATATCCTGAGATATATAACTATGCTAACAATACTTTCCAACCTTTCCAATATTTTCTTATAGTCTGCTGAAACTCTTTTTTCCTTTCCCTAATTTTTCAGTAATTTTTCATGAATAATCAATTCATCATAAATATTAACTATTTTAAATAAAATATATACAGTATTAGAACTGGCTGGTTATGAGCAAGAAGTATGTCCAGGTGGCTAAGAAGGGCAATGAAATCCTGACCTTTATAAAAAACACTGTGGTGAGCAGGGAAATGATTATCCCTCTGCACTCAGCTCTGGTCACACCTTGAGCATTGTACTGTCCTCAGTTCTGGGCCTCTCAATTCAAAAAAGACCTTGAGGTGCTGGAGCTTGTCCCAAAAAGCTGGTGAAGGGTCTACAGAGTGAGTCCTGTGAGGAACAGCTGAGGGAGCTAGGGCTGTTTCACCTGGAGAAGAGGAGGCTCAGGGGAAACCTTATCTCTCTGTACACCCACCTGAAAGGAGGGTGCAGCAGGTGGGGGTTGGCCTCATCTCCCAGGCAACCAGAGATAGGACAAGAGGACATAGTCTTAAGCTTTACCAAGAGAAGTTCAAATTGGACATCAGGAAGAATTTCTTCACTGAGAGGGCAGCTAAGCATTGGAATGGGCTCTCCATCCAGAGAAGTATTCAAGAAATCCCAGGATGTGGTACTTAGTGCTATGGCCCAGTTGGAATAGTGGTATTCACTCTAACTTTGGACTCTGATTTTGGAGATCTTTTCCAACCTGTGTATTTCTATTAGTCAAAAAAATTTCAATATTTTTAGAGCAAATCCCAGGTCATATTCTTTCTTCGTTTTCTAAGCAAGCCTTCAACTGGTATCACCAAGTGCACATTTCTCTGTTGAGGAATGTATGTCTACACCATCCCAAATTTATACCCAATTTGTATATTATGACTCAACTGACATTGATGGTTTTGTGACATGGCTATGTGTACTACTGAGCAAAGAGGAAGGGAATGAAGTTCAAAACAGCTAGTGCAAAGCCTTTGAAGACATAAAAATGCCAACTGATCATTAGATGAAATTTTCCACATCTGTTTCAAAATGCAGCAAGAGAAGTAGGTGCACTGCTGTCCTGCTAGTCTCAAGTTAGAAGTCAGCTTGGCACTGCATTCGTCCATGATGTTTTCTTCTGACCTGCAACACTGGAGTGATACTGGACAGACAAACTAATGCAGGCATTGCCCCTTTACATCAGGTGTGTCTGATGAACTAGAAGAACCCATGGAGCTTGGTAAATTGATTCCCATAGGAATGACTGTTGCCATCTTTTACCTTTGTTATTTTCATCTTTTTTATCATGTCTGACAACTTTGGTTGCAGAGAGTTTCTTTAGACACTGGGCAGAAGAGAGGAGTATGTAGTGTGCAAATACACACAATTAGAAATATTCTAATACAAGATTCACTTTGCCCTTGGTATTCTTATAGTGAAATAGAAAACGTGTTTAAGGTATCTTTTCCCACACGCAACCTCAGTAAGAACCCCAAAATCCCAGTATATATTCTTTTGGTAAGCAATAAAAAACAATGAGCAAATAATATATACATATCATTATAACATTTAAACTGTCACATTAAAGTTCTGCTGTATTAAATTAAATCACCAGTAGGAAGCAAATGAATTATTTAAGATCAAGCATACAAAAATAAGTAGCTAAATATTTGCAAGGGACAGTGACGAAATTATCATCTTAATTCTTTGTAATACTAGCCTCAGAAACTTAGTTTAAATCTGTGCAGGAATTGTACACAAAATACATAAAAATTCAGGAACTATGTTGGGATTAATGACTGCTTTTTCTGCAGAGAATGCACATTCTTCAAAAGAAGCAGGCTGACACACTGGAGTAGGAAGAAGCATCTCTTAAATTGTTTGAGTTGCCATAAAGGGTAATAAATGCTGAGTGAGGCACACCCACACATAGATCACTTTTTTGTTTAAAATATTATTTTTCTCTGGAATTTTGTATCTGCTGGTAAAGTAATGGATTCTTCATTTGAACAAGGCTGTCAGATCGTTAAATATCACTACTCAGAGATAGCCAGGACAAAATACATTGTTGCCTTATCTGAATGGTAAAACAATTTGATACATGTGAAACTATGCTTTGCAACCCAATCTACAAATGAGAATACGATGGAATACAATTTTATGAGATAAGGAGTGAAGAATAACATCTTAAAACCATACTCTACAAACACATTTATGTAAGCTAAATAGCTTCTTTGCCCAGTTTACTCCTCATGTCCTCATGCCCTAATTTTCACTGCTACACAAATCTCTCTAAACCAATTAATTGTTTCCAAAAGAAAACCTGTGCATGGTTTTAAGGAGAGCTTCATCCAGAGATCATTTGTATAGACATGACTATATCAGGTTTGCTTCCTTTACCCTGCACAGTCCTCTAACACACTTTCCATAGGCTGTCTGCCGGCAAGCATTGCTGCCTGCCCTCAGACCCATCTAAGGAGAGGCCACACTCACACTCATGCTTAAAAATTCTCCTGCCGAGGACTGCAGTACACCTTATTTCCAGCACCCTGACCTGAGAAAGCACACCAAAAAATGATTGCTTTGTCTTACGGTGACATAGGCATTACAGAGAGGCAGAACTGTGTGCTATGCTGCATGGATACAGTAAGTCTGGTCTGGGAGGAGGTAGCTGTGAGTGATTCCCTGCACATGAGCCATTCTGCAGTGCTTGGCATGGGATCAGCCCTTGGGGTGAGTGCAGGTAGAGCCAACTGCCAGAAATGAATCCAAGGTGAGAGCAGCACTACAAAGAGTGGCAGCTGAAACGAGTTTTGCTACCTGCTCTCTTTGTAATGCTACCATGGAAGTCTTACATCACCCTTGAAATTCTGGAGATATTTTCTGTTTAAATGTAAATATTCATGCTTGTACTCAATATCATTGTAGTCAACACCTCAGCTGCATACACTTAGAAAAAGAAAACAAAAAACAAACGAACAAAAACAAAACAAAAAAAAAACAAACAAAAAAACCCAAAAAAAACAAAAAAACCCCACATAAAGAAACAGTCTACTATATTGCACTGCAGCTGAGATTTCTAACACCTTGGAAGTAATTCCAACACTGTCTACATTCAAACTATATATGATGAGAGTATGTCTATAAGCACATACATACATGCACAGAGAATGTGTAAACTTACCAAACTCATCCCCAAGGTACCTATAAACTTATCAGATGGGGAGGGTATGAAGTATAATCAGTCCTGGTTTCTCCAGGCCCATTCACTTCCAGGAGCAGTGAAAGCGTCATCACTAAAGGAATGCCAAAACATGACATGCTGCAAAAAGGCACGAATTTATACCCTCAGAAGCAGCCTGGGTAGAAATTATTAGCCTGACTTACCATAAGGGTATGTATGCAATTGGATGCATAGTTAGCTGTAATGGAAGAGTATTTAAGAGAACTAAAAAGAAGATGAAATCTTACAGAATGTTAGTGTTCAATAACAATCTGAATCTGAAAACAAAAGCTGCTTTGCATTTTGCAGTATGAACTTCCCAAGTGAACCTTTCCCTTTCTGTTCCTTAATACTTCTGCCATCTATGGAATAGCTTTCATTTCATGTCTCAGTGTAGATCATGACAAACATCACAAACCAATTCTCCAATTCTAAATGGAGCCTCAAGTGTTACATGGTTTTGTGCCTCACCCACCAATAAGGACTGCACGATGTGACATATCCCAAGGATCCATTTCTTATGGTACCAGCACCCCCAGGACAGCACCTACATGCAGTATCAACAGGAGCACTTTTACTGCTCCACTTTGGGCAGGGGAGCTGTGTGTCCTCATCCTGAGTCCATTGCCCAGTATCTGCAATAGTATTTCTCACAGATAATGAGTCGGACAGAACTACAGGAATACAAGGATCAATAACAAAATGAAACACAACAACCAGAAAATAAACCATATGGAGGAACACTAAATGATCTAGTGCCATCTACCAAACTGAAAACACTAGGGACATGATCAGCCTCTTCAAGTACCTCCAGGGCAATTCTATATAAAAGAAAGAAGGGATTTATTTAGTCTAGAAAATGGTAAGGATGGGGCATTGGCCAAAGGCAAAGAACAGAAAAGTGGTGGCAGTAAATAAGAAAAGGGTATTAACTTAAAGATCAATTTGTTGCAGAAATAAGCTCCTTAAGGGCATTTGGTCAAGGCACTATCACTGTAGATGCTATAGCAGAGGCTAGATAAATCATGACTTGCAATGATGTGACACAGTTCTGCAAGGGGCTGAGTAGCTGCCCAGTCTGATGTTTTTTAGCATTATTATCACACAAATAATATCATAGATCCAGCTCACTTGCCCCTAGGTTTCACATTTTCTTTGTAGAGCAAGTCTAAGAAAACACCAGAGATGGGAGAGACCTATTATTTTCAATGTTCAGCTGCTTATGTTTTTAACACATCAAGAATTAACTCATATTTTTAGCATCTCATTGAAATATTGCTGAGATTCCAATTTTACACCACCTTGTTATGTACAACACCAGCTAGATGATGAAACAAAAATTTCCTTGTTTTAAAGTAACTTTTTGGGAGCATGTCTATTTCTTATGAAGCTGCTATCTTTGGGAAAAAAAAAACCTTTTTTTTTTTTTTTAATGCTTCTGAGATGTGGCAAAGAATGACCATAGAAGTATAAACTGAAAGAACAACAATTAAGAAGGAAGCAGTTTTCTTAATTTGTGGATAAAAATTTGTAGATGAGCCATTACTTCAGCATCAACTTTTTGAAAGACAATTACAAAATTCCTTTGACACTAACAAGATCAGGATTTCATTAAACTTCATGAATATCATCTCTCATGAATGTATAGATTAAAATTATAGGATTAAATAAAAAACTGATTTTGTAATGCTACGAATTTATGCTCCTAGTAACAACTAAGTCTATTATGTTGAATAGGCTGTTAAACAGATTTAACCAACATTTAAGTGCTGTGCCTTCTTTTGTAGAAAGAAAGTGTCATTTCATATGCTCTTTCTTGGTTATAGTGATAGGAAGTGACATGGAATAGGGATCAAATAAAAGTGTCCACTTGCCAAGCCATTATCACACAACTACAAAGGTAACACAACTGCCCAGGCTTTAACTGTGTTGTGTTAGCATGAGAGCAAAGCTTATTTACAGACTCCAGAGCCTGTAAAAGCCTGGTACCAGCAGCTAATAACTAACAGCACAATACTGCAATGCCATGGGGCTAGCTAGGATCATCAAAATCCATATTTGGGGGCTTTCCACAAAGATGATGGATGAGATTTCCTTTCTTTCTACTAAACACGTGGGGTTACACTGCTTTTAAAGCAATATTTTCTTCACCACTTCTCTCTGTGCAGTGACCAGAAAATAGCAAGAACTAATTTTTAATCCTTTGAAATAATATATGATCAATTCTCAGCAACAAGGTCATGTAGGAAGACCTTGGAAATAATTGTCCCTAAAACTTATGTGCAAGTAGTCATTACACTAGATACTGTTAACTGAGAGAAAATTCTTTTTTTAATGCTCTTTGTGTAGACTTGCAAATAAGTGCCTACTCTTTAAGCCCAAATCAGGTTTCAATGTTTGTATCCTGGTTTCAGCTAGGGTAGAGTTAATTTCTTCTCAGTGGCTGCTACAGCGCTGTGTTTTGGATTTGGAATGAGAAGGGTGTTGATAGCACAGTGATATTTTGGTTTCTGCTGTGTTGTGTTTATCCTAAGTCAAGGACGTTTTTCTTGTCTCATGCTCTGCCAGTGAGGAGGAATGCAAAAGAAACTGGGAGGGAGCACAGCCAGGACAGGTGACCCAAAGTGACCAGAGGGATATTCCACACCACAGAATGTCATGCCCAGTGTATGAACTGGGGGGAGTTGCCCAGAGGGAGCCAGTCTGGGTCTGGGATGGGGGATTCTGGCATTGGTCAGAGGGTGGTGAGAAATTTAATTGCATTTTGCTTTGTTTTCAATTAATTAACTGTTCTTATCTCACCATACACATTTTACTTCAATTTTTCTTTCCATTCCCCCAAGGTGGGGGAGGAGAAGAGGGGGTGTACTTAAACCACATTTCTGTCTTTATATGCTCCAGATAATTTGTTACAGGTGTAAAACATTAACTTGGTGTCATAGAAAGCATTTGTTCCAATCGCTTTTCCAAAATACATCTTAGAAATGTAATAAAAATAAGAGTTAACAAAAGCATATGGAACCTATATGCTGGAAATAGTAAATAGATGCTGGATATGGTAAATTTGTGACTTTAGACCAACACTTCTGTGAAACTAACAACTCTATGTAAAAGTAACATTAACCAGTGTTCTTGTTTCCCTTCCATGGGTGGGCTTACCTTAAATGAATGTGTACCGGAAAAGTGAACTAGGATTGGTGGCTCTAGCTAGTGATCAGTTTAGAAGATGGGTATTTTGGGGTTTTTTTTTGGTTGGTTGTTTTTTCTGTTTTGTTGTTTCAGATGCAACTTCCAAAAGAAAAACACTATTGCATGCAGTTGATATTTCCTTTCAATATAAGGGGCTCAAATTGGCTTCTATGATCTCTTACCTGCACTGTGTTGCCTGATACTTACTTCAGCATGTGCACAGCTTCCACTACCACTGGAGAAAAGCAGTACTGAAAATATTATGCACAGTCCTCAGCAACTTGGACCCATGTACACCACAGGGATTACAGCACACCAGATGAGGGTCTGTAGTCCATCAGCTTTCAAATGGACTTAATAGTTCAAAGGACATGTTGTGGCTAAACATAAGGAAGGTCCAAATCTCAAAAAGGTGTTTTAATTAATTGCAACAAACACTGTGTTGCAGTGATGGGGAAATGGTAGAGCACTGTTGCAAACCAAAATGTTGCATACAGTTTGGGTAGGAAAAAGCATGAAGTGGCTCAGAAGAAGAGGAATAATGAATTAGATATGGGAGCAACTGATAACCAGGAATAAGAAGACAGAAGCTTATGGAGCCTTGGAACTGCCAAGGCTTTGAAGTCTTGGCTAGATGTGTGATTTCTTTTGCCAGCTTAGTAAGGAAACCTACTTCAAGTATTTCATAGTTACTATTCCTCTTGATTCTACTTAGAAGCCCATCACTAAGCTAACATGATTTGTCCCCTCACACACATCTCACATGTTTGGCTTCAGAAGTAGTACTTATCATGATTAGAACAAATCTACACAATTCTGTGTAGTCTATAATTCATTTACCATAATTTAATCAAGGAAGTGTCTCAAATCTTCTTTAGAAAACTGATCACAAGGTGATTTGGACAGTTTCTTTTCACATTAACTGTAAAAATTATAAAGGAATTAATACAGACTGAATTTCTTCTCTCCTTTTAATCATGGTGATCCAAGGAGATGTGAACATATAGCCATGAGTTATTTTTTCTTGGGAAAAGGAAAAATAAAACTTATCCTACTGTTGTGGGTTAACCCTGGTGGGCAGCTAAGCACCACACACCTGCTCACTCACTTCCCTCATCCAGCCTTCCATGGGACAGAGGAAGAGGAAAGGAAAAAATAAAAGAAAAATAAACCACTTTGTATCAAGATTTCTAAAAATAAATAAATTATCAAGCAAAAGAAGAATATAGAAGGAATTATTTAAAAAGTAGAAAAAGAGGAAAACAAAACAAAAATTATGCAACAGCACTCTCTTACCCTGTCCCATAGATGGATGTTTAGCCCATTCCCACGAAAAAGATGACTAACCTAAAACTTCCTCTCTCCCTTTTTATTGCTGAGCATGATGTTGCATGGCATGGAGAATCCCTTTGGTTAGTTCAGGTGATCTGCACAAGTGTTTTGCCTCCCAACCAATTGAGCACTGACCAATCTATTCACTAGGGGGAAGGGGAGAGAGGGAGCAGGGTGACAAGCAGAGATGGCCTCACAGACAATATTCAGCAAAAGATAGAATATTAGTGTTTGGTCAGAATAGTAGTATTGTTTTGGTCAGAAATCTTAAACACAGCATCATATGAACTGCTATGAATAAAATTAACTCCATCCTAGACAGGTCCAGTGCACATGCACAATATCAAAAGTTACTAACAGGTAAATTAATTTTAAGCAGAACATTTTATTGAGTATTTTCTTTCAGCATCAGTACAACTTTGATTTTAAACAGGGGTATCAAGGCTGCATTTTACAAATTTTCCATCTACTTTCATATTTTAAAATAGCTGAATTCAAACTCAGGTTGTAATTTTTATGGGGTTCTGGGAGGTAGGGAGGCAAAGAAAACCCCTGGAGACACAGACAAACTGTAACAAGCAAAAACAAGTTTTCAGGTTAAATTTTTACAGATTAATAAATTACTGAAAGAACTGTATTTTAATATTTTAATATTAGCAATTATGCTTGCTAGCCTCCCTTTCTGATGGCTCTAAACCATTCATGGAATGATATAATTGTGAGTGCTCTCTGATGTTGCACTGCATAAATTATCAACTTAGGTTGATAGCTGTCACACAAAAATAAAGAACTATATATTTTAATTAATACATTTATTAAATAAGAATTAGAAGATTACCAACTAAATTGAAAAGCTAACCTATAATTATAATAGTTTTAAATGACAAGTTAAACGTATAATCAATTAAAAGCCTAATTCATTAGTTTAAGGAGAATTTCAGCAATTTTTTCCCCCTGCATTTGTAGTTCTTTAATTATAAAAGAATGGGTTAAATTATCTCACTTTTCAATGATGTTCTTGTAAAAGTTACATGAAATTAATGTGCAATTAAAGAAAGATGAAATGAACTTTTAGCTTTGCAAGGCACTTATGTGGTTCCTCAGAGAATAAATTAGGGAGTAAAAGCCAAGGGCTTTATGACAGTGTGGAAATTGATTACTGTTAAGCAAAAGAGTATTAAGCAATGAATAAACTAAAAAAGTGTGATTCTTAAACTTTTTATTTCAGTGGAATTCATCAAAATTATCATCAAACTTGGCAGAGCTATGTGTCTTACCTGACCTAAGCAGATTTTTATCATACACAGTATCATGCACCTCTGTGGGAGCAGTTAAATCAAGCCTTAGATGCTCAGCTACTGTGATCAAGTGGTCACTGACTATAACAGGAGCTTTCACATCTCTCTTAGATGTGGACACCAAATCTAAAGTACTTAGTGTTTTCTCTGTATATGTATGTACCTTTAAGGGTTTCTATTTCTATTTGCATTCTTTGGGTTCATCCCTCAAAACTTTATCCTGAGTTCTGCTGGCAGCAGCAGCATGGGATCAAGAATTGTATGAAACATTCCCACTCCCTGACAGATTTCAGCACTCCTGCTCTTTGCCATAATTTTTAAGAATGATGACACTAAGCTTGCGCCCTTAGAAACACAAGGCTCCTCATTTATATCCTGAATGTTCTTGACTACCACCTTTTTCATGAAGACATGACAGAGGAACATTAGCCACAGTTAAAAATAACAATTTTTAATGTAATATAAAATTCACGAGTTTTCTAGGAATCACAAAAATCACAGTGATCGTTACAGTGTCAGTGATTGAAAGGATTTAAAGATGTCACTCAGACATTATTTTTTCTTCCAGTTTTCTCTTACAATTATATCAGTCCCAAATAGTAACTTTTTTTAAAATCCACTTTATGCTTAGAAATTTAGAGCATTATGAATCACAATAACTAAAGTAAGTAAATGACTTTGAGACAATACAGGGTGAAATATCATTATAGCAATAAGAATTAGCAATTATGTTGTTGTATTAAGCAGCTTGTGAGGTAAATAATGTATGCATTTATCAAGGAAACTTTTTTAAAAAAGAATATCCACAGCAACAACTTCAGAAAGATACAGTTGTTTGGAAGATCCAGAGGAAGAAGTTCATTTAGATAAGCTTTTCATATTTCACAGATTTAATATGACAATAGTTAGGTATTTTGATTATTTGAGAGGCTCTACTCATAATAGCTATCAAATTTTTAAAAGTAGTGATTAACATTACTGAATGTGTTTGCTATTTACATAGAGAAAATAATTCATTCTGTTAACTGTATTCTCTATTTTTGTCTTAGAAAGGGATTGGTATCTCAGGCTGAGCTTTTATGACCCCAGATTAATAAATAGGACAGCAAAGAGCTATATTCATAACTTTTAGATCCCTGAATTTACACTTCAGTGAAACATTCTTTGCCAGAGAAGGAATTAAACTAGCAACTGCCTCTTAAGGAAGGGATAGAGAAATCCATTAAGTCTCAGCTGGATTCCTTGGTGTTTCAGGGAATGTCAACAAATTAGCTTTTATTATTTATGACTCAAACAATTACAAGCTTGGTGATGTTTAGAATAGAACATAGTGAACTGATAATGCAAAATGCAGAACAATTTAAAAGAAAATATTTAAGGTAACCTAATGAAAATAGAATTAAAATACACATAGCAATGCTTTAATCTCAAAGCTATTGAGTTAAACATCTATTTCAGAAAGGGCAACTTCATTTCATTTATTGAGAGAGGAAATGCAAAAAAAGAAGCACATTGGTGAAGGCTTTAATTCTTCACTTTGAAAAAGCAAATGAGTGTTAAACAACTTCCTTTTGGCAACAAATTCAAAAAAATTGTTAACTAAAAATATGATTAGCTTCCTTTAACTGCTGTCGCCTAGATCTTAAATCTTGCATTCATCTTCTTACCCCAGTTTTAAAATGAAGTCAGCTGTGTCTTCTGAATTCAAGCTGAGAACATATTTGAACATGCCTTAGAAGGCAGCATCTGCTGGCCTTACTCTTTTCCAGCACAGGGTGCCAAAGTTATGATCAGAACGAAATTAAAGAAAATGCACTTTGTGCATGGAAAGAGTAATTTTTCGCTTTCTTTCATTAGCTTTAGACTTTCCACTGTTCATTTCTTTTTAATGTCTTGCTATCTGTGTTATGAGATAGAAAGAATTAAGCTTCCTTTTTCACCTGCTCTACACTGCTTGTTTGCTCTTTAACTATCTCTTTTTAAAATCTACTTTTTTGTTGTAGCCGTTAACAGACTTCCCTCACTGGAAAAAAAAAATCAGAAATGGAAATATATATTGTCTTACATATTATAGTTTTACAGTGACACAGCATGACAAACGTCTGGAGATCCCAGGCATATCCCAATCCAAAATTACAAATGTGTGTCAAAATAGTTCCAGCATTGCTTCAACATAGGATTTTTTTTATTGCATAGTTTAAAGATACAGGACTCCATTATGACTTAAGAATATGCAAGTAAACCAAAATCTGTAGTAAGGAAAAATTAATCATTACATACAATAAAATGTTAAGCAGCAGCACCTGAAAGAGACTAAAAAATAAAGGAAAATCTAACAGCGTAATCTTTTAAATCTCACCACTTTTAAACTCTAATAGGAGTATTAATGATGCACTTAGAAATCATTGAAACACCGTAGTGCACGGGACAACAGCATCAATAAAAACAAAACATATTCAATCATTTTTTTCTTATTTGTAGAAAAACTAGACTGCTGAAAATTCATGTAAGAATTCACGTAGAAAATATAATATTTTTTAGGAGTTGTATTTAAAGTATATGTTCAAGCTCATGTGTTTACTGAAGCATTCTCAGTGACTATAAATATGCATATTATTTCAACTTGAGTTCCACATCTCTCAAAACCAAGATTATCCCGAGGTTCATAAGAGAAGACGTTTCACTCCAGGTTAAATTATAAAAGTCTGTATTTTAGGGGGATGATAACTGTAATATTCCAAATGGAAGGAATAACATCTGTGTTTAATATTTCAGATAAAATGAAAGTGTCACTTACCCAAGAGTTTTGGCTGTGGTCTGGTACTAGCGATGTTTTTCAAAGAAAGAGGTAATCTAATGATTTCCAAGTTGTTATTTCATTGCTGATAATGCTACGAGCTGTATGAACAGCAACAAACAAATCCCTGTGTTCTCCTACAGTGGACATTAAAAAACCCTGTCACAATTGCAATGAAGAAGCTCTTGAATGACTGTGTGGGAGGCTTTATCAAAGCCAGCAATATTCTGAACAAAGGTCTCATCATACACTTGCTTCTGTATCATATTAATTGGTTTCTTATCACATTCACCAACTCCCCTCTCCCTAATACCATACAAAAGTGAATAATATTTTAAAACACTTATAATACTTTAAGACTTATTAATAACTTTCATGAGATTAGCTTCTTCCTTTCTCACAAGCGCTCAGATCATACAGTGTCAAGTACGCTTCATATGTATTAGTTTAAATGAAACCATTAAGGCAAGAGGCAGGCCAAAGATATGATATAAAAGTCTCACTCTTTAGGTAACTTCCTAAGTATGCAGGCTTATATCTTGTTGCACAAGATCACAGAAAGAATTTCTACTGGCAATATGCCCCTCATATGACTGATGCTTATGTTTCATGTAACAGTTCAAACAAAAGGCAGCCTTAGCATCCTCTCTTCACAGTGCAGTCACAGCAATAACTTGGGTTCTTGAAATACCTCTGTTGATATATGACTATTGCATCAAGGAATGATAATGTTCTCAGTCCTTTCCCTAGTAGCTAGCTGCTCTCTGATAATTGACCACCATATCTAGGATGGTATCAAAATTAAGGAATGTATTGGAGCTGATGCAGTCACTGATGGAGGATAGAAACATGGCTTTATAGTTGTCATTTGGTAATTTGGATAAGAAAAATATTCCAAATTGAATTAACACAAAGTTAAACCACATTTCTGAAAAGAAGCTGCCAAATGTCCTCACACAAACACGTCTCTATGCTTGAAGAAAGTTAAAGGGAAATTGCCAAAGAGGGAGTTCTTGTAACTGAATAGGCAGGATGTATTATGTCATTCTGTAATGCAAATGGTTCATTTACCTTGGGATCCAGCAGAGCATTGGGAGGGTTACCATAAGATCAGCAGTAGCAGATGGATATGGGAAACTTTGCATACATCTGTGCTCACTGTTTTGTTACTGGGAATTAGCAATATTTTAATAAAACATTATATAAATGTTACGAACACTGCAATTTGACTAATAAGTATCAGAGAATTATAGAATGAGAAATTATGCTGAGCTGGAAGGGACTCATCAGGATCATCAAATCCAACTCCTGGCCCTGCGCAGGGCACCCCAAGGATCACAGCATGTGCCTGAGAGAGTTGTCGAAACTCTGTTCTTAGACAGGCTTATAACTTAGTTTTATTTTGACTAGACAGTACAAATATTGATTTAACAATCACCAAGTTCCTGGTGCTTCATAAGGTGCATTCCTTAGTCAACACAAATTTCACAGGGGATGGCATGTGTCCACATAAAAATTACCTCTGGAATACCTATTGCACTTTGCATGTACACCAAACTTGTTTAGCTAAACATAAGCTCAGCACAGGCACCTCTTTACCTGTGACTCTACTAATGGTGTGATCTGCAGCCCTTTTGAATCTTCAGATGTGCCTACTATCTGCTATTATCTGTGTTAACATGCAGGTCAGAAAAGGATAAAATTAACCCTAAGGCATTTATAACAGCTATCTCTACGGGCTGAAACAACTTCTCAAAATCTGGGAGAGGTGGGAAAATGTAGATGGAGATAGTCAAGGCTTTTACTCAGCTGTCACTCTGAAATGGCTAGCACAGATGAGATACTGCAGAAAGAAGCAATGAGTCAGATATAGGCAACTGACATAGTTTACTTCCCTTTAGGAACAAGAGTAGAAAAAATGACAGCTATGATTTTCTAAAGCACAATCTGGTCTCAGCTCTCTACTCCTGAACAGCAAGAATTGCACTTTGTTTTTCTAGAGGCAAAATTTCACTGCAGTATTTCTTTATCGGAAGCTGTAATAGAAGTACAGTGTTGAAGATTGAACTACAGTCTTGAAAAGTGTGGCAGTGACCCATTATCTAAAGTTTCAGTTCTAAATTCTTCTTTTTTTTAGTCAGTTCTGTTAATAGATCTTCTCCATAGCATTCCACCCTCTGGACTGTAGCAATATCTAGATTCTATCTATTATTATCTTAATAAACCACCTATGAATCCCTCCTTTTGAAACACATAATATTTGCATATGAATGAAAGCAGAACTGTACCTCAACACATATTTTTAGGCATGACTTACATTATAGTGTCCCAGATTTCCTACTTATATAAGTTTAGAGTGCTCTTGTTTCCTCCAGTTAAGATCAGGTTTGTTAATTTTGGGCTTAACATTTATTTTTCTAAGAAAAAATGCCTTGAAGTAGGAAATGCAACAGCCACTATATATTATTTCTTAGCAGTAACCTGGAAATAAATGGATCAAAAAAAACCAGTACAAAATCCCCTACCAAACTATCCAATAGACAATAAAATACAACAATACCAAGAAATTAAATCAAATAAAATAAGCAATTTCCCAATATATATTTATAGAGATGCATTTAGAAAGAGGTTGAGATGGAGATTAAAATTATATAAACATTAAAAATAAACATGTGACCTGTAATCTTTCTACCATGATATGAGAACATTTGTCGTGATTAGTACTATAGGTTTAGTTTCTAAGGATGTCAGAAAACAGCAATGTAAACATTTACCTATGCCTACAAACAAATACATTGACATATGTATTTTGTGGTCATTTATGTGCATTCATAAATACTTGTATGCACATACTTCACTAATACCAGTGGTTTATAATGATATAGTCAAAGAACAGTATAGCCTAAATCTGTTAATGCTCACATAGTATTTGTGTAATATGATCATCACTAACATTGAAAGAAATAGAGGTATAGAAAGACCAAAAATTTAACTAATTTTACTTTTAATAGAGCTTGTGTCCACACAAATTCATTAAGAACCTAACAGTAACAGTTAAGACAGTAAGTAATTAAATGGCATAGTTTTAGATTTAGAAACACTTTCAAGAACTACAAGTATTTCACTGGTAAAAAATTAAAGGTACTCTGTTTTCCTAAACATGTTGTCTGAATACCTGCCTTTAGTACCACACCTTGCTCAAATATAATACACTTGTATATCCCAGTCATTTTCTACTGCTAATCTAACCTCTCTGTGAAGTATCAGCAACATTTTGTGGTCCCACTACCATATTTCTGAGGGGGATGAGTCTCCCCATCTGTTTTCAGACAGCAGTAAAGTAGTAAAAGTAGTAAAAACATCTTCACACAGCGACAACATGGGTACAATTAATCTTATCTACTTGACAGAAAACCACAATGTCGGCAACAATGTCGACTAATCAGTTTAGTTTCCTTCAGAATCAATGGAGAGAAATAGATGTTGTTGGCATGGAATTTATTTGATGTCTTAGATATCTGCTTTAGGATAAGATGAATTATGCATAGAACTACCTTTCTCTTCTGTTGCCTGTAATCAGAGTCTGGATAGGTAGCTCATACATGGATGCTGCCTGTAAGATAAATATCATTCCTTTTGGCTCTCCAAGGGTACCTACTCCATTTTTTGGCATATTGATTTACATAAAAGGGAGGATTTAGAATACTCACTACTGATAAGGAACAAAGATCCTGTTCAAGTGCCTATTTAATAAAAAGTTCAAAGAGGGACAACCACAATGAGACTGAGAAACCTAACCGAAAATAGTCAATAAATTGATTTGTTTTACTTACTCTAAAGAGCCAGCTCCAACTGCCTGCTTTGCCTCATTCATGTCAATTTTGAAAAACAATTTATTACCCATTCTCTGAAAGTAAAGTAGTCCTCAGAAAAATGGCTATTCTGTGGTAAATAGGTCTTGCTTTTCTCTTGAAGAGTTTCAGAAGTCTTAGTTTTATCAAATGCAGACCACAAAATGTAAAAAATACCAAAAAAAAAAATAAATCACAGAATAGAATAATAATTTCCCAATGTGTCTGGTTTGGCTTGGATAGAGTTAATTTTCTTCACAGTAGATGGTATGGAGCAGTTTTGAATTTGTGCTGAAAACAGGGTTGATAACACAAGGAGTGTTATCACTTATCAGTGCTTACACTGAGTCAAGGCCTTTTCACCTCATCAGTGAGGAGGCCAGGGCTGCACAAGGAGCTGGGAGGTGTAACCGCCAGGACAGCTGACCCCAAGTGACCAAAGGGACATCCCAGATTTTATGCCATCATGATCAGCATATAAAGCTGGGGGAAGAAGAAGGAAGCGGGGGCATTGATGGCTTCTCTCTTTCCAAGTAACTGTTGTGCAGGTTGGAGCCTTGCTTTCCTGGAGAGGGCTGAGCACCTGACTGCCCATGGGAAGCGGTGAACTAATTCCTTGTTTTGCTTTGCTTGTGTATGCGGCTTTTGCTTTACCTATTAAAGTGCCTTCATCTCAACTCACAAATTTTCTCACTTTTACTCTTCCAAATCCCACCCTCCACCCCTTCACTCCCCCCCACACTGGGGGGGAAAGTGAGCAAGTGGCTCCGTGGGGCTCAATTAGTGGTGGCAATTAAACCAAGATACCCATTCAAAGAGAAGTTCAAAATATTTTTGAGAAATTAGGATTTTGACAAAACAACGGTGTGCCTTATGATAAAGTTCAATAACTGCCATGCTTCATCTTTTCCATTCAGAAAGCAAATTTACCTTAAATTTGAATAACTCTTTCAGCCAAACCTGCAGTAATGGAAACATGCCAAGGTCCTAGTTTGTCCCTTTGAGAAAGATGGAAGTCAAAGCATTAGAGCTAACTCTATAAATGAGAAAAGATAAATGTATTAACTGATATTTAAGGTGACTTTGACTGCCAAGAAACAACATTAGAAGATTCTCACTCTGGCTTTTCCTTGGCTTGGTGTCAAATGTGAACACAGAGCCAAGCCAGCCACAGGTGTTGAGCTGTAATTTAACTTTAACTTTCATTATACTCCTCATCACATTGTGGCCAAAACAGTAAACCTGCCAAGTCTTCAGCTGGAACCAAAAAAGCTTTTAATTGGCCACCAAGGGTGAGGACAGTAAGAAAGAAGTCCTGTTTTATTTTCCATTGGGAAACTGAGAGTCTGATATTATAAAGTACAATGATGAGGTACAGAGTCCTTCCATGTTTTTGGCTTCTAACATATCAGCGCCTACCTTCAAAATCGTTAGAGTAGGCAAAATGTTTCCTCCATTTTTAATTTATACAAAATCTAGGAAAAGAACTATGCTTAGACAGTATTAATCCAGTCACACACATACAAAATAAAATTAGAAAGCAATCCTAAAACCAACCGTCCTGTCACCATGGCTTTAGTATGTTGCTATACTAACAATGACCCATTCCCTGTCATTCCCAACAGCTTTCTCCCCCAGACTGATTAAACTTCCAATCTGTTCAACAGAGAAAACTTATACCACTGTGGCCTGTGTTTGCTTTTTTTTAAAGTCACTGGGGCAGTACTAGACAAAGAGAACAAGTGGTTAACCACCAAAACTCAGTCATTTGGGAAGATCCTCAACTGCCAGACTCATTCACCCAGGTTAGTCTTCAAAAATCAAATTGCACATATTGTCCATGCTGCCTTTATAGTGAAAGGAAATAAAAAGGCACTTTGAAATTTAGGTTAATAACACCATTTTAAGATGGAGTTAAAAGTTAAATCAATGTTGGAAAGTACCTAAACCCATTGTATACAGAAATAGCCTGGAAGAACAGCTTGACTGAGACAAATAATTGCTAATTATCTATGTATTTAATTGTGAGTTCACTGGGAACTAAGTGTCTAATTTTCTTTTCTCAACTAAACCAGAGAGGAAAGAAGTAAAATAACACTTATTTAATGATTAAAAGGCAAAAATACCTTTTTATTCTACCTAAAGCAGAACAAAATTATTACAATTACAGTTATTTTCAATATAGATTCCTCATTCATTCTTTCCTTACACTAAGTTTGTGACATTTTCTGCTTTTTGAAACCTCTCTTTGTGCCTTTTTGAATATGAATCCCAGGAAAATTGGAACTCTACAGTTTTGATGTACAAGTATCATGTTTTTCATGGCATTGGTCAATTCAGATTAGATATAAGAAAGTTTTTTTTCACGGTAAGAGTGGTGAAACACTAACACAGGTTACCCACAAATGTGGTGCATGCCTCATCTGTGGAAACATTCAAGGTCTGAACAACCTGGTCTAGTTGAAGATGTCCCTGCTCATTGCAAGTGGTTGGACTAGGTGACCTTTAATGGCCCCTTCAACACCAAAACATGCTATGATTATGTGAGTGTTGTCTGTTATAATCAAGTGGTGAATGGGAAAATTTCTCAAGTTAAGAAACACCAAATGCTGATTAATTTGCACATGTTTCAGTAGACAGGGAACTCTTGGAGAATGGTGGCCTGTCTTCTGCTTTCACAGTCTTGCTATAAACAACAAATGCTGTTTGTTCGAATAGCAGAAGTTTGAATTCAGCTTCTATCACCTCCTCTCTAATCTCTGTAAAATATATAGATTTCAATGTTTATTACAAACCATGGCAATTGTCTCTGTATAGCAAACATATTTCTTTCACTCTCTCTCTTTTTTTAAAATTTTTTTTTAAGAGAAAAAGAAGTGTCTTTTCTAACATGAGTATATTTTGGCAAGAATAGCTATTTACATGTCTAAACACTAACCCATGTTCAACATTCTTCCTAGTTTTTCCTTCCAGCATTAGGTTTTAAATTATCATTTGACTATGCTTGAAATAGACAGTTAATTTTCTCATGTCAGTTTTTCTCATAGCTCCCTACCATCCAGAAAACTACAGTTTTTTATGTCCAATTCCTAGATGTTCATATTGCAATCTGCTAGCACCTGAATTCTGGACAGCCAGTTGTACTTGTCCCATAAAGAAATACTCTTGGTCTCTAACACACTAAGAATTAACATTTACCCTTACTGAACCTTTCAGCCTGTACCAGAAAATTGAACATAAGCTGTCCAGACCTCCATCCACCCTTGACTGGGAAGATTAATAATAATTCCTTTTGATCAGAATTACTCTGTTGGCCAGCAATGGTTTCCATGGTAATCAGGTAGTAGACAGAGCTGAAGCAGATTTCATCAGTTGTAAAACAGCATTAGAATTATCCTACACTTCTAATTATATCTTAGTAGGACTGACTTTTGCACAGTGTTGCTCAGAGCCATAATAAGAAGACAGTTTTAAACACTGGGAGGCTTCCCAGAAGGAAAGAAATTTCCTTGACCCTTTCTAATAGATGGTGCTTTTGGGGATGTTTTGGAATGGTGGTTTTGGGTTTTGGTAGGGTGGTTTACTTGGCTGGTTGGTTTTAGGTTTCTTTTTTTCTGGTAAGAGTGTTGTGAATTAGAGGATTTTTACAAAAGGAATGAAATATGATGAACAACAGCTCAGACATATCTGCTGTATAACACTGAGACTTTTAGTCATTGTTTCATGTGCTAATGGGAGCAACTAGAGTGCTGCAGGTCTCAGGAATTTCAAGTCGGAAGAAATCATACATCTTTGAAAACAGTAGGTCTAAATGTGAAGATAGGTGATTCCAGCAGCAAGGACAAACACATTTTCCAATCTATGTGAGTTATTATTATCCTTACAGATTTTCCAGTTGTTTTTCTTTAAAGAAACATTCCTAGGAAAAATTAGTATGAGATTTTTTATTCCATCTGGTTCCCCTGGTATAGCAGTAGCCAGTATATGATAAGCATGCCAAATGAATACTTAATCCTTATTTGAGTGGCAAACTCAAGAGTTGGTTGATGTATGTTTAGAATATGAATTAAATTTGAAAAAAAAAGCAGGTGAAAATTACTATATATGCCTACATTTACCACATCCCAGCTTATTGAAAGGATGATGGTACATTTACAGCAAGTATTCCTAGAAGCTCTAGATAGATTTAGGAGTGAAAGAAGGGGGGAGAAGGGAATAACCAAGAGCTGATTATGTGGGGTTTATTTTGCAAGTGAGAAAGACATGGAAGAAGGCTGAATAGAGGGAAAGAATGCATTTTTGATGAGGCTCTAGGATGGCTCATTTGCAGCTTTGGCTCAAATTTGAATTTTCAGCCTATAGGCCCTTGTGTACACACCTGACTGTAAGCATCTTTATTACATGAACACCTATAGCTGCACATAGCTGAAACCAGGCACCCATCTTTACAACAATGACCCTTGCAGCAAGGCATGTAGTCAATAACAGGAAATTACAAGAGGGAATGATAATGCAACTTTTCCTTCTAGTAATGATTGTAGACATTGCCATGAAAGGAAAGAAGAAAGACATTAAAATATTTCAAATCTATAATTTTTTCAAGTTTGATATTAGAAAAAGTTTAAAATCACAAAAATTGGTGCCATAAATAATGGAGCATGCCAGAATATAGTTAGAAGTCAGCTTCCTAAAAATACTACTAAACATTATTCGAGTTCATGGAGCATAAATGGTCAGTGAATGCACACCATGAACAACCTCTGCAGCCAGGAGATACCAGGTGATGGGCAGAGGTTTGAGCTGCAGAGCTACAGGTAGATGCTGGCAGCTGGAAGGCCCTTCAGCCAGATTCCTCTAGCCCCAGATTTGTCGCTGCAGGGCTGCCACATTGTCACTGCTCCCTATTCTTGGAGGAAGGAGCCCCAACTCCTTGGCTTAAGTGCTCTTCAGCTCTGCACTTTCACTAAGGATTGTTGGAGCATCGGGGAACTCTGGCTGCAGACAGGACTCCAATCCTAGAAATCTTCCAAATGTCATCTCAGACCTGAACTCCACAGTGGTGCATCCAAAAGCTATGAACGGTTAAAGAACCGTTCTGATGATTATAGGGAACCAAGCTAAGTTCATTTTGCAGGTTTAATTTTTGGAGATGAAGTTGTTATTTACTATTAGCATTATTAGTTCAATGCCCAAGAGATACAGTCAGATTTAAGGACCTAAATGTGCCTCATACAATATAAACACTGAATTTAAAAAATATCTTGTGAAAAAATAAGGCTTTAGGACAATGCTTGGGAAACAGTTAAAAAGGAATACTAGGAAAAAATAATGAGAGAAAAAAACAGAAGAAAAACTAAATAGAACATTTTTGTATACTAAAGGGTATAAAGACTGGTAAGGGGACTATGACTTTTCAACTTCTGACAGATCATTAGTTTGTATGCGATTCAGTTCGTTAAAATGTCCAAACGAACATCACTGCTGACTGATGGCTTTTCAATTGCTTATGAAAATTGATCCTATGATCTCAGTACACTTTCTGTTGGACAGATATCTGCATTACAATTGACATTCTTCTCAACGGTATCAAGAACTCTATGAATAGAGTAGAAGTGGAGAAAACCTTTAAAGAGATTTTGATTTCTTACAAAAAGCAGTCTGTTTGGTTGGCTTTTTCAATATAAAACCTTGAATGATCTTTCAGAAGATGTTCTTTGTAGCTAATCTCAGATTGACATAAGTGATTACCCTAGCAGAAATGTGGTGCTCAACAGCATTTCAGAAAATACATGTAAAGGATAGGATTCTGCATTTAAATCACTTTCATTATTCAAAACTTATTTATTTTAGATGTGCCATTTTTGCGTTAGGTAAATGGCTATTCCAGTATTTACTGAATTTCATAAATGCTTTTATCCTTGTAACAAATTATTCTGAAATCAGCCCTGACTACCAAATAGTAATTACAGACAACCCTAACTTTCATCATGAACAGTCTCATTAAATTCATTATTATTCCTAACACAACTGCAGACAGTTGAAACTCTAAGTGTCTTTCTGAATCGGGGCAAACCTAAAGTAAAGTAATTTGTATAAAGTAAACTGACAAGACTGTGAGGGGGACCACTGAGTACCAGACTTTAACAAAGGACATAAAGCTTAGCAAAAATAGTCATATGCTTATCACTCCATTTGTTTAAAAGGGAGGACACAGAGCAAGCAGCAAAGGAAATGAGTTCCAGATTTGCCTTGTAATTTGCAAATGCTGGGTAATTAACAAATTAAGTTTAATGTTGCAAGGGAAAGCACAGAAGAAGGACAAAAGTGTAACATAATTAGAATCACATTAGAGTGAGAAGACTGAAGACCTGATTCTGCATGTATTGAAGGCAATAGCAAAGCTCCATTATTTTTGACTCAGGCAAGATTGAATCTCTTAAAAAACTGACATGTTTCCAAAATGCCTAAACAACTCATGCTAGCAGTAGCAAAAGGAAACAGATTGTTCAGACATTGCAAACAGAATTCAACTAATAGCATCAGAAGGAATCTCAATCATATATTTATTAGTGTGAGCTATAATATACCATAAGCTATGCAAAATCTTCAAGGACCTCTGAAATAGGAATAGTTTAGATGTGAGGTAAATCTAGATTTATACTTTCTCCTATCCACTTAATAACTGAATTGTAACAGACATATCCTGGGGAAATTCAAAAGAAATGTTTCTGTGTGAGATTTATCTGACTAAATCCACAACTGAGATCTTTATACACAGTAAAAAGAACTATTATTTTTAGAGTATGATCTCCTTTTATCACCAGGTAGCTGTTACTAATAAATTAGTTGATTCATATCCTAGAAAAGCTCACTTCTTTTCAGTAACTAAAGAGGTAATCTAGGTAACAAGGTGAAGTTTGGGGAGATGAATTTCACAAGATGCGTAATTGGAAATGGGGGAAAAGGGAAACTGCATCACTTGGTTGAGAGTAAGAACACTAATCTGTCATTGGGTTGGCTTATCACTACTGAAAACCTTTAGGTGGGGACAGAAGACTTCAATTAATATAAGCCTCTATTATGACCTGTCTCATATGTATTATGGACTGAAACTTGCCAAGGGATCCTTCTATACTCACATGGAAAATACTGGAGACCAAAGAGCTCTTTCAACTCTCTGCTCTTTGTGCAGAAGAACACTCCTTCCCACAATTTAGCTTGCAACAGAGCAGCCTCAGACAAGCCACTTGCCCCTTATGTTGTGCCTGACCAACCTGTCTCCTACAATGAGAGAACTGGCTGCATGAAAGGAGAATGCTGGATGTGGCATCCTTTTACTTTAACAAGGCATCCCTAGCAGTCTCTCACTGTACTCTTACAGTCAAATTCATAAGGTATGGACTGGATAAGTCCACAACAAAGCAGAGATAAATAGGCTGGACTGTTGTTGGTCTTAAAGAGCAGTGATTGGCAGTAAAAAAGCCAACTTTTAATACTACTGGGGCAAATATTGTTCAGTGACTATTAAAAACTTGGAGGATGAGAGAGAGGACACTCTCAGTATATTTGCAGATGATACAAAATTGGGAGGAACAGATGATATGCTTCAGGGCAGGACTGTTATTTGGAGGAACCTGGACAGGTGTGAGGAATGGGCTGACAGCAACATCATGAAGTTCAGCAGTGTGTAAAATCCTGCATCTGGGAGGGAATAACCCCATGCAATAGTGTAGGCTGGGGTCTGGCTGGAGATAAAGCTGCTTGACAGAAAAATATCTGAAGGTTCTGATGAACAAACTGAACATGAATCACCAGTGCACCCTTGAAGCACAGGCAAAAGATGACAACCTGGATGCACTAGCAGAAGTGTACTCACCAGGTCCAGGAAAGCAATCCTCCTCTGCAGTTGTGAGACTACATCTCAAGTGCTCTGTCCAGTTTTGGGCTCCCCAGCACAAGAATGACACTGGTACACTGATTTGGCCTGGCAAAGGTCATCAAGCTGGGGAGGTGAGGGGAATGGAACACATGGTGTGCAAGGAGAGGCTGTGAGAGACTGTGAGATCTTTCCAGCCTCAAGAGGAGAAGGCTCAAGGGACACCTCACATTCCTTGTGCAAGGGCACAGAGAAGATGGAGCCAGTGTTCTTGGAGGTACATGGTGACTGGTCTGGAGTCAATGGACACAAATTGGAGAATGGGAGATTCTCCAGTGGGCGTGGAAATTTTTTTTAACCATGATAATGGGAAAACACTGGAAAATGTTACCCAGAGGGACTGTGGGGTCTCCACATGGATATTGAGACATTTAAAATGCAACAGAGGATCGGTGGTTCTTTCCAGCCAGTAAGGTTCAATTTCCTGTGAGTATATCTTGCTCTGTTTAAGTACTCTCTTGCTTCTGAAGCCAGAGAAAGTCATGAAGGTTTTCACTGTTTACTACATCTGACAGAAGTAATACTGCAAGATAAAATCCTAGTCAGGTCTGTCCCTGGGTTACAAGGAAAGAACTGTGCAGAGAGCTTAAAAACCTTAAATAAAAAGGAAAAAATATATTATATATGCTGGCTCTCAGCAATGCAAACAAATTCATATTTAGTTCAGATAACGACACTTCAAAGAAATCACTTAAAGAGGCACAAGTTGGACTGAGGAAAAATAAACTTGATCAAGACTTAAGGAACCAATAGAGTATGGTAGCCAAAGGGAAATCAATGACTGGAAATAGAGCTAAGAAAAATGGGTACGTATTTAAGGAAGTATCAGATACGTAGCAAGATCTCTTTGTGGGGACAGCCATGTATTAGAAAGCATTAGCTCCTACGGGATTTTGTTTTAAAGTAGTTGTCCACTGCAAATAAACCAAAAGATTTCATCTAGAAGTACAGGAAGGTAACACTGCTTAAAGAAAAAATACTCAAAATCTTGTCCTGAGGGCTGCCACTGAAGGGGACAGTTGTTTAGTCTACCATAGAGGACTATTTTCAGTTTCCGTCATCTATCCAGCTTCCTGTCAGAGGACAGGAGCCTAATATGAGAAAAGTGAACTATGAAGACAATCTCTTTAATGCAGTTCAGAAAGAAATGTGTGTTCGTATATTAGGGATAAGCTGCATGAGCATCTGTTCCTCTCCGTGAAACTTCCTGATTATAGTTTACCATTAAAAGGGACATTAAGCATTTGAATAGGAATATGATCTACTTTTCTAACAACTATATGGGTAGCCATGGAGCTCAATAATTTCAAAAGTAACTGCTTTGTGGTGCTCTTAAGTACTCAAAAGAACCAGAAAATAGTAAGGCTTGTAAAAGCAGTTTCATAATTCAATCCTTTACACAATGGAACAGTTACAGTTTCAGGATTAATATAGGTCTGTATAACTCCGAGTACAAAGCTATACTAAGACTTTTTTTCTTCTCCGAAATTGTAATCTTGAAGTACCTGCTAACAACCAGTGTAATTCACTTCCCTTTTTAATTTTTCTCACTCACATTTTAATTAATATGCTACAAATGAAAAATCTATATACCCTAACATAAAGAGCATCAGAAATTGGTATGATTTTTTTCCTTACCTTTACCGTTCCCTTCTGTTCTTGGTAAATCCCATTGGGCAACTAAGCACAACACAGATGCACAGTCACTTTCTTCCCACCCCTCAACGGGATGAAAGAAGAGGAAAGGAAGAATAAAAGCAAGAAAGCTTGGGTGTTTACATTAGGAAAAAAAAACAAACCAAAAAACTGAAAAAAAAAAAAAAAACTGAAGGAAAAGTGAAGAAGAGAGATGAAAACAGAACAAAATAAGTGATGCAAAGACAACCATTCACCACATCGCAGTGGGTTCTCCAGAAGAAAACAAAACAAAAAAGGCCTAACATTCCTAAAACCACCTCCTTTTATTGCTAATCATGACATGATATGGTATGGAGTATTTCTGGTTGTTTCAAACCATCTGCTGGATTGTGTCAGCTCCCAACTCACTGCACAACAAATTGTGTGTCACAGTGAGAAACAGAGAAGGCCTTGTTGCTAGAACTTAAATGCTTTATCAAGTATTGTTCCAGTATTGTATTGGTTAGGAATCTAAAGCACAGCACCATATGAGCTGTTATGAAGAAAATGAACTCTATACTAGCCAAGTACACCTGGTTCCTTATCTCTTTCCTTCTCTCTCTTTCTTTCCCTCTCTTTTATGAACTGCATCTCCAAAATGCTTTGATCTTTACTCTTTTGCTCTTAGTAATATGGTGTTATATATAAATATATATATATATGTATCATTATATTTCACTTCTGCATGCTAACTCTGAATATAATTTTTCTTTTTTACACCTGATGAAGGCTGACTCTTTATGTTCTAAATATAAGCTCACAGGAACAAACATTCCTCTGCCCAGCAGACAAGTACAGCGTAGAAGTACTTGTGCATAGTTTATCACTATCAGTCTTTCCTGAAACCAATAGCTCACAAATAGCAACAAGGGTATAGCTTTAATGAAACAGGAGCATGAATTGCAAAGCAGTTCATGAAGAATTGGCCTTCAGTCCTCCCAAAAATTCAATAAATAACATTTTTATTATCGGAAAAGAACTGAATCAATGAAAATGTTGTATTTGTTTCTGCAAAAACTCCAGTCTTCATGTCAGTATTTTTAGTTAGGTCACTCAGAGAAAGTACCTAGGGTCACATAAAGAGTTTTCTCTTCCTTTCATGCAGCTAAGACACCAGAGTAAAATAAAAATGGTTTTTTTTCTAACCAGATATTAGCAGCTAATAAACATCTGACTTCTGTCACCTTAGACCCAGATAGCTTTAGACTTTTTAATAATTTAAGCCTTGCAATATCTGTTTTAGTAGTGAACCATTTCAAATAGTGGGAAATTTATGCAAAGACAGACCAAACAAATTGTGCATGAAAGAGCACAAGAAATCTGGTTAAGAAGAGCAAAGATGTGCAGTTAATGTCCAGATACTGATAAGTTTTGCCAAGAAAGCTTATAGCTGCCACAAATTCTGGCATTGTATAGGCCCAAAGGCTATTCCAGAGGCTACTTTACTTAATCTGTGTATTTTGGCATCTGTTTCACACTTGAAGCCCATTTAAAGTCAGAAATGGGCCTGCATCTGATAAGGCACCTTATCTGATAGGCAAATTTGATAGGTGGACATGGCTGAGTTCACTGTAGAGACAGCTTCTGGCCAATGTTTTTTGTTTGGTTTGGTTTGGGTTCGGTTTTTTTTCTTTTTGTGATAGTGAATTTGTCAAGCAGGGGTGAGAAGCACAGTAAACTTTTTTCCAAGATGGGAGGGAAACAAAGGGAAGGAAAGAGAATGGGAAATTCAAGATGTAACTGAATAACTTCAGCTTGATTTACCACTCATCAGCTGAGGATGTCAAATGATGTTTTTGAGCTATCAGCATATCATAAAGAGGCAAGTTTGGTTTTGTTTTGGTTTTGGTTTTTCTTGTTCAAACCATGGCTGGTCTGAATTTTGTGTGAGAAAACCAAGAGTGAGATTCATCTCCCTTAGCTTTTTGCACTAAAAGTTGTGTCTCTACTATAAACTATTGCCTCAGACTCACTCTATATCCAGGGGGGTATTTCCAAAGGACAATTCCTTAATTTTGAGATAGCCATTCAAAATGGATTATATAACTTTCACTTAACAGTAATTTCAGGAGTGAAGAAGACATTTTTTTGTGGGGTAAGAAGGGCCTGATTCACTACTTACCTAAATATTGCAAAAAGAAAATTATACAGTGTATTCATATTTTACTTTGCAGGGTAAAAATACCCACACTCAAGTAAAGGTATACAATCATTAGAAGGTCATGCTTAGGGTTATTACTTTAAGCAGACTTCAAAATATTTTATTTTCCCACTTAATCATTCAGTCCTGAAAAGAAAAAACTCACTCTGTAATTACAAATAATGTCATGCTATTCTTAAATGTGTTCTTCTAAGGCTTTATCAGTAGCATCTACAAGATTTCTATATCAAGTGATTAAACTAAAAAACAGTTATACCAAATTATATATACATATATATATATTAAAAATTGCTCAGTAGGGAAAAGGTTTGAGGAATAGATCTGAATCTGCCCCACCCCAGATGCTGAGCACATGGTGATAGGAGGAGCTTGCAATATTCATGTAACACTGAAGCATATTTGCAGCAAGCAATAGCCAATCATCCAATACAAAATGCTTGATAGGTTAGCAGGTTAGGAGCATATTTTCTGCAAAATAACTGAGCATAAATAATGTTAAAACTAAATGGTACTAAAAGCAAAGTGGCAGTTAATTACTTCTTTAAAAGAAATAAAATATTTTACTGAAAGCAGTAGTTTTCATTCTTTCAGTGTCTGTTGATTTGTTTGAAGTCTTAAAGAAAGCCCTACTTCCAAGATGAACCCATTAAATCTTAATGCAAGGGACAGGAAAGCAAATCAAGGAAACAGCAGGGAATTATTTTTCTTTCCCCTGTCAGTTTGTCAACTCTGATAAGCATATGAACTCATTTTAAAAGCAGTTCCAAATTCATGAGGTGTTGGTTCATTGACAGGAAATCAGTAAGTTCAAAAGATAATGCACATGTGATTTTTTTTGTGTCTATCATCCTTCCTGCCACGACACGGTCTTTTAGCTCTATACAGTGTGAGACTCAGCACTGACGCTGCAAGTCTGGCTCATGGCATTCTCATTCCAAGAGAAACAAAGCAGATGTTTCCAGCTACTGCTTCCCAAAATGCAGAGTACCAGTGCACTTAGCCCTCGCTTGTATGCTTAACATTTAGAAAGCAGCAGTTTCTCTTTCACACATAAAAACTTCAAAAAGCATGAACTGTGAACTACGAATCATCTTTTGTGCTCAATTTGATCAGCTCCAGTCATGCTGTCTATATGTTTATGCAATCATGTCAAAAGGAAACTCCACATCTAACCTCCTCACAGTCGCAGTACAGAGGGTAGTTTGAACAGACAACCATTTCTACAGACCCATTGGACTGTGCTTATAGTATGTAACACCACGACTTCAATTATAACTCTGCCTCTTTGTGACCTGGCTCCCTAAGGCTTAGTAGTCACAGGAGGTTAATCTGGTTTTCTGATTTTTGATTTACTCCAAGTTCCAGTAAGTTTACTTTTATGCAAGTTTCCTAGGGGCTGTGCACTGGAGTGGATACATGAACAATCTCTCATCCTCTTTAGTTCAAGCATAAACTCAGAGCAAAATAAAATGCTAGCTTTCCCAAAGCTAAGTAACTAGAGGAAAAGGCTGGAAGAATCACAAAGTCATTAAAACTAAACACAATCAGGGGACCCAGGAACTAACAAAAAAAAAAACAAAACAAAACAAAACACCACAAAAAAAACCCAAAAAACAAAAACCCCCAAAACAAACAAACAAACAAAAACCCCAAAAAACACCAAAAAACCAACAAAAAATTGTTGGAAATTGGAAATAGACATAATTTGGCTCCTCTGAGGCACTGGGATTCCGAGATCCAGCCTCAGCCATTCTTCCAAATATTTGTTGAAAGGCACCAAATTAAAAATCCCAACACTTTTTTGGGGGGTTGTGGGGTGGGGGATATCTCAGTCCCCATTAACATCGCTATAATCACAGTGAGGAATGAAATAGCTACTGTACCTTGAGAAAAAACCTCTGGGTAAAAATGCCTGGAGCTATTTCACTCACACCTTATGAAAAAATAATATTGTATGCCATTACACATATGAGTATTCCCAACGCCTGCCTTGTAGCAAATGTGTAATAGCTCTTTTTTCTGAAAAGTCTATGAACAAATAAAAGATCTTACTAATAGTTTGAGACTAAACTTGAATATACAATAGGTACATATTAAAAGAAATACATTACCTTAAGTGTCATTTCAAGTCCCAGAAGCCCATTTATATGACCATATGGATATCAGTGGCTGAAGACATGTTTACTTTGCAGAAACTATAATTCAGCTGAATTGTCTGCAGCCATGGTTTAGCTGACAATAAAATCAGTAACAAATAAAATGGTCTATCTAGTATCTTATTAGGTCATCCCTTAAGCTGTATCCAGGGAAGATTATTTTATTCTTGACTATGATAAATGGGAAGGACAAATATAAATATAACTGGTAAATTGGCCAGCATTTTCAAGACAGCAATTACAATGAGGAAAGTTACTTTTAAGTGTATGTCACTCAAGCTGATGTTTAATTTTTTTTTCCTCATGTGGTGATCACACACTCATCTTCCTACACCTCCACCTTTAGCCTTTCTCATTACTCTTTTGGCTTTTTTTATTTCTCATCAATCCTATACAAAATGCAATTTTATGCACCATATACTTAGGTATTTTAATAACGTTCTGCAAAACCAAAGGTATTATTAGTAGCTTAGAGAAATGCATTCATGATGCATTGTATTTGTTTCTCCTGCAAGTCTTCTAAACACATTTTACACAATCCTCTTTCCTCAATAATAGTGAAGTAAGCTAGTCCAATTAGTGTCACTGGGTATCACTACAATATTAATTTCCATTACGCACTCTTGCATGAGATGATATGGTGATGATACAAAATAGTATTACAGAAAAATGTGTCACCTAGCTGAAAACCCTGTTAAATATAATAGAACTGCCAGTGAGGAAAGGTTTATTGAATAACACTCTTGTAATTGTTTGAATCAAGGGCAAGATAATTTTATTTTTTTTAAAAAAAGAAAAAAAATGATGATTTTATTTTCTGTATCCTGCTCTCTCACAGTTCACTTGCATAGGTTTTGCTTAAAGAAAGGTGAACATCTATGCCAAAATGAAACTCAGGAATATTAGAGATAGAGTAAATTCATTCTAATAGGTGTGAATATTAACATGCTTTCTTACCACTACATAGTATCTCAATTACCACTTACAAAGAAATTCATCACAAGGTTAATACGAAGACCCTTTTCTTTTAAAAATAATATTTTAATATTATTTATTAATTAATGCAAATATTTGAACATTTTACTTTTTTAAAACTGTTGATTAAACCTAAGTTTCATATGCAAGCACTGGACTGTCTTGGGTAGTAATTAAAGATGCAGACAATTAGTGCTAGGAAGAGATTCAAAAGGCATCAATGCAAGCCTTTGTAAATACTCATTTGCAAGAAAAAAATAGTATTTAGAAACAAAATAACTGTTAAGGTATTCCATGCCCTTTTACCTTCCTCTATGTTAATGAGTTTTCATAAGTTGTTACAGCTGACTTAAAAATGCATAATTTTACTAATGCATCTGGATTAATTCCTTTGGGATTCAGTGGCAGAGTGGTACAATTTCCCTAGTTGTTGAAATAATTTCCTCTTCCTTGGTTAACAACAGCCTGTTTACTAATTTCCTAGAAACAGACAAAGTATTCTGTCTCTGTTGGCTGTTATGAATAACTTTAGCTGAAGGTCCTATTGTTTTGCAGTGCAGTCCTTAGCAGAAGTATAGTAATAAGGACTAAGTATGCTAATAAGTCATTTTAACGCATGCACTTTACAGAAGTTGTGTCCTCAAGGCAGCAGGTATCTCGCTGTAAATATTCACCACAAATACTAGTAAAGAAATGGATAACAACATAGATTTCTTCCTTTATAAATCTTCTTGTCTTTTGCATAGAGTCCTTAATTTTTACAAAAGCAATTTTGACCTACATATTTTAACTAGTTAAGGCCAAACCACAAACACAAGTTGTTCATTTTCCTGAAAAGAGACACTCTCCTATTGTATTACATTAATTCTGTAACTGAACCTTCATACCATGATATTACTTTGAAATAGTGTCTTATTCTGCTAAAGAATTTGGTGAATGAAAGCTGCATGGGTCATCTGGCTAATTAATCTTATGATCTGTCTTTCATGATCATGAATTTATGTAAAAAAATTATATTTTTCCCCTCTGATTAGCATCAGATGTAAATACACTATGCCTTAAGACAGAATGTGATTAACTGGTTTCCATAGAGATTAAAAAAACCATAAGAATTGTTTATCAGAGACAAATAACTACCATATGCAAAATTCCAATAAAGTCATGGCCACACTTGGGAAGAGAGGAAAAAAAATTTTTTGTGTATCTTTCAGTTTGACTGAACCTGAGAACACTTAATGTCAGACTCCCATCCTCCTGTCCTAATAATCTGCTGGCAATGCCCTTGGAAGAACATGTAGGAGGATTACTTTTTGTTTAACTACTGTTCTTAACCTTCACAGCATTTGCTTGCTGTGTTGTCAGTAAACACAGGTCTTACAGGATATGTGCTGCTGGAAGTATAGTTAAGTGCAGCATTAAGCAACTTTTCCTCAATCTTTCTGTAACTGCAGGTGGAAATGAGTGGATAAAACCCATGTATTTCTTAAGCAGAAAAACAAATTTAAAAAAAAAAAAAAAGATTGAGCAGAAATTAAAGACAAGCTCACAAGCAAAAGTCACTTGTTTTGATGAAGATTTTTCCAAGTGGACTGCAAGCCTAATTTATTTGACACACACACAAAATAAATGCTTGTCATATATCAAGCCTCCTGTAGATTTGATTTATGACTTCTTTGTATGACAGTATCCTCCAGAGTTCTTGACTGAGACCACGTATCCAAAATTTTTTTGCAAACTTGTGAGGAGACAAGTCATTGGCTAATATTACCCTCATACAAAAAACAGAGAAAGAATGCAAAGACAGATGGGAACAGAGGTCAAATGAATTGTTCTAAGTTCTAAAACTGTCTGTGGCAGATTTATGAAGAGAATTCAAGATTTCTTAGTCATAATTCAGGGGCTTTGCGTTGTATAAACAGTCCTACTCACTGGAAAAAAGCCATTAGCAAGCACAGAGGGCTCTGTAGCCCTTATTTTACTGAGAATGAGTGCTTTGCTTCAGCAAGCACTGCAGGATCAAGAGGAAGCATTGACTGTTAGGGAAAACAAAAGCATTGGCAAACTTATTTTTTCTGTTGATAAAGAAGCTATAAACCCAAAGTAAGTAGCCAGGCACATGGAAAGAAATTGATCATTATGAAATTTCTGATTATTTCATAGGTGAAGTCATTGATTTACTGAAAGAAAACACAAGCTTGAGTCAGAAAATCCAATGCCTTTACAACATTGCCTCACACAAGGATTCACTCAAACACAGAGACCAGTAATACCTTTTTCTTCTACTTACAGAATATTGACCATTTTGATTTGCATTGGCTAATATTGTAAAAGGGTTCTGTTTAGTTGCACAGCCACAGAAGCATGAAAATACTTCTACAGCAGTTATTTGCCCTTGGTGAAATTCAGTGAAGGGTTCAGAAGCTCGCATGCTTATGGCATAAATTAATTTGTGCTCATCTGCCAGAGTCACAGAAAGCTGAAAATACACTTTTATGGCATTTATCCATTTTTAAATACTGTTTTGTTGGAAGTCAATAGAGTACTCCGCAGAAACTTCTTGGATTTTTTCTATTTTGTCTTCATTTACTACAATTGTTAAAGTATACATTTTCTAACAAATTTCCAACTAGTTTGTGATGTTTGGCTTCTTTAGGACTACTGTGTTGTGTTTTTTACGGCACAGAGGAAGACGCAGGAATTTCAGAATATCCACAATTCTAAATTGAATTACACCTTTTAAAAAGTACCGAGATGAAGGAGAGTAATTCTATTGTACTGAGACCAAGGAGAAGAACTTTTTTCCCAGTTCTGGCAATGCGCAGGCACTACAGAATGAATACGTCATCTCTGACATCTCCCTAACATTCCAACAAGACTTTACAAAAAACTGATGTTGCAGGTAAGTAATCAGGTTTTAACTGGATTTTGCAACTTTACTAACTCTCTTCCTATAGATTACCACATAGAAACAAACAGATTGAATGATGGCTTGTTCAAAACATTATTCATGGCACTACTAAGAAGCAACAAGATAACTAAGCTTCAATATCACAGAAAGAGAGAATCATTGCTTATTAGACTGCTTTCCTGCCTCTGATGAAAAGATATAAGCATAAAAATAGGATTTTTTATTTTAGATAGACTCTTATTTCTTTGTTAATAAATTGGAATAGAAAAGATACTCTTGATTTCAGTGGTTTGGTTACCCTTCTGGTGACAAGGAAGTAAGAAACAAGTGAGTAAATACTTAGCTCATTTGAATTGAAAAGCCAGTTGAATAAAATAAAACTGCATCAATGTAAAAATATGGAAAAGCTTTGCTCCACTCTGGAATATTAATTCAAGACCATTTGCACTGAGTAAACTGTGACTTGCCAGAAGCACGACTCCATTAGTGCAGCATATGAACAGGTAATGTGTCCTCCTCGTAACAGTGACACAGTTTATATGCACTAGGACTGCATTTCATAGATCAGCTTAATGAAGAACTCCTCTAGAATACACCTCTTATGTAAAGAGTACTCAGTCCAGGATAATAATTGCCAAAAGAAATCTACAAACTTCCAACAATATCTGAACAGTCTCTATTTCAGTTTATTAACTTGTAACACCCACTGTCAAAACCCCAACATTTTATTTAGACCAATACAGTAACAGAATGTGATACTAAAGAATTTTTCTTCAATCACTATAGCTAATAATTAGTAAGCAGGAGCAGGAGAGCCTCCTGATCTTCACATTTTTTTTAACTGCAGAATTTTCTCTACTTCTGTACAGACAATGCTGCCAGCACAAATTTAGGATTCTGCTATGCATTGTGTGTAAAAGTGAATCAGTCTCCTTTAAGTGGCTGCCTATGGTGATGGGCTAACCTAGGGCAATAGATTCCATCCAGCTGAGCAACACAATAAGGCACATGCTCAAAGGGCTCTGCTCCAGGGAAGTTTGTGAGTCATGCCACTAAGTACAGCTGTCAGCAAGTACATAAGAGCAGAGGGGAATGGATGAAAAGGCAAATAAAATAATTAATGGTATTCTGCATGACTTGAAGACAAAATTCATGACTTTTTGGTGAGATCTCCATAGGTGTTCATAGTGATAAACTGTGACATGATCAAAAGCTCTGTATTTACAAAAAAAATGCAAGAAAAATCTAGTGTCTTTGTTCAGACACTGTTGTAGTTCTGACAGCTGCCCTTCTCATCATAAAAGTCAGGAATAAGCTCGATGAAACTATAGAAAAGACCATCATTCACATTAATAGAATTAGTACATGCGTCCATAGATGTATATCTAAACAATTTAAATTAATTTACTGTTTCACTATCCAGCAGTTTCTGTGCAAGATCATGCTCTCTATTTTTCATCACAATATTATCTAGCATAAAACTCTTTCAGATATTCTTGTATTTAGTATTGTGGCAACTAGTAAATATCTTCCTGTTGCATTTCAATTTAAATTCAGTACACACATTGAGTGTCAAACTGTGATATCTTCAGATATAAAAAAAAATTGTGTAAACCCAGGTAAGATATAAAAAAAAAAGAAGGTAGAAATGTGCATCTTCTGATGTTTTATTTTTCTTGACATGTAATGCAACTGCATTCCAAATTTGATTTTAAATTTTCTTGAAAGCCTCTTGCTACAATAATATGTATGTTAAAATTTTGAAAAAAGTCAATTAGCCTGAAAAATAATCTTGCCATTAAATTAGCTATTTTTAGTTTTTCAGTCTAAATCACTTAATTGTTTTTTTGGTGACCTTTTTTACCGTGCTTATGTTCTATATTTGTTGAGACTTGGTGAACTACATACTGTAGGCCTTACACAAAAAATTTCAAAGTTTATTTTTAAAATATATTCATAATGGATTTCACGTATTACAAAATACTCAAACTAAACTGAGAACCAAACAAGCAAACAAAAAATCCCAAAACCTAAAACGAAGAACTGCATATAATAATGAGCAAGAAAAATCTATGTTGTCTATGAGCCTATAAAAGGGAACTGAACATAATATGGAGAAAGAGATAGGGAAAGGTGAATTGCTACATGGTTATAAAAGTTATTTCTAGGAGCCAGTTTTAAAGCAGTTTTTTTCTAACTGGTAGGAATACCTGAAAGGCTTTACCTACCTGATGTGATTCTATCTCAGAAGACTAATCTATAGTTTTCCAACACAGATTACCATTCTGAACTAGTGATTGTAAGAAATTATATCAGGCAGAGTTAGGAAAACAAGTACAGGTTAAAGAAAATTTCAGTGCTGATAGTTAAGCTGAGGTCAGAATGAGAAATCGTCTACATTTTTAACCTGAAGTGTTGCCAGCTTAGAAAGGAAAGCCAGCATCCCCTTCTGCTTAAACCCTATTTTTCTCTCTGCACTTCAACCACAACATAGCCTTCCTGGAAGCTCCTATTCTCATGTCATCATTTCCATCCCATTTAAAACTTGTTCTACTGCTAGTGTTACAAACCTCAATATTCTGTCTGCTTGAGTGGTAACCCTCAAGGCATGCAGGAGCAACCTGTAAATGCACTGTTCTTGCATTAGGATATGCTTTACTGATCAAGTTCAACCCAAAATAATACAGTAGCTAGAGAGCTACAGCTGTCACTTTCACTCAATTACACTCACAGTTAGTGTAATTATTACTACAATCATTTAATAGTGAGTAATTAATGCCAGGGTCCATATTTTTCCATGAGCTGTAGTATGCAAAATACAAACTGTGATGCTTAGGTGAACATTTATTGTGAAAGCATGCAGTGGTCCAAGCTAAGTGCATACTTAATGGCCATCTTCAGCTGAGAATAGTTCTGCCAGCTGTAAAAGAATAAAAAACTATATCAAAGGACATCTGAGGAAGAGATCCAAATTTTCTTTACTTTGATATTGAAGACAGGGCTTAGAAAATGCCTTTGTTTGTCCAATCCTGAAAGCACCCACCTTACATCAACACCTCTCCTTTGGATGTCGCAGCTGCCTAAACTAGTGCAGAAGTAGGAGGCCCTGCCAGGGAATATCTCCTGTTGATTCAGCCCTCCCTTACACTTTGAAATCATGAAAGCCTGTGCTGAAAGCCGGTCCTGGAATGCCAGCAATGCAACAGGAACTGTGTAGGGTGCCCCCATGCTGCTGCTGAGGCCAAACCAATCAAAACATTCAGTTGTAAATATAACTCCTGGCATTGCCAAATGGTGTCCCATAAGATATTCAGCAGCCTGGCCATTGCACCACATTAATTCACTATGGCAGAAAAAATGTGAAAGCAGATCAAAGACCATATGGTATTTGCAGCCTTTTGCATGGCTTCTCTTTCATCAGATTTAGAATTATCTACCACATTCAGCACAAACAACAAATAAAGCCATTTCCACAAAGAATGTTATAACTTTTTTGTGGATTGCAGAGGAAAGATGTTATAAAAAAGGGCTGAGACCCACTATAAATGACACTGCTGTGTGACTGAGCCTGAAGGAATAATGAAAGGTCCAAAAGGAAGAGAAGAAGGTAGTCATGGTCCAGCAGGGGAAGATGAAATTCTGGTTTCAAATGGCTATCTGTCATCACAGGAAGGATAAATGGCTTAACAGAATTTGCTAGTCTGTTTAGAAAGTTTAACGTTTTTGTCACAGCCTCCAGGAGTGTTTATGTGTTCTATAGAAAAATAATTGACTTCAGAAATCCAGCCCTGGGAGCTGGGACTGGAATCACATGTTTTTAAGTTTTGTCATCTTTCCAGTCCTTCTGCACTCCTAACTATTTCTATCTATGCATTTTCAGGAGAAAAAGAGAAAAAGATTGTAAACTATGAATCCCATGTTTGTGGATCTTTAGTCTTTTTAGTTTATGAAATAAGATCCTGACTCATATTTCTTCTTCTTTTTTTTCATTCAAAGAAATATTTAAATTGATCATACAAGCACAGCAGAGAAGGAAGAAAAGACACTGAGAAAGTCTGTATTCAGAATATACCTACAGCCCTGCACTTGATGCAATCTTTTAGGAAACATGCATTAAAGTTTTATCAAACACGACAAAGATCTAGACAAATTTTCTCATATGTTGAATCTTTTCTTAATTAGTGGAATGTTACAAAAAATGCACAGAACTGTGTTACTCTCTATTTTCTGTGAAGACATTAACCTTGAATCCAAATTTCCAGGACATGTTCACCCTTGAATCCAGCAAGAAAGAGAATACTCTTGCATTTCAGCCCTGTCTCGTAGACAGGGCTGAAATGACACTCCTCTCAGAGTTCACTGCAACCCCAAGCTGAATAAAAGTCTTGGATTTTTGTTCCTCTCTCCTCTTTCCCCAAGTAAATCTGTGCACTTGAACTACTCAGTAGAGAATTCGAAGTTGAAAATCAACTGCTAAATAAATAAAACCCTCTATATTTTTAAGTTCTTGTGAGTCACACTATTTAAAATCTACTCCTTCTTCTTTCTGGGGTATAGGTAATGCACCAAACTTACAAAGAATATTTAAATTCTTGGGGAATAAGAACTCTTTAAGTGAACCATTTTCTCTTTATAGACCTAGCCTTATAACTACTAATGTTTCCAACAGCATATTTCCATGTTTCAGTGTGGTGCTGTGATGCACATGTATACTTGGGATGTGTATTAACATTTGTAAAAATTATAGCTGCACATTCATAATTCAGAATTAGAAATAAGGCATGATATTTTAATTACTGTTTTTCAGACAGTGAGGGTATTAACTAAAACCAGCCTTTTATTAATAATTGAGCTGAATACTTCCTTCTTGAACACTTTAAACAAAACTAATATTCAACTATTTTTTATTTTTTTAAAAACAGACAAGATTTGGCTACTCTGCCTAAAGATCAAGTCAGTCCAAAGAACTCCCTCCTAGAAGCACTGTTATGAGTAAAGACAGATGAAGTAACAATGTTTTCCCTTTCCCTTTCCCTTTCCCTTCCCTTCAAATCTCAGTATGGATTCCCAAACCACCGTCTGATCATGTCTTCCCAAATTCCTCCTTCACCAACACATTGTCACAAGATTTTTCTAAGGCATTTTAGAAAACACGGAGTAGCAGTAAACTAATTGAATGCACATATCCAAATTAAACAGTTCTGGTGCAGAAGTTGGCCTTTTAATTGGCTTAGCCATAGTCTACTATTCATTGGACTGAAGTTAATTCCTTGATGCTTCCTTTTTCTCTCATCTTAAAATGGAGTTGTCTTAGTTAACTTCCTTGTGGCTAAGCCTGTCCTTCTTATAAAACATCCAGGAGAATTGTGACATTTCCTGGCAGTCTGAGCAGCAGTGTCAAGCACTGAATGAGCAAGCATTCAGTGCTTAGCCATGCATAGCCACGGCCTCATGCACAGCTGTGGCCTCCGGATTGCTGCACGCTGGCTAGGCACTGCAGAGAAACTTGCATTGCTATTTCCGTTTTCAAACTAAATCTCCAAATCTGCCCATCCATGGTCACTTTGCATAATGATGAAGGCTCAGTTTAGTTAGTTTAACTTCAGGTAATTCCTGAGAACACAGTAGGTTCATATAGATCCCTATGAAAAGATAGACCCACAGATGAATGAATCATCCTTTGGAAATGCTAATTTCTTCACAGAGGAAAACCTAGTAATTGTGACTCTTATTTCAGTGCTTTTAAGAGCACCAAAATTAACTTCAGTGCTTCAGGTAGCTGCCTTAAATCAGATGGGTAAAGCCAGGCATCAATTTAGACTAGCAGTATGCTACGGCTCCTGTTAGAGCTTCAAAGGAGTAAAGCAAGAGACAAAAAATGTGTTCATACTACCTTGTTAGAAACAAGAAATATCTAAGCCACAGGCAAGAGAAGACACAGGATTGAATCATATGGGAAAGTATTTTAGGGAAGAAAGTACTGTAAATATTTTAAAAGTAAGTTTTTGGTAAATAAGCGAATTCTTAACTGAAAGACATTTTTCTATTTGCAAGTTTTTGCTGCTTTTTTTTTGGCTGTACAAACAAAATAGGGTTTCTGTCTTTTTTAAATACCAAAGAGGCATTGACTGTTCCTATTTTACAGTGGAAGTAAGTCAACAGAAGAATGACACAGGAAATTTCAAATAAAGACATAAGTTCTAAAACCAAGCAACATATTTGGTGTTTACTAAAATCACTGTAATAGGTCAAACTTGAATGAAGAAAGTGGAATTGTTTTAGGTTTTTTTAAAATAAGAAGTCCTTACACAACCCCTAAATACTTAGGAATAGTTTTTTTATTCTCCCTGGTTTTAATTTAAACAAACCCAGCCATAATTGGAGAAGAAAGTAACTGAACACTCTCACATCCTCTATATTTATTCAGATTTGTGGCCAGGGGTGAAATTCTGTCCTCTGATGTGCATCTCAGGAATGATTTAGTGTCCAGAGACTTAAAAGACCATAGTGTCTGACTCATTAATTTTGCTCCAACCCTAACTTATTTCCCAAAGGAATTTCTGTCTTCTAATAGATCTGTAGAGAGATTTCTGTCTCCAAATGGCACACAAATGCATTTAACCCAAAATCAGTGACAATATCAAAGTGAAAGGTACCATGAAACACTTCAGCCTTTTCCTACATAGAGCAAGTCTGACAATATGTTTCTTGGCTTACATTCTATGAGGGTCAAGAAAAAAAATATTAATCAGAGAAGTCAAGAAGCTTACATAGATGTTATATTCTAAATGACAGGTTCTTCAACACTGGTTAACACCCGATTTCCCAATCCTTCCTATTCAGTAACATGCAGGAGAACACCACAGTTTCTTTTAACCTAGAGACACAGCTCTACTTATCAAGAAATAGGAGCAAATATCTTGGAATTCCTCCTAGAAAAAACCTCAGGACTTGACTGGAGAATGCAGCCTAACTCCTGAAATGGCATTCAATGTTGCATTGCATCTCAACTTTGAAACAGCCTAAAAGATGGCTTTCTCCTCAGTGAGGAAGTAGAAACATGGATTTATGTTTTGGTAAGTCTCCATGTTTCATTGGGTCGATTTCATATGCTTTCTTGAAATTTACACTAAAAAACAATATGGACTCAAATATTCCGCTGCCATGGGCGATACCTGCTGAAAAATCACTAACCATGTCTCATGAAGATTTGACAAGTAAATTTATTAATACTTCTGGATTCCAAAGAAGAAGGGTAGAAGTCCACAAAACCAGGTATTTCAGATGAGAATAACTCCAAATCAATTCTCCAAAATAATTCTGTACAGAAAATACGTAACTGTAGAGTAAAAGGAAGTGAGTCACTATTAAACTGCACAGCTTTTTGCCACCACACAGATGTTTATATATTGCAAATCTTGAATGTATTAAAGTTAACAGGAACATAAACAGATTTCCTGAATTCCTCCCAGACACAGTGAATTTCTGATAAATACACTGTCAAAATATTCCACAGAGCTTACTCTATTTGATTTTTAGGTAGCTGTGAAAGCACTTATTTTTCAAGATTTGTTCTGCTACAACCTGAAGAGAATGGGCTCTCCATCTCTCAGTTTTCTATATTTTATAGCATTGTTAGCATCATTTCAATTATGTTTGCTTTGATCTTGATGCAAGAACCAGAATCCTGAAAACTAGTAAGGACATCTTACTTTGTGTATATTGATGAATAATTCACTATGAAGTCATTCACAGTTCATTTATCAGTATACCTCACCTTTATCTGGGTTGAAGTGAAATTTTAAAATCATCAAGGAGAATCTTTGAAAAAACAATAGTTTCATTTAAAAAAAAAAAAAAAAGGAAAATAAATAATTAATATCTGTAGGCTTTACAACATACAAAGTGAAGAGAATGGACCAGCATCAATCTTAAAGCTATAGTCTGCCCTTGGCAGGTCCATAGGAAATTACATTCTGTAAGAAGAATTGGCAACATCAAATTATGTTCTTTCTCGTGTCCCACTTTATCAATATTCGGTGAGTGTGAAATCTATTAAAGACAAGATACTCCCTGTGTAGCATTCTGTACTCAGCACTGGTGAGGCTGCACTTTGAGTGCTATGTCAGCTTCAAGGAAAATATTGAGGTGCTGGAGTGTGTCCAGAGAAGGGCAACAAAGCTGGTGAAGGGTCTGGAGAATAAGTCCTGTGAGAAGTGGATGAGGGAGCTGGGGTTGTTTAGCCTGGAGAAAAGGAGGCTCAGGGGATACCTTACTGCTCTCTACAATTACCTTAAAGGAGATTGTAGCAGATGGGGTTCAGTGTCTTTTCCCAGGCAACCAATGACTGGACAAGAGGAGCTAGCCTCAGGGTGTGCCAGGGGAGGTTCGGGTTGGACTCAGGAAGAATTCCTTCATTGAAAGGGTTGTTGAGCATTGGAATGGATTGCCCAGAAAGGTGGTGGAGTCACTGTACCTGGAGGTGTTCACCTGGATGTGGCACTTACTGCCATGCTCTGGTTGACAAGGTGGTGACTGGTCAAAGGTTGGACTCGGTGATCCTGGAGGTCTTTTCCAACCTTAATGATTCTGTCATTCTGTGACTAAGAACACTGTCTATTAGATCAGAGCATGCAAGAAGTACAACCTGAAAAATGGAATCTGACAGACTTTTCCTGATGCTCATACTCTATCAAACCCATTTATATATATATATATATATATATATATATATATATATTGCA
>VZTX01011986.1:0-175346 GCA_013400915.1 Pardalotus punctatus
GTCCGAGGAGGTGAGAGCTCTCTGTGGTTTTCTACATCTTTTTTCTCCTCCTGTTTTCCTCGCTGCCTCTCTTTCTTTTCCTGCTTCTCGTTGCCTGGAACTTTTGGGTAGCATAGCGTCTCATAGGTTCCAGGTTTCTCTCGGTTGGGCTAAGTTGATGCTAGCTAAATGCTAAATTTACACTGAGTACTGTTATGATAAGTGGTTTAATGTTGAATTATATGTTGTATTTCATCCGTTGCCAAAGATGGTTGATTTTTGAGCATTTCATTTTGAGAGTTTTGCCAGTAAACGTTAGCGTGATTTTTCACTTCTTGACTGTATCTGGTGGGAATTTCTCCTTTGCACTAAGAGCAGTAGAACCTTGAGTGAAATCCCTGGATCTGAGGCTCCAGGGCTTTAACAGGGGGCTCCATTGCCAGGCGCACACTTTCTAACCTGTGCCAGCTGTGGTGATGAGCCCCTCTGACCCAGCGCCGAGCTGGCCTCCGGGGCTCGGGTTTGGCTTGAGAGATTGAAAGTCTCGAGCTCCAGGCGCCCTGGCGCTGGGAAAGGGCCTGCCTGGACCGGGCCTGCCTGGACCGGGCCTGCTGAGGCCGTCGTGCCTGGGCCCCAGCTTTGCTGCTCCCATACCTTTCTGATCTGGACCTGCCGATATTGAATCTTGATTCTGCCCAACAGCTGATCATATCAAAGTTCCCATGACATCTCAGTAATACTTTTTAAGGTGAAATGTATGTCCTTTAATGAGCAATTCTGATTAATTTTGTTGATGAATCAGGTCCGTGATATTGCTTTATAGGCAATTAGAGATTTTTTTTTTCCTCCCTGTGTGCTTTCGTATCTAGATTAATTTTGTTTGCAAACCTTATTCTGGCATTTAGTTCCTCTTCTCATCTCTTCCCTTTTTTCTAAATGCCTGCTGACTTGTTTATCTGGGCTGTCCCCTCAAAGCTTTCATTACATTGACATAGAGCCCCCCCCAGCTCATATAACCTCTTTACCTTGTGAAAGGCTAACCAAATGCTTCAGCAGGAGAGAGATCATCCGTCTTAAAACAATTAACTTCCAAAAACAAAGCAGCCAAAAAGATCTTAGTCTCTCTCTTCAGGTGATAGTGAAAATGAAAAAACCAGGAAAACCGCCGGCCATGTTCTCCCTTCAGCTCACTTCTGAGTTTCCCTAAGACATATAGGCCATGAGGATGCTATTGGGCAGCATCCCTAGGCCACCACCTTCAGTGTATCCTCATTACTGATTTCACAATTCTGTTGAATCTCCAAGTACACTAGAGGCTCCAATAACATAGTACCCAGCCAACCTTAAATGAACTCACTTGACGTTAAAGTTTGCAATGGCCATAGCCCTAAAACTGTAATTTACTGAAGAAGCAGGGACAATGATCTCACTTTGACTTCTTTACTGCTTGCTCCCCTGCTGCCAAGACTTGAGCAAGCCTGACCTTTTCTTTCCTCTTCTTCTTCTGGGTGTTTTTTGTTTTGGTTTTTTTTTTTTTTTTTTTTTTTTTTTTGTATCAGTTCTGAAAACCAGTTCTGATGCTGAAATACCTCACTGCAGACCTGCCGGTAGCTGCACTTAGAGAGTGACACCTTGTGTCTCTGCCTCAGGGAGATAGCACACCATCTGCTGTCTCATCCTTTACAGGATGTTCGCTCAATTCCATTTGGGGGAGAAGGGATCACACCAAACTCCATTCTGATCTGCAAACTTCTTTTAAACATGGTGTCCTTGAAAAAGAAATTAACCTAAACTTTTATTTGAAATCTTTATTTTAACCAAACATTGATGAACTGACTATTGTTTTGTGAACCTTGATTGATTTTTTTTTTTTTTTTAACCTGAAATGTATGGAAAAAAGCAAAATAAAAAAGCAAAAAAATCCTAACCCAAACCATAAACCCTCTAGCACAGCTAAGTTCAAAACAGATTGGAATATTTTGGACAAGGCTGTGTGACTTGTTGGGATAGATCCATCTTTTTAATGAATTTACGTAGTTTTCCTACAGCTGAGAATTGTGTTTTCCAGCTGTGTCTCCCAGTATCTTTTCTTCCTTCTTGGCCAAATGCTACCTATGATATCAGCTGCAGTTGTCATGTCTATGACCTAATGATCCAACATGAAATTCTTCTCTTTTCCTCAATGTTGGCAAGAATGCAACCGTTCTTCTCTAGTTCCCTGTCCTGGTCCTGAGCTTCTATTTCCATTGGATATGAGTCACAAATCTCTCTGGCTCATTCCTCAGTGGCTAGCTCTTTCTCCTTTGAAATTTTTTCTGAACTTATACCTCATCTACCTCTTGGACTAATTTATCACTTTTCTGGAACAGCCATCATTTTACATTTTATACACAGGATGTTTCTCCTGGCTTGTGCTAGGAAAAAAAACACAGCTCCTCCATTATCAGAAATAACCACTGTGGTTTATGATTTCTGAACTCCCTGGTGAACCTAGCTGCTAATCATATTATCAAAATAAATATTTGAAAAGATATAATATATCAGCATGGGTTTGCATATAAACCAAAGACCTACTGGGTGTTATGAAGAATCTATTCTTTTGTTTGTTCTGTTTTTGTAATTCATCAGATGCAATATCTAAAATTAGCCAGTGGCCATTTTTGGAGGAAAAAATACTGGATTAGATAATATCACTGAGTTGTAATGTAAGGAAATTTTCAAGCTCTGTGTGAAATACCGTAACCTTGACAAGTCATTATACCCCAAAATGTTCTGGAGGGGTTTCCAAATGAGATGAAGAGCAAACATAACTACTACCTTTTCAGTCTCCCTGTCTACAACAGTAACAAGTAATGGTAAATACAGAAAACATTTTCTTGATATAGACATATAGATAGAAATCATCAGCTATTTCTATGCTCTTGTAATTGCTTCTACATGATTTACAGTTTGCATAATTTTATTATTGTATTACAACTTGGAATTAATAATCAGATGAAAAAGACTTCTTAATGAGTATATTGTTGATGGGATAAGAATCAGTCCTTGAAGACGAGACAAAAATACTGTAAAAATACTTCTGAAAGAACGTAATATAGTTAAATATTCAAATCAGTAGAACTACAGGAAGAGTAAGGTGAGGTAAGTAAATAGCAGCCAGGATTTAAACTCCCTGTTGCACTTCTTCATATTGCAAAAGCATGATAGCACTGATGTGGAACAGGACTGCCTGGGTTTACTAGCTCTGAAGATCCACCACTCATAAAATTTTAATAACCTTTATAAGATGCAGCTTTTCAGAGATAAAGAGCCTGGCTGTAAAATTACAAACAGTCTTTGTGGAGTAAAGGCTAAAAATGCAGAACAGCAGCTGGACTAAGATGAGCCTGAAGAAAATACACATGCCTACTCCAGAATTAATCAGGGAACACTGTAAAAATTTTGACTTTCAATATTAATTGATTGGGGGAGGCAAAGTTGTTGAGTTTTGGTTCATAACACTTCACAAAACCTGATTCCTGCCAGGTCTCCCTTTGAAGTACAGAGGTATTGCTATTAAAGCCAATGTCCTATTTTAGTACTCTAAACCAACCTCTACTTCAATTATTCATATGTATTCCATATAAATTGTACTTGAAGGACTTCTTTTGAAAACAGACACTCTTTAGGATAATTTCTTGGCCTTTCCCTTCACTGTGTATATATATATATATAGATATATATATATTCACAGCTCTTCAGGGTAATATTTTAACCCAGTTCTTTGTGGTACATGCAAAAGTTCTTCAAAAGTTCAGAAGTAAGAAATTAGAAAAACAGTTGTAGCAGTGAGGATAGTGATCAGGAAAAACTGGTTTTGGAGAGAGAGTGAGGCCCTTTGGCCACGTAGAGGTCATACAGGAGGCAAAGTTGAAAGAGAAAGCAGAGCAGAAGAACCAGAAGAATGGAAATCAGAAAGAAGCAGGGACATTAGTGAGGAAATTGGGATGGACAAAGAAGCTGATGAATGACAGATCTTCACCAAAGATGCAGTCAAATTCCAGGGGAGAATCTAGTCCCACCAAGAACATGCCTGATGGCAGAGAGACTGTAAGGGAAAGGAGGAACAAAGCTGCTGTCTGAGAGAGCAGTGTTTGCTGGACATTCGTGACAGAATGAGAGGTCTGTTGGCATGTATCAAGTCTGCACCAGCGCTAGAAAAGATTAGCTAAATGTAATCACTTGTGTTTGGTACCAATTCACTGCCTTTCTAAGAGAACCTGCCCTTCTCTTTCTGTCCTGTAGCTTTCAGCATCCTGAAAATATGTATGCTACTCTCCATTATGTAAAAAGCATTTTTTTTAACTCATTCAGACTCCTACAGCGTGCCAGGTGGCATGGAAGGCAGAACAGTTGCACAAAATACTCTTGTTATATCAGGCAGCATTTAAATAGTGCTGTTCATAGAGTGTGGCCCTGTTCCCACTGAAGTCAGTGGGTGCTGTTGAGCAAAGCTACCACAACGAGTTTGGGCCTTATGCTTTTGAGGCACTGTCCCGTTATAGTCCACACCTCAAATAGCATCTTCCCTCTAACAAACAAGCAGGGATGGATGGGAGCAAGCTGCTTCCCTGGCTGTTTCCTGCAGCACTATTTTATACTCACCGTCTGCCCACCCATCTGTTCAATCTCTCTTACAAAAACTGAAAACATTCCTGCTTTTTAAATGGGTGAAAAATGCCTCATAAGAGGAATGAGTACTGTGAGATCTCCATGAAATGATTACTAGGCTTTTCCCAATTAAAGGAGATAAAACCTGGAAATTAAGAACATTTTTATTTGTTGAAGGATATGGTCTTTTTTGAGAATTTTGTGAAAGCAGTATGTTTTTTCAAGGATTTAGCAAAAAGCCAGCTATCAAGTCTGGTGCCACTCAGTCCCCATTTATGGCTTCGTGACTAATATTGAAGTGTTTGACAGGACAAAACTGCTGGCTGATGTTTCTGGGAGCTTTTGCCTGTAGACTGAGGCACCAAGCTCCAGCCTGAGTTCACAGGTTGTCAGGAATATTCCCAGAAATACTGGGAAGCCACCACCAGCCCTGGGGAACACTTTGCAGCCAAGCTCCATTTGATGGTACCTTCAGTCCCTGAGTAGATCTTGTCCTCCGCTGACCTGGTTTTAGCCACAGGTAAAACTTTGGAATTTGTGACCAGGCTTTGGCTCACAGATACCTTGAGGATGGCAGACTGATCTTCTGATTTGTGAAACAAGAGCAAGGTGAAGCTCAAAGTGGGCAGTGTGGGACAGGGAGAGCTGCTGACATATGGGGGACCTTTCCCAGAATCCCAGGTCTCTGTAGAGGCAATCCTCAGTTGGGAGTGGTAGGGCTTGGTGCTGGCCCAGGCTGATGTCTGGTTTCCTGTACTGTCAGAAGCTGCTTCTCTTGAGAGGGGACAACTCCTTGCAAAAGGAGTCTTAGAAAAGCATCTTTAGGAAAGTCAGCAGGTGACAACAAGGATCTTCTCTTAATGAGGCCATTGCCTTTCTGTAAGCTGAGCAAGAAGAAAGGCTTTCAAGTCAGAAAAGAAGAAAGAGATTTTCTAAAGCAACCAAATAAGGAGGCCCATTAGGAAGCTTCTTGGAATGATGAGGTAAGGTTACTTGCTGTTGTGCCATGGCTTAGAGAAGCTTATTGAGCTGGCAAAGACTCAGTAATACCTCTTGAGCAGGGAAGGAATTTGCTTGCTTTTTGATACAGTTATAAGGATCACCTTTAAATAATTTAGAGTCCAAACCTGAAGCCTTACTGCTGGCTTTGCAAGTGGCTGGGGAATAATTTTTCCAATACCCCCAAATAGAAAACTGTAGTAGGAATTAGGTCTGGCTGTGCATGGGGAGTGGCTCATTATGTTTTATAGCCCTTAAGTTTTCCCTTTCTGGTAATTAAATCAGTTTATTCATCAGCTTTTCAGGAAGGGGAAAGAAAAGATAGAGTGAAGATTCTCCCCATGACAGGAGGGGACAGTGCTGCTGAGGCTGCCTTGACTTCCACACAGATGAAGGCATGTGGGCGTGAAAAATTGCATGTATGATAACAGACACAGCTGAAAAAGAGCCTCTAGAAATCATGTATTTCAGAGCTGTATTTTCCTTATTATAAAAGTAGCCAAGTTCAAGCAATGTCTGTCTGTTACGGCACCTAGTGCTCTAGTCTTACACAGGGAACAGCTACTAATGACAGCGGTTCATTTAAGAAACAAAGATACTTCTTGTTTGCCTGAGTGCACTGGTGCTGAACTTCATCTCTTCTTGACTTCTTGTAAACCTAAGACATCTCAGCACCCCAGCTCTTTTTCATGTGAGTAATGTCTTGTTTCATTAAAATCAAGGTTTATGAAGCAATCTCATCAAAGTTTCCCATTTGAAGCTTATGGCTTAAGCCGTTATGTGAAGAAAAGGCATCATACACAACACAGGAATGAATTTTAGCTTGAATTATGGTATGTGGAGTCAGATTCCAATAAAAAATAAGTAACTAGGATTTGGGATATTTTTAAACATTAGTTTCAAATCGAGCTGTTGACAGTCTTTTCCACGCAGAGATCATCTTGCTGTATTAAAGAACAGGCTTCTCGGCAAACAATGTGCACTTCAAAGACTTGGTCTTTTCCACTAAGCTTGTTTACAATTAGAAAAATAAATACTAGAAACTGCTGAGTGGCTGTACTGAGCCTGAAAAGATTTGGACAAGGTTCTAGCTGACAGAATATTGTTTACCGTAAAATTTGGAGAGGAAGAAGGTTGAGTACTGCTTCTGGTACAAATGGTGCCAATATTCATCTTAAAAGATCAATCCAACAACAATTACTCTCATTTTGTGCTGTTTATAGACTACAAGTCCCACTCTGCAATGCTTCACAGTGCTGCACGTCAGAAGACGACTTGTAAGATGTAAAGCTGAGTATTGGGAACTGTAGTCTGTGCACAATGATGCTCCATATTAAAAGTTTTTACAAAAGACCTGTTTTCTGCAGGCAGTCTGCAATATTTCTGTCAGATTCTAACCTACAGACTGCCTAAAATTGCAGTCTTCTGATGCTTAGTTAAAGGAGAACATTCTTCTGCAATTTAAAATAATAGTGTTTCTCAGGTGATGTGAGAACTTTTATTTTTATAGTTATTTTCTTGTTAGGGAAGCAAAAAGAGATTGAATAATGCTGCCTTAAACTAGCTTAAGCTTCGTGTGAGGAGCTGGTGGAATACATGGTGCAGTCAAACATAGCTTTTATTTCCTAAGCTCAAATATCTTTGCATTTCAGCCTGAGCATAAAGCAAGTGCAGCTTTCAAAGAGGGGCTCCAAATACTGGAACAAAGGGAAAAACAGTGGGGATTTGGGGAATTGGAGCTTGCTTTGCCGTTTCTGATTGGCATTTGCACACTGAAGTCAGGGTGTTCTCAATACTTCTGTGACAGGAGGCAAGGTTGGTGTGTGCCAGCCAGAGCAGAATGTTGAAGCCACTTTTTACCCCCCCTGCTCTTCCCAGACCTGTGTAAAACCACTGCTCATATCCAGTCCCACGTGGCTTGTGTAACGTTGAGACATTGGAGCGCAGCAGTCATTACAGAGCCGGAGGCACGGGCCTTCAGTCGCACACTCTGGAGTGCATTATGGGCTGAGTGAGATCCTGGGCTCTGTGGCTAAGACTGTAATTGCCACTGTCAGCACTGCAAGGCTGCAGCTGCCATCCATCTCCAGTGGATATAAATACATGTGCACAAGGTAGTAAAGAAGGTCTTAATGTGCATAGAGATTAAAAAAAATAGCTGAAAGTCTTTAAAGAAAGAAGGTAGATAACATTAAGATAGAAGCTCCCTACTCCCACAGCAAATAACAAGTTTTCAAGAAGGTTTTATTTTCTCCTTTGTTGGCAGCCACTTTGTTAGATAATTGCTGTGTTCCAGCCAAATGATACTGCTAAACAGCTTCTGGAGATCGTCTGTGGCTTATTAGGGCAGAGGGATTGTCCTTTTTATAAGAGTTGCAGACAAAATAATAAGAAACTTCTAGCATTCTGTCTTTTCTGCTGTGCATACTTTTGGGATTTAGAAATCAGTTTTGCAGAAGAGATGTGTATCTAGCACAAGCAGTTGCACTAGAGATGTATTTATTTTGTCTGGAACTTTACTACTAAGATGAAATTTCTCTATTAAGAATGCAGAGAATGGAAGATGCAGTGAAGTAGGTTTCTTCTAGACTAGGGGACTATGCAAGCAAGTAAGGAACCAAAGCATTTCTCCTCACTGGTCTGCTGCTACTAATAATTGTGATGGAGGAGTACAGTCTACCTTTTTCCCCAGACTCCGTGAGTGCTTTTGTGGGAAGCATGGAGTATGGAGGAGGACAAGCCATACTGTGTGCTTGTCGAGTTAAAATTGCAGTACAAAACAAGTTGCAGCTTTTTTGAAACAGCCTCCTAATAACTCCACAGCACAGTGGTGAGGCAGTCCACTATCTCTTGTAAGACTGTTTTAATCAGCTGGCCCAAATACCAAAGTAAATCTCTACCAGTTTCCCAACAAGCTTGTTTAAATGCAAGCAATGCTTCGTTTGCTCAGCAGAATATTTTAGAAGACCACAGGGTGAGGCAGCTTTGTCAGTTTTTTGCAGTTATGGCATAGTCTGGTAGAGTATCTTGGCACCCTGACAAGATGCTGAGGGTGCCAGATCTTATTAGGCTCCTGATCCATCCTGAAAATGCATTGCGGCAGCATTTCCTTCACTGCAGCAAAGCACTGGGACCACAGTATGGATTCAGCTGGTCAGGGTATACCTGCCATTTTTGTCCACTTGATTCAAAGTCAAATCCTAAGTCCTCATATAGTGCATGTCAGTGTAATCTTCCCTAATCTGGTCATATAAGGTCATCTGAGAACATGTTTTATAAAATGTGTGAGGTAGAACACGGTCAGTGACTTGTCAACATGGTTTTTAGACTGTAGTTAGGGATTTGGTAGGGCAAAAGATCTCACCTTCATCTTTTGAGTGTATTTTTCTGAAAATGGAAGGCATTTTCTTCATCCTAATGTAGAAAACCAACCAAAGTAACTTTCTTCCAAGGAGAGGTCATTAAAGTTCTGATATCTAGCGTTAATCTAGCTACCACTGCCTCCTTTTATAGAAACAGTTTTTCTAGAGAGAGAGTCATCTCATCTGAAGAAAGACATCTAATGTAGGTCAAGTGAATTGCTCTTTTGAGGTATCTATTTTTCTTCCTTGACTACAAAGAGAGCTTGGGATGAGTAACACTGGTGCCTGAAAGTAAAACATCTAAGCAAGGGTAGGTGAATCTTGCTTGGAATAGGGGGAGAGAAAGAAACTCCATGGGGGAAAATGTGCTGGACCTCATGAGGAGACAGACCTCACCAGTATAACGTCTCAGTGTATATACTATGAATATTTATTTTATGCTATTGTTTGACATGCTAGTTACTCAATATTAAGTCCTCATGTCTCTGACTTTATGGTGTCTATCTTTTCTCACTACATTTTTGGATGCTCCCTTCCTTTTCTATCTAACCATTCTTGGTTTCCCTTCTCTGTTGCTCTTCCTTCATTTTTTCCTGACCATCTTTCTCTCACCTCTTGCAGACAAGGACCGTGTAGGTGTCTAATGCACAACTGGATGAGCTCACAGTTCATCCCACGCTGAAGAGCTTTAAGGAGTTGTAATTGCACAGAGGAGAATCTGGGGGGGTTGAGGACTGTCCCTGGCAATGTCCTTTGCGTTACTGGCAAAGCTCCTGTATGAGGCACTGGCTTTTTTTATTCCTTTTCTGACTCTGGTTTTTGTATCCTATTTTTTTGTCAAAGGGAGCTATACTAGCTTCCTGCTTCTGCAGATGGAAGCAGCTGCCTGGGAAATTGGCAAAGGCCACTCTGAATGATGGAGGAGCCAAGTCTGCTCGGCAGGGAGGCAAAAGAGACTGCTGCAGGTGGGGTTTTCAGACCAGGGACTATTTAAGCAAGTCACTCAGGGATAGCTGTTTCACAATAACAGCTTCTCTGGAAGATCTTCAGGTAGTGAAACCTGTTTGGAATTTCACTTGCAAGGTCACAGTACTTATTGGAATGCCCATTCCACATGAATGATGGGGTTTGCACATTCACGGCACAGATTCTGGCAACATCTTCCGCAAGGTCATCTCTCTTTTTAAGGCAATCTCTTTTAATACCCTGAGCAACTAATAGTAGTATAATTGATACTCTTTGACTTAATGTTTTTGTCACCCTTACCAGAGCCCCGTACTTAGAACAAACTGGAATGTAGCATTTTCTCCTTAGAACAACAGGAGGAAAAAAGTGAATGAGAGAGGTCTTATGTTCCTTGTTACATATTTGTAGAAGTGTTGTGTATAAGTCCTTGGAGAGATTAAATGGATGATAGTTGTATTAAGTTTTAATTGGTGCTGCCTCCTAACAGATAATAAAGTCGTGAGAGAGACAGATCCTTCTGGTGTGTAAATTGCTGTCATTCCATTGACCACCACTGAGCTTCACAAATTCAAAAAAATTTGAGGATTAGGTCTATGAGGTCTCCCTTAATATTCGGAGTTCACGGGAAATGGATCTTGCTGTACCTAAGACTGGCATTAAGGAGCTATAAATGATTTGTTGTAGTGAGAACAGCCTCTTTATCGTTTTTAGCTTTTGCTTTGTCTGTTATTCCTCACTCTATTTGTTTGGGGTTTAGTTTTTTTTTCTTGTCCCTTTGTTCAGTGGCATTAATTTTACTTATTAGTAAAAGTTGTGCTGGAAGATGTTGAAATAGGGGGAATTGTCTTATGCATAGTATAGTTTTATTATTTGATACTGATGAAAAAACATCTCTTATTGTTTATTTCCACTGCATTAGCTCTTACAACCTTAATTAGGTCAGGGCTCCACTGTACTAGATGGGGATGCCATAAAAGAGAGTCCCTGAAGCAAAGGACCTAAACTGTAGAGATAAGAAACAGCAACTGAGAGAAACAAAAGAACAGGGAGGACATGAAAAGGTCTAGATAGGAATGAAAAACAGACTTTAATTTCTATCTGCACAATTCCTGGGTGTATTAAGCCAATCAGTAGCAATGATAGCACCTCTGTTATTTGCTTTTCCAGTACAGCTAGGCTGAACAGAATTTAAATTTCAGAGCACTGCATACTAATTGTGTTTGTATTACCCACTTGCCTTTTTCTCTTGGTTTTTGAATGCTTTATCACAGACCTTGTATTAATTAAAGCTTTGCAATAGATACGATTGTTTGGCCTGTACAAACGTGACTTAAAATACCAGCCTCTTTCACAGCATCAAGGAAGCCAAGGCCAATTGCTTGGATAATGACCTGCAGAGGAAAGTCCTCCCACCATTATGGTGCGCAAGTTGATCCTTTGCCCTTCTGACAGGCACCAATGGATTGAAAGCAGCCAGTCCCAAACCATCATACCTCAAAGGCACCTTCTATGACTGCTATGTCACTAAAATACAGTTGCTCCTTCTGCCATGGGATACACAGTGCATCATGGTTTTAGTGAATGCAAACAGTACACCTTTAAAAACAGTATAATAATGAAGGGATGGGTAGGATACTGCATTTGCTAGATTATTTAATTTCTTAAATCTTACTTGAAGACAGGGCAGAATTAGACTGTACGTAATTAACCTCAGTTTATCAATCAGGAAGACTTGTCCAGAATCTTTTCTCATTTTCACTGATGCCACCTGCTATTTCCATTATTTATTTCAATAACCAACATAATTCACATAGTCAACTTTCCTGCTATCCATTTTCCTCATCATTAACCTCACAGATTTATACTCTGCATGTTTCTGAGAGCAAAATTATTGAGGTCCTGGGCTTAAGAGGTTAGTATCTAGTCCAGCAATGTTCTGAAAGAAATAACAAGCAAGTACAAGAATTAGCATTGCAAAACATATTTGCTATTATCTATTTGATGAACCAGAAGGTTGCAAAGGAAATGTAGTACCCCGTATGCGATAATACTAAGGTCAAAATAGTTTTAAGGTGGCAAAGAAGTGTGAGTGAACTAACTGAACTGCAGCTCCATGATCTTGTGCCTCAGCTAGCAGTCATAATCAACATAATCTGTCCAAAATTGTGCTGTACTCTGTGACATTTTTGAACTGGCCTTCCTTACAATGTTTCCCCAGTCCAGTTTGCAGATAGATTACCATCTTATACTAACACATTCAAAGCTGAACTGTATTTTAGGGGACAACATACTGGCAACAGATTAGTTCTTTTGTATGTAAAATATGGCTCTGCAGAATCTTTTTGTTCTTTCTATCATTAGAGGTTTTTAGCCGTATTGTGTATAAGTGCCTGTACCTTTCAACAGAATTTTTGGTAGCAGGCAGTTCTTTATGGAATTTGTATTTACTGGAATATAACATCTACTGATGTTAGTACTTCAAAGGAAAGGCAGATTGCTTGGCTGTAGAGTAAGCATCAGTTTTAGGTTTGGACATAGCTGGAGATGTATGGCAGCAAGAAAGTGAAGGAAGGATACTGTTTATACATAATTTACTGAATCACCCAGACAGGTATCTTCATAACAGGAGTTGCTGCAAAGCCAAATTTTTATTGGGTTTTTACTTGGTCTATAGATCAATATTTATTTTATCTGGTGTTGCAGAATCCAGAAGTCACATATTTCCAGCTTGAAAAAGCGTCAGAAACTAAACTGCGTTCTTTCCTCATCTCTGCAGAAGGAGGTTTGTTTCATTCTTAGATGTTTTTAAGAATGTAAGGTCATGCGTACTTTTGAACTGAAATTAATTGTCCTGCCTCAAGATATGCAAGTTTTTAACTTCTAGAAATACAGGTATATGTTTAAGCATTTAAAAATATTACTTTTTTTCTTCCTACCAGTAGGCCAGTAGTCCATTTATATATTTCCATTCAGCAACTTTCTTCTCTGGTATCGTCAATCTCTGAGAATATTTCTAGAAATATCACCGAATTCTTACAAAATTAATGCGTTTTGCAACATCATATCATAGGAAAGAGATAAATATAAGATAAAAAACTCCTACAGTCCTAAAATCAAACTACCAGATCTTGAGTTTCCTTGGATTGGATCCATCTTAAAGGAATTGTATACATCTTTTCATCTTAAAGGAAGGAAAAAAATCTTGCCTTCTGAGAATTGTGGTACGCCTTAAACTCACATTTGATCTAGCTCTAGAGCCTTACAGCAACGGGTCCTAATCCTGCAAAACAGGAAGAGAAGTCTGGTTGGGAACAGATTTTGTCAAGTATGCCAAGAAAAGTCTTGCAGTTCCCCTGGATTAAGAATTGCTCTGAATACGCTCAGATTTCCAAAGTCATTCCAATTCCATTCCAAATTTCAATATATAATGCAGTTGGACTACATTTGTATTTCTAGTATTCTTGCAGCCAATCTAAAATGCCCCTAGGAGGATTAGTTCTCTATCTCAGAAGTAATTAATGCAGTTAGATACTATTCCATTTATTTATTTTCCATATTTTTCAAATGTGTAGCATCAGTATTATCATCTCTGTGTGGACATAAATGCTTTGAATTCATGCTTGGAAGGTAACCATGGTCATTAACAGGCTGTATTATTTGGCCACAACAGCGGGATTATAGCAAAAAGTCGCTGATAAGTTATGTTAGGGCAGAATTTATTATTGGAGATCCAGGAATAGAAGGGTTATTGCATGATTTTGATAACAATAATAACAAAAAAAATATCCCCTCAAAAATTCTGGTTTAATGATAATAAAAAATCATCCCTTCGTAAGTTGGGTGCTACTTCAGTGCCACTGTGCTTCTCAGGTATTGACTCCTGGATGAGTGCTCCAAAGTGCACTTTCTGTAGGGAAAGGTACATGCATTTGTCTGCTAAACTGGATGTGCAGCAGTCCCCTTTCCACTTAGGTTTTGTAAATCCTGAAGTTGCTCACAGGAGTTTTCACAGTACCAGTTCATCACATGTTTATGAGATAGGCCATACAAATACTCAGAAATCCTGGGTTGGACATTAAAATCTAGTGATCTACTTCCAAAATACACACTTGAGCACATGAGGGTTTGACCAACAGGTAAATGAAGATCATGTACACTCATCAGAATAAATTCCACCTTGGTTAGATTTTCTCTTTTCTTCCTGATTTTAGCCTTTTATCAGCCCATCACAGTATAAAAGTAACGCTCCTGGTCTTTCAATCTTTATTATTTAGCAAAGGCTTAAGAGGACATTTGAACCTGGCCTCTTGTTTGGAGAATGATCATAACAGGACTTACTTCATTCTCACTTAGTTAAAGCCATTTTAAGAGCATTTTGTCTCAGTGTTCAGGAGATTTAGTCAATATACAGACAAATGAAAAAGCAGATGATTTTAATAACTTTTCCCTGACCTTCAAGAAGGATTTAGAATATTCAGTTGTCCCAAAGAAGTCAAATGAAGGCTCAGACAGATTCTAGCACAAAAGCAGGGATGTGTATTGAGATTAAACCACTGTTGTCTCAGTGATACAAATATTAAAGCCTATATGAAAGAAAACCCTGTTTAAAAAAAAGAAGTTGAAAAAAGTTTTGGACTGATAAAATGACACAGTTCTTCTGCAGATTACTGAATCTTTAACTATTGATTTTTCCAGAGCAAAATTTATACAGAAAAGATGTTTTTATTCAGTAGTTATCAGCATATACCTGCCTTTCAGCCCTTCGTGAGAGAAGGCTGGTGAGCTTTAAGGAGAATTCCTTAGTGGGAGACTGGCTTCTCTCCCTCTCCAGGACCTCTGCCTAATGGAGGTATTTCTCTTCCTCTGGGGAGAGAATACCATCACTCCATTAGAAGTGAAGTCAAACAATTGACATAGGCTTGGCATTTTAGAGTGTGAGTAATTTTAATGGCTAAGGTTGCCAACATGTGGGCTATTACTAGCTTTTCCTGAGGCAGTAACCCTACTGCATATGGGAAATTCTGTAGAAATATGTTCTCCCCCTTTAATTGTAAAACAAACAGTGAATTAAACAGTTTCATGCTGTGTAGCGGAAGTGTAGGAACTGTACTGTTAAATCATAAAAATCTTACTTTCAGCAGGGAATGAGGTACAATCATGGCCTGCTAGAAAGCTGAACTGCTGGCAGATGAAGCTGCTGATGGGGTTTGGGAGCTGGACTCATAGGAGCTCTGCCTTAAGATTTTGTCTGAAGTGGTGTGTGGCTGCTGGCTGAGCTCTGTTGGACCCTCTTCTGTAATGACAATTTTAAAGTGACATCAGGGGTGAATAAACAAGTAGGCCTACGGTATGAATTCTTGCTATTGTTTTGCTTAATGAGGGAGTGTGCATGTGAAGTACCTGCATGTGTTTAACCAGTAAATAATTTTCTCCTCCTCTGAGGGAAGCTCTGCTCTGGAGCAGGGGCAGCAATGCAAGTCATGGCACCCAGCCCCTATTTGCTTCCTTTTCTTTAGGCCAAGGAAATGGTTAAATGGCACATACTTTAAACTCAGCACATTTATAGAACCGTGACCTTAAGAGCTTTAAACGACTACATTGTTTAATGTGAAGGAAAAGAATACCTCAGATCAGTGGAAATGTCAGCAGTATTTTTAATGAATCAAGTTTGTTTTAATCGATAGCCAAGGCTTTTCTGTTGCCCTGAGATTGTCATGCTTTGCAAAGAGATAATAGTAAATGTCATGCTCTGAAAAAGCAGTGACTTGGTTGCTATAAATCAACAGAAGCATTGTTCTACTAGATGTGACATAGGAGAGACAGAAGTGCTGTCTTTCCAAGAAATCACTGTTTCCATACCCCAAGTGGAAATGGGGTCTGGGCAGTATTGCTCAGAGCCTCAGCACTCTGTATCCAGATGGACTCCTCAATAGCCAAGTGAAAAGTGGGAGAATGCACACAGGACACCACTGAATCTGTGGAGAACTACCTGAATTACTCAAACATAGTTCTTTTTATTTGTAATCTGTACAATGAGTTTTGAAGTCCAGTTGAGAGTTTAGGCCGCAGAAGAGCTGAGAAATAAGCTTGCTCCTTGCTTATACTCAGGTGAAACCAGAAACTGCAGAACCACACCACAGGATTTTACTGTATAGGCAGCTGCAGCTTATCTCTATGGCTAAACCTCTTTGCTTTTTCAGGTGGTTGTTGTTGTGGTTTGTTTTTTTGGTTCTTTTTTTCTCACTAGCCTTTACAAGAATGTCTGTAACTTGTTCTACATCTTGTTTGCTTGTTTGTTTTATAGGTCATTCCATCGTGCTTTTCTGGGGTAGCCTGTAAATTTTGTAGCTGAGCAAAGACATACCTGACTTCATAAACTCCATCCGTATCTCTGGCCCTGCCAGTGATGCAAATGAGAGAAGTGGCCTATCACCTAGTTCAACACAATAAGCAGTGATAAGAATTCATTACTTTAATGTCCAAAACAGGCAAAAGTATGCTAAAGTATAAAAATATATTACATTTATTCTGGGCTTTGAGACTAGGACCATTTGGATTTCACATTTACTTTCTCAACCTTGACTTTATGCCTCTGCAATGTATGCAGTGCTGTGGAATTTGAACAGACAGCACCTGTCTAGGTTTGTGCTCCAGAAGCTTTATCAACTTTATAAGCCCTTGGAGTGAGTTCTTCTCAATGCCATAATGTCATGCTCTTTGTTTAACACCTTGCAGGCAAGTTGCTTGGTTTTAGCTTTCTCTCTCTGCTCCCACTAGTGATAACAACTCTTCTTCCATCTTCTTCTGCTTAGGACACTGCTCCAGCAGAATTACCCCTTACTGACGTCTTTCATGCCTATGACCTTTCTAAGAACACTTGACCTAATTTCTTCCTGTCATATATTTGTGGAACTAGCAACTTTTCTGCCTGGCAACTCACTCAAAAAAACCCAAAAAACCAAAAAAAACCCCAAAAAACTTAGAGATGGATGGGTAGAAAAGCCCAGAGCACAGTAATGAAAAATAGTATCAGTATGCACCAGACTGCTGCTATTCTCTAGGAAACAAGTTAATTGTTTGAACTTCTTGACAACTTCTTCAAATTTCTCTGCTTATGCCTGTGATTTTTCCATGTTAGTCTGTACTTACACCAGTACCAAAATCCCAGAGTAAGGGGAAGCCTGGGACTGAGCAAGGTTGGCTGAGAATCAGCGTCTTGTCTGTGTTGTACCAAGGTCTGTAGTGTTAGCTTTTAAATATAGGTCTATTTGATGGGAATTTTCTTACTTGTTGTCTTTTAAAATATCTTCTGTTTCAATGTAGTGGAAGGATAATAAGGACCATAGGCAATGCAGCTCTTGCTGACCTATTTCCTTAAGTGTAGATCAGTCCTGCGATGGGATGGGAAGACATTCCTTTGAAATTCTGCATAAAACATCCAGGGTCCACCACAGACTTCAAGTTTTGCATCCTTGTTTGTTAGCAGACTAGTGACATGGTTGGTACCTATCAAAAGAAATTGTTGTAATGGTGGTTTTCTGATTTATGTATATATTGTAATATATAGAAAAGAGTTTGGGGGCTTTGTTACATGGATAAATTTATAAGACTCTAGACAGGGGAAAGAAAGCAGAATCATATGACTACATTGAAAGATTGAAAAACCGTAATTCCTACATTGTATACAGATATTGATGAATTTGAAGAGACAAAACTTCAGTAGTTTGAATCTCATTGGAAAATGTACAGAACCTCCTGACTGAGTGAACAGGGCTTTTTTATTTGGTCTTGGTTAGAACAGCTGTTAACTTTAGAGGCATCTTTGAGTTATGAGACTAACTCTACCAAATTGTAGGCCAAATTGTGACCTCTCCTTCTGCCTTGGTTCAGGTGTTCTGACTGACAAGCACTCTGGGGTGCTACCTAGGGCTTGGTTCTTCGGGAGGTGGGGGTGAAGCATTCTTGTTCATAGGCCTTCTTGGTCTTCATAACCCCAAAGTGGCTTGTAGACATCTTTTCCTGACAGCTCCATCACTTGGGAGAGACAGTCTTGCTCTCTCATACTTCATTTTGGGTGTGGCTGAATTCTGTTGTATTCTTTGAGACATCTGGTTCTGATGCATATGTAGTGAATGTCCAGGGCAATTGCTAATAATGTACTGAAGAGTTCTTGATTAGCTTGATCCAGTTGTGAAAGCAAAAATACACTTACGGTAGAATGAGCACAACTGGCCTGCATTTTACTCTGTAGGTACAGTATAAATGCCACCTTGTTGGTCTGTAAGTTGAATCCCTTTTTCAGGTGGACCCATACATAATAGGCTCTGCCAAATGATTGAAATGAGGGATTTTAAGAAAATAATGTCTAATTTCTATTTATTTTTTACGTTTCATATGAATTATATATACCACATAATAGAAATGTGGCTTTTCCTTGCACACTTGCAAAGAACTGTTAGAGTATTGAAGTAAGAAAAAACAAATTACTAGCACCCCATGAAAGGATAAGCATGCTGAGGTGCCCTCTGTGATATAATTTGTTTTGGATGTACTAGATGTTGTGCTGCATGCATTTGCTCTGAGCGTGCCCTCTGCATAGCTTTTTCTGTCAGCAAGACCCATCATGTTTATTGCAAACTCTTAATAGAGTTCTGGGAAAGCTAAGAAATGTATTTGCTTTAAGTGTAACACAGACTTGTTAAGGCAAAGAAAATCTCATGCTACTACAGTATGCAAAACCGGACCACAAGATTGCACTCGTTATCATCCTGAAGTGAAATGGGTGACTGAGGAAGAGGAAATGCCACTTCCTGAACATTAGCAAATCGGTAAGTTTAATGAAAAGCAGGAGGCACAGGCAGTGTTTAGAGTCTGCTCGTCAGGAAGGGGGCTGCATCTCTCAGGCAGTTACATACTCATCTACATCAGTACCTTGCTGTCCAACCCGAGATACTCAGTTCAGGCTCCAATCAGGCAAACAGTGATTTGCCAGATACTAAGCACTATGTAAGAAGTTTTCTGGGATGCATTTTGGTGGACCACAGGAAATGAATGAGTTTTCTAGAGGTGATTGGCTTCTGATGCCAGTCCACAGGGAAGCCTGGCAAACTATCATCAGTAGCCTTGACTCACTTTCCCTCAATCTAAACAACCAGGTTAACCCATTCTATGGTCAACAGCATTAATAGTTTGTCCTAATTATTTGTAACCAAGTCTTGTGTTCTTCACCTACCTGCAGAGGCTCCCTACCTCCTTCCATAACTCCTTGCAACTCTGCTTCATACCAACTTCACAGGATTATTCACAAAGCAACTCCGTGTTAAGAAAAGGAAAGGAATGTGCTGAAATAGAGTTCAGCTTAAGAAGGTGTAAAAATCCCTTACCAAACCCCATTTCCCCCCAAAAACCTTCACTTTTAAGCATATTTGCATGCTTGTAAACTTGCAGATACACACAGATTCTCAAGAAAGTGAGTAGGAAAGTCAGAATACCCAGAGGTGAGGTTAGCATTACATCAGGCTTTGAGATGTGGCTTCTCCTGACTGACAGGACGGCTGCTGATATTTGAATTGTGATGGCTGAATATACTGGATCTGTAGAGGAGGTGTTTTTGCTTGCATGCCAATGTGGATACAGCCCCTGGCAACAGTTGTAAGGTGAAACTGAGCCAGTGGAACAGTCTAATGTTGCTAATACTGCTTAAAACTATTGAAAGAATTGGCTTTTACTACTGCTTGGTTTCTTTTATATCACTTGATTGTGATTATGGCAACTGTGTGTGCTCGCTAGAGTGCAGGATGCAATCATACAGCAGGTAAAATAAAGGACCCTTTAAATGGAGCAGATATATGTAAAATGTACATATAATAAACTGCAAAAGTATGTGCAGAGATATTTAGGAACCTAATAATCTTTAAATAATCCAAATTCTATCAATTATTACTAGGACCTAGCACTTGACGTAAGCCAGAACATGTTTTTGCGGCTAGCTTCTAGTTTGCTCTCCCAACAACATCATTATTTATCATCCCTTTCTTGCCCTATGTGTCTCAGATGCTGTAGACTCCATATACAGGTCAATTAAATGTGCCCAGGAACATTTGTGGGCTGGGAGGCACAGCACACCCTGTGCCCAGACCTGGGAAATTGTGAGCCTGCTGCCTGTGGGAGTGTTCCCTGGAGCACACAGCATCCAAGACAGTCTTGGGAATTGCTGGGAATAGTGATAATTGTTACAGGCCAAAACAGTACAAGGAAGCATTGTAACAGTTTTATTAATGTAAACAACTGATTTTCTGCATGTTCCTGAGTACTTAGATTTACTGGTATACCTTCAACTGCCTTTACTGGGAGGCTTAACTTTGCTTTTCACACATCATAAATCTATTTTATAATCTTTTGCAGAAGCAGTTGGGTGCTATATATTATATGAATATACTTCTCACTTCTTCATGTTAATTCAGCAATTCCCCTTGAATTTTGAGATAATTTCTTAGTTTTTCTAAAGCCATTATCAGGTTTAGTACCTTTTCAGTTATGTGCTATGCTTAATGATAGAAAAAATTGTGAAACAAATATTTCTTCTGTTTTCTTCTCCTCTATTCCTCTTGAGTACCAAAAAATCTTTGTTGCCTGAAAAAGAGCTTGGGCATCCCTTGTATGATAGAGAGACTGAGTCTAATATGTACACAGATATATCCTTTTCTCTCTACTTAAAACACCATGGAGCTGTTTACAATCATTGCAGATGGAAATCTGAAGTAAGACCAAACGGGATAAAATCAGCCAGTTAATCCTGTTAGCTGATGCTGTGTCACTAGATGATGATGTGTTTGCACAAGTTAATTATCCCACTGATGGTACCCTAATGGAGAATCTCATATTCATTTTCCTGTTTGGCAAATGGCGAATCACAAAGATTTGTTTTATGAGATATAGATTGCATTGTTGTGGTGCCTCTCAAAATGGTGGTATCACTTGATGTGCTGTGTGGGATGGAGGAAAAACAACAATAACAACAAAAAGTATTATTTTTTTGTAGGAGACAGCAGGAGAGCAGACCTGCCCATGTCAGGGCTATGTGGTGTCTTTGCTCCCAGCAGTGTTCCAGTGGCTTCCTGCCCTTGGAAACCTTGCAGGGACCTTTCCTGTGCTTCACCCTCTGTGTGAGTGCTGCTAATGAGAATCCTCAACAAAGCAGAGGAGGCATTTGCTTGCATTACCCAAGAATAAAGGCCCTATGATTTTATTATATATAAATATATTTTAGGAGTTCAATCAGAAGTGCAAAGTTGCTCCAGTAATGTGAGCTGAAGAGGTTCTGTCTATCTGTCCATTTGCCAGAGTTGTTGTCACTTTTGATTTACTGTACCTGGGGCTTCGAGGACTGAATCTTTGCAGCCTGCAAGGATTTCAGTAAGACTCGCATCTCCTTCCCCTTTGTACGTAAAATTTAGGGAGAAAAAAATCCCCACCAATATAAACTAAACCAAAAACTTTCACAGCAGGGGATATTGTGATACAACTATAAGCCCATCGTTTTCCAAGCATAACAAATATACCAATCTAACAAATATAACAAATGTGGTACACTTGGTAATTAGTCCTATAGCATGCAAGGACTAGAAAGGGTTATATGATCTGAAAATGTACATTTCCATTATTCACATCCTCCAGATTGAAGAGTCTTATCTCTGGTGTAGATGTACAGAATTTCATAGCACTATGGTTTATGTTACTTAAATATCCAGTAAAATATTTGTGCTCATAGAAAGACTTACTTTGTTTGGAGCAGAACACACTATATTTCTGATATGCCACCCTTTATGAGAGTGCTTTTTGAAAGAATTAATAAGCCCCATCTCCCTAAAAATGAAATACATTGAAAAGCAGCAGGGTGTTTTCCAAGCAACCTAAATACTACAGCAATATGATCAAATTTCTAAAACACATGATCCATAATGATGGGCAACAACTGTTTCATGCTGTCATGGCAACAGGAAATCTTAGGGTTGCGAATCCATAATTTGAAAAGATTATTTTGAGAGAGCAAAGGGGTTTTATACTGCAGCTGCAGCCATACACAATATACTCTTGCTGGCTACTTCACAAGCTGTATATATCTATTTTTTTAATTTGTCCTGCTTTTCATGGTCTTTAAGCCTCATTTGTGTGCATGATGTTATTTTCTTAAAGGATTTGTTTGTCTTTTATTTCACTGTGAAGTTTTTATTAATCTGATTTCATGCTAGTTTATAATTGGTTTTACGAGAAGTCTAGGGGTTTGGCCAAATATTTATTTCAAAATAGCAAATTCAGTTCTTCTTTTAAGTAGTGTGTTATTTTGTGTCAGGAGTGTTTTGGGTTTATTTATTTAATGTGTATTATCTTAGAATTGTAGATATCTAGGCAATGTTCCCTTGAGCGAAATACCCTTTACTCCAAGGACTGCTGATTACTACATAGCTATGGATGTTGGTGTGGGGGTTTTTTATCCTCCAAAGATTGGTGAGAAGTAAGCAAGGATTAATAAGGAGTAACAAGGAGCAAAGAGGTCTTTGGGGTTTTTTTCTCTAACAGTTACCCTGTGATTTCAGCAGCTTGACTTTCCCAGTGTTTGCTTTTATTTAATGGTGAGTAGCCGTAGCATTAGCCATACAATATGTGGACTGCAATATATAAAAATACAGTTGTCTTTTACTGTGATCAGTAATAAAATTCCTATAATCTTCTGGGGAGCCAGGATTTTAAAATAAAAGGATATTCTGTTCTGAGGAAAGGAGGCATGAACAAATTATGTAATGTCTCTCCTAATCTAAAATGCAAGATTGCTCTGCTTAGTCACATGGAAGAGAATGTCTCCCCATCCTAAATTTATCCTTAGATAGCAATCGTGGAGGAGGAACCATATCTGAGTAGATGTATCTTGTTAGCACATTTCATAAGACTGAAGGGAATTCCTGGATACATGCCATCATAAGAAATTGTGGCATACAGTTAATGAAGTTTTATCTTAATGCTGCGCAAGTTGTTTGCCTCTTGATTACTCATACTGAAAGGCCATTCCTGTAAATATTCCTAACTTCCAGCCTAAACTGAGTCATGCCATGTGTCCATTTTTTCTTGCGTTAGTGCTGTTCCTTAGATTTAATAGACCTTCTCTCCTCCTGCTGTCACCCTCTAATGTGTTTAGAGGGAAAAATCATATCTTCTCTCAACCTTCTTGTTGAGAGCGGAGCTCCTTGTTTGCCCTGGTCCCTCTTTACTGCATTTCTTCCCTCTTGAATTCAGCTATCCTGAACAACAGGGAAGGCAGACCACTGCATTTCACAGGATAACCAGTGCCACACTGGGTCCGTGTGGCAGAACTTACATAAAATCTCCAGATCCACTCTGTTCCCAAATATGTTTTTGTTCTCTGCATCACAAGGTGGGATTAACTTCTTATGTGGTTGTATCTTTATCATCTCTTAGGATCTGGTTTCCTACATTAAAGTGTCATTATATGTAGAAATAAAAACAAATGCATCTTACCAATAAAGAAACTCCTAATAAATGTGAACAGAAATTGTGGCCCTGTTTCAGTCAACAGGTGCTAATAAGAAAGTCCTTATACAGTCTATGCAGTGCATCACATGAGATGTCAATAATATGAAATGTTCAGTTGCCTTGAAACTCCGGTATGGCATAGTATAGACCTTAAGATTAATGTTTGGTTCACTGGAGGATTATTCTGACATGGTTGTCTGAAGATAAGCCTCTAAATATTTATGGACTATAGGTTACTCTAAATATGAATAAAATTCTTTTGTGGCTCTGTTCAAACTGGATCACATGCATCTCAAAGAGCTGTATATGTTAGGAAATAATGATTTTGTATTTCATAGAAGAGGTAAGACAGAGTTAGAAGGCTATACCTGCTTTTGCAAAACTAAAAGTCAGCAAGGACTCACAGTAAAACTGAAATAATAAATATTGCTATAAGATGGTTACTGACTAAAGGATAGATAGGCTTTATCTTTTTAAGTTCTTATCTAGATTAGCACATAGAGAATACAGAACAGACACGGCTTGAGTTTATCTTACTCATTTCACAGTGCTGTGAAAAGTTATAAATTCACTCTTGAGACCCCAGGGCTTTTTCAGAGCTAGACTGTGGTTTGCATTAGTGCACACATCCTGAGGCTTTGCTCCGTTGGCATAGCTCTGGTCATAAGATCCACACAGAGCCACAAAGTCATTTGGGCTGAAAATTATGCTGGAGGTCTCCTAGACAAACTTCTTGGGTGAAGTGGGGTCAGCACTGAATTCAGAGCAGGCTTTTTCCACAGCCCTGGGCCACATATTGCCATGCTTAGTTTTCCTTATTGAAATTCAAATTTTTCTATATTTCAAGTTAGAAACTCCCATTTTATGACCACTGTTGTAATTCTTTCATCATGCAACACAGGAAAGGATTTGTTTCCATCTTCCTGGTAACCACCTCATAGGTACCAGGGCAGACTGTCAGGGCCACCTGGATCCATCTTTTCTCCGGGCTGAACACACCCCCTTCCTTCAGCTGTTCCTCTCAGGGCAAGTGCTAGAGTCCCCAGCCATCCTGGTAACCCTGATAATCAGGTTAAAAGGTTGATTTAAATTGCTTTACTTCTGAACAAGGAGTTATTATGAGAAATAGAGTGTCTGTGTGATCATGATTGCTGAGGAACTTGTTACTGAATAGTATTTAAAAATACTGAAATGCCTGAATGCCAAATTGGTGCTGGAATGAAGGGGACTGGGGTAATTTCACTTTGTAGAATGATTTCAGTGAACTGAACAATGCTGTCACTTTGATTAAGAAACAAGTGGTCTATCAGTAGCTCAATTCTGAAACCTATTGAGAATAATCCCACATGGGTTCATTGCAGCAAATCTCAAGATACCTGTGTCTGGCTAAGTATCCTACTGCTCACAGCAGTGCCTAGCCATTTCCCCCTCTCTGAAGAGAAGCTTTGAGTAAACTTGAATTGCAACTGGACCAAGGATCCCAAGACTGAACCAAGACCCCAGATTCTGTATCTTAATCCCTGAAGAAAATCAGGAATGTTGTATAATGGATAACGAGTGTCGGTAACGCTGGTTCTGATGTCAGACTCGAGTTTCCCCTTGGCTTGTCCTTTTTGGCAGCTCAGTGTTTCAAGCTGTGTGAGCTCAGCTGCTTGTCTCTTTTGTTCCTTCAAAGCCCTGCTCCTGTGGCTGCTCAGTTCTGTGCGTGGAAGCAAAGCTTTGAAATCGATTCTGTGTGACCACAGCATCCAAGTAATGACTATTTAAAAAGAAGATATGAGCGCACTGGGGAAAAGGAGGAAAGGATGGGTTGAGGAGGGAAACATTCATCTGTTTGAAATGTCAAGGCTTAAAATACTGCTCCCAAGGAATTTCAGGGAGCTTTGAGCCCAGTCAGGAGCTGCCTGCTTGTCCCACTTCAGGCATTTTGTCATCAGAGAGCTATGGCCTGCTTAGAATGTGGACAATTTTTCCTTTGTTCTGGTTTTGAATGTTCCTTAAATGCTGCTTGTTTAGAAATTCTGATTTATTTCTTTTTAATCATTAAAATATTAATACAATAGTGTACAATCCTGAGTGTATATTAGTCAAGGTGAACCTAAACTTATGTGGCCTATTGAATACATGAGATGTTCACATATCTGATGGGTACACCTAGACTTTAACATATTGAATAACTGTCTTTCCCACTGGCTACAACAAAGTCTTGATGCTTCCTTCCAACTTCCTCCCAGATTTTCTGATGAATGCATTGTGTATTATTCCTTATGGCTTGTAATATTAAAATTACTGGAATTTAATTAAAACAATTAATATTCATGTAGTAATAAATGGTAGGAGCAATCTTGTGAACAAAATTGGTTTGAAAGTACCCTTTGTGCATACAAATGGTTTAATTTAAGTAAATAGTATAACTAATGTCTTATAGTATAAATCAGGAAATGCTTACAGAGCTCTGTGTTGTGTAGCACTTTCGAAAGACAAAGACCCAGGCATCTGCAAACAATGCAAAGAAACAGTGATCAGGGGAAGAACAATACAGGCACTGTACTGTTTTTCTCCTATTTAATCTTCCAAGATACATATAATTAAAAGCATGATACAGGAATGAAAGGAAGGTAAAGATGGAAAACTGAAAGACATAAATCACACTGCTGTGACAAAAGAGATTCAACTGAAATTCTTGAAAGGAGGTACTGAGTTTGAATCCTCTCACTTGTTGCCATTTCATTGCATTATTTTTAGCAAGAAGCTCAATATGAAGCCTTCACTGGATGGCAAAAGTCACTGTCTTCCTGCAGATCTATAATTCTAAGCTGTCAACTGACATGCACTAGGATATCCTGTCACTGCATCAAGGTGGGAGAGCACTTTGAGTATTAGTACTGTGCCCTGCCTTCCCCATAAAGATCATGTTGTCAACATCAGAATTACTCCTAGTTAAATGAAGCTCCACCTACAATATTTTTTGTTTGAAAGCATTGCTCTGCATTAAAATTGTTAAGTAGCATTTGGACTTGGGGGCAGAGCAGGTGAACCTTTTTCAGGAGCACTCCCTCCTCCTTGCTTTCATTAACAAGGCTTTCTGCTGGTCCAGCTTCTCATCAAAGCAGAGATGCTCAGCTTCTCTTTGCTCTGTGCTGGTTTCCTCTGCAGTAATATGATGCTTTTTCGTGTGTGGGAGATATTTTTCTTAATATCTCTCAAGATGGTCTTTCCAATAGTAGCCTATTCTCCTTTCCTCCTTCTTCCCTTCCCTGCCATTTGCTTATTTCTCCATGTCTCATGCACGATCATGCCTAGACTTTCAGAGCAAACTGGATTGGACCCACCCAATATGCCCACACTGTTTCTCTAGGAGCATTTAGGCACCATTCAAAATATGGAACAAATACTGCAGTTTCTTTCAAGTAGTTATTTCAACTACATCAGAAAAAGTCCTAAAATGTCATCACTGGAGTAAAGAAAAAAATGCTGTTATACTGCATGGATCTAGAAGGTATCCCTTTTTCCCTAGGAATCTGAAACACTCGTACCCTGTACAAATACTGATGATACCCAGCAGCTTGTCCTAAGTAGCAAGCAGTGCAAATGTAGAGAATTTGCTCCTGCTGCCATGTGAGTTCTTCTGTGGGTAGAGGCTGCGGAGTACTGGGGTAGGGGAAATATCTTCCTGCATGTTGAAATATGTTTGGATTGTGTTGCTCTTCAACAAAGCTTGAAAATTTTAAAAATCAAGATAGAAAAAATTAAAAGCCAGTCTGATCTGCAGTCTAACAATTAGAATATTCATATTGGGAACAGGCTAGGCTTCTGCTCCTTCTTCTTTGGTCTTTATCTAATACTAAATGACTGTGTGTGTTTGATAGAAGACACAAATCCTGACTAGCTCCTTGTCTCTGCCTCATTTGAAACGAGATATCAATTATACTGTGTGTTTTCTGTAACTGAGCAAGCCAGGGTAGAACTGAGAGTGATATGCCCAAACTTTTACATATAGTTAGCTACTTACCAGTCTGGGAGATGGAATTTCAACTGGATACTTTGCTGAAGAGGTCACTGAGAATGTGGCCTTATCTTTATTCTGCTTTATTATTATTTAGATTGTGAATCTCTTTTCCTATGTAGAAAGACAATACTTTCTAAATATGCAACAGGTCCACATTTCTTCTGGAAAGGAAGGTATGGTAGACAATTTTTTCCTGCAGATGCAAAAGAGATTGAAGAAGAGGTACCCCGTAAAGGTGCATAGATTAAGCATAAAGGCATCTATGTAATTATTTACTTAAAATATATTTTAAAGCCTATTCATTCATCTTTCCAGGAAGTTTATTGACTTTGTGTTGGATTTGACTTATTAGTGATATTTTTTGTTCAATCGCAGTCTGCTGGTTTTAACTCTTGTTTAAAAAACAGTTCTTGCCTTGTGAAACATTTTCTGTTTTTCAGGGTAGTACTCTTGTGTGACGATAAATGTGTTGTGAGGATGGGGCATTTGAGGGCAATGCTTCAGAGAATTGGAGTACAGACACAGAGGCAAATATGGAAGAATGAAGACAGAAGAAAACTTCGGAGTTAGCACAGAATGGGATTAATTTCCTAAGAAGCTGCTCATTAGGAAGCCTGGGTGGTTTTAATACTTGAAGAGTTGTGAAGCAATCTTTAGGTTGTGGTCCTTCCCTCAAGGCAAGGCTTGTTTTTAAAACATCGGTGTAATATTATTAATATATTTCATTTAGAGGGAAAGCCAAATGAAAATATCATGTCTACTTCTTTAAGAAAATTCTGATGCATCTCTTCATTTGTATTTTGTCTCATCAAGAAACTTGTTGGCCCTAGGAGAAACTGCCAGGGTTTCATTTGTGTGAATTGTTATTTCTTTTCCTTCAGTAAAGTGACTTAGCAAAACCCAATGAATTTCTATCTAATTTTGTTTCTTTATCCCTTTGCAGTATGCAGTTTTCAGTTGTATTTCTGGGAAGTGTTGCTTCAGGACAATAGGTTTCTGTCATGGTTGTGGTTCAGGCTTAACTTGAATTAGGTTGTCTCTTCAGTACAAAAGGAACCTCTGTTATTGGTCTTGCACAGTATAAAAGGTGTTTAGCAAGAGAAAGAAAGTAATTTCAAATATCATCATACAAAAGTGCTCATGTGGATGTCCTGGAAAACTCTCTTGGCTGTTTACCAAATCAGCTTTGAAGTGGTTGCTTGGTTTTTGCCCACTCTGTCAGAGAAATACACAAAATCTGTTGTATACAAATAAAAGTGGAGATCCTGAACTGGCAGAAACAGAAGCACAGGAAGTTCCTCCTGAAAATGAAGGAAAACTTCTTTACTGTCCGTGTGACTGAGCACTGGGACCGGTTGCCCAGAGAGATTGTGGAGTCTCCCTCACGGGAGATATTCAAGAATCATCTGGACACAGTCCTGTGCTGTGTGCTCTGGGATGACCCTGCTTGAGTGGGGAGGTTGGGCCAGATGACCCACTTGTTTGTATGATCCTTTGTATGGTAAGGGAAATCAGAATGGGCAGATTATTCAAAATATTTCTCTGAATGAGTGGATGCAAGAGGCAAATTAAAAATGAAACCAAACACACTGACTTAGTTTTTAAGAATATGGAGCAGAACAGGAAGGTAAAACCCAAGCAAAAACATCTGAGTGAAGAAGAGATGAGCGCTTCAGGCAGTGAGAGGCCAGTCAATGTTACATTTTGAGGAGACCTTAACCAAAGAGGAGGAAACAGGCAGCAAAGCTCTAACACAGACAGAATTGATTGAGTGCTCCCCTAGATAAGATGAGCTCATCCCGTTAGCCCCATTTTTATGTAGTAGCAGCAGTGAAGGCCCTGGCAATGAGAATAAAGGTAAACGTTTCCATAAAGGTGTAGCACTGAAATTCCTGCTCTCCAAAAGAGGGAGCTTAATGTGGCCTGATCCAATCTTGTTAACCTCTATACAGTATAACCTCTATATAGTATAACCTATTCTAGGTCCTTGTCTCAGCTTCAGCAACCATGTTTGTGGAACTTGAGCCCCAGGGTGTTTGCAGCAGTGCCCGCTCTTTTTTCTAGCTGTTTGCTGGAGGTGGCCCCTGACTTCCCTCTTCCCTGCTACCCTCAAGGGAAAATTTACTAATAACTTGGAGTCTGAGGGACTTCTCCAGGTCCCATTAGAGTCAACAGTTTCTTAAACCCCCCTTCTTCATTCATCAACTATGTAATATTGTCTGCTCCACTAGGTCCACTGAAACTTTTCTCCACCATCTGCTTAATGATCTTTCAGAATTCTTGCTTTTAGGCTTTCCTTAAGTCACTTTCTGTTGCAGGAAGGAGCACTGAAAAGGAGAAGGCTAGCCATTGATTTGTTTAAATCAATTGCTCTGGGTCTTGCAATGCTTCTCTTTTGAAGTCTTTATCTTTTCTGCGTACCTGTCACATTTGGTAAGTAACATCAGGTTTCAGATTTCCCTGTTCTTACATAACATTTTATGTAGGAGTCCTTTAGTTTCCTGGAGGTCATGACTTTGTTATACTTCTTTCTAAAGGGTAAAAATCTCCATTAATTTTTCTTGATTTTCTTAATTCCAGAATTTTCCATTTGCTTGAGATTCACAGTTTTATTTGTTAATTATAGATACAACTGTTAGTGATTCCACTAAAATACTACAAAAATGGTCTAGTGAGCATTGAGATTATATTACACTGAGCAGGTAATAACAAAAGTTGTTGAACCACTTAAAGTAAGCACTATGAAAGTAATACAGACACTATGGATGAGGTGATTGTTTTTCTTGTTATGTTATTTTTTTAGGCTCTACTCTTAACACTTTAATATGCCTCCTAGGATTTCAAAGAACTTATTCAAAACCTCATTTTATACAGTTACCAGCTTTTTGCATAAAGCAGCATAAATGCATTCTCAATATAATTTAAAATAGTTTGGCTGTTGCAATTATAACCATATAGTTGTGTAATGTGCTATATAGCACAAAAAAATACTTAACTGTGCAGAACAAGATAAGACATTTGGGTTTCTAAAGACAGAGACATTGACTTGATTTCAGTGTTATTTAAGCATATAATTTCTGTTTGAAAATATCAATGTTCCATTAGTTCTTGGTGGTCTCTACTATTGTAGAAGAGTTAAAAAAATACTTACTTTAGAGGGAAGAAGATGTATTGATTTGCAGTGGCTCTCAGAGGTGTGCATGTTATGCCCAGGTGTGCGTGTTTCCTCTCTAATGATCCCCATTGTGTGAAGAGAAGATTGCATGAAACAGCCTGGGCCTATCAAGAGGAGATTCCTCCTATAAATGCTTTCTTACTACAGGTGTTTCATACTTGGAATCCAGGGACAGGGACAGGGCTGCAGAAGGGCATCTAGAAATGGGTTAATGTGTTTTTGTGTGTGTAGATGCTGAAGCTGGTGGATAGCTGTGTTAGTGGAGTTATGCATAAAGTACCTAAGGGAAATTCCTCTCTGGTTTTATCCTAGTAATATAGGACAACAGTCCCGCAGAGCAGTTTTGCTACCATAAGGATCATTGTGGTATCCCATGCTGTGATTCATTAAGGGAAAGGGAGGGTGGGGTGAAGAAGGGAGCATGTTAACTTTAGTTTATCACTTACTCAGGGACAATGATCTCTACAATGAGGCACACATCTTGATTTAAGTTCTAGTCCTTCTTTATCAAGAAATGTAATTTATTTCCTCCTAGAACCCTGTGTTACTGTCCAGCAAATACTAAGCAAATAAAACTGCCGCATCTTTGATAGACTCATATTAAATTGGTTTCAGATATTCCAGTTGTGAGATGTGGCAAATGAAAGGTGACTATTAGCATTACATTTGCATTTTAATTACTGGATAATTAGTGTTCTTTAGTATTCCTATTAAAGCAATTTAGAAAACAACTTACAGGTTATAATTAAAGGAAATGTGTTTGTTCAGTTTTTATCTAGTACTCTAGAAAAAATCAGAGGCGTTTTTACAGCAAAAAGTGAACTAGAAGGAACCATTCATATTTTTATTCTCTTCTCATCATTGTCATGTTCAGTTCCATTCATTAAACAATAGCTCTTAAGCTCTACCTTTAACACTAGTTTTTCCCATTATAAAGCTGCTTCACTCCTGTGATGATTAGAAATCTTTTCTCATTTCAAGTCTAAATGTATTCATGACTGCTTTATAATCATTTATTCTTGTGCCAGTACTGCCTCTGAGTTAAAAAAGTTCCAGTGTCTCTGCATTTATTCTTTCTTCCCCCACCCTACGTATTAGATAGGAGTGTTATCCACCCTCATCATTCTTATAGTTTAGTTTAGCGGGCCAAGTTCTGTTAGTCTCTTCCAACAGCTCAAGCTTTTGATTCGTCTGCCAGTCTAGGAAAAGTATACTGCATCTACTTTATCTGCAGCATTTCCATTGTGAGTCAGGTATTTTGAACATGTGGAAATGAAAACATCTGTCTTACAGATGAGGTCCTGGTAGGAAAATGTATGTGAAGCATAGAGAAAAACTGAAGTCCATAATACATCTGTCTCCTGCTGATTTTTTTTTTTACCAGGATATCTTGTTTTCTATGTCTGTGTAAATTACAGGTTATTATTTTCTTGCATCATTTTTCTTACATCTCTGTAGTTCTAAAGGTACTGGAGGACTCTTTGAGGACCAGCACACCATTTTGTTGATATGTGGTGTCATGTTTGTCTTTTTTTCCTTGTTTGCAACTCGTCATTGCAGAATGATTAATTCAAGTGCCTTGCTTCTACCTCAGATCTGACGCTTTGACTTCCGTTCCCTCTAGGAGTCTAACATTTTCTCCTAGGACAAAAAAAAAAGTGTTCTGACAGAGGCTTCTTAATGAAATGGTGATGACTCAAAACAAAAATCTGTTTTGTCTGTGTTATTCTTTATTTTACTTCATGTCTCATTATATCATTAATGAAGGTTATATAATGTGCCTTCACCTACATTTCTTTATTTCCAAAAGAGATTGTGTCCTTTGGCTCACCTTCTTCTCTTCCACTAGGTTTTATTTACCTCTGCCACACCACTTTTTATATTCTAAATCAGTGGCTAGAGTTGCTCCTTGCAGTGGTATCCTGGGAGCCTTCCCAGACCCAGTTTTCTTGAAGGACTAGATACAGCAGTTTAATTTACACCACTGTCTCTCTGGCTACTGATCTCACCCGTATGGGTACCTTCTGCTCTTTTCAGCTCTTTTCTGTTCTTCTCTCATTAGAAGTCTGAGTCAAAACCCAGGGCTCCTCGTTCCCTAGCTGAAGGGAGTGATAACAACAGTGATATAAAAGAACTAGGCACAAGCACAGATGGAAATTTTCTGTAAGAATAACAATTGTGATTAATCTGCATTTCAAAATCTGTGTTCCCCATCCCCTGTCGTTTCCCTCCCTCCTCCCCCCGCTCCTGTGACAAAGTCACCAAAAGGTTGCAGGTTGCACACTGATGTTTTGCTTTTCTACACCTTTAAGCTATTGTAATAAAAAGGGCGATCAATAGTTCAGTTACAAAAGAGTTTGGAGGGGAGGAGAAGGTTTGACTGCTTGTGAGCCAGACAGCTCATCTCATGCAATGAGGCTGAACAACTTCTGTTTGATCATCGTCACGGTTGGGTGAAGTGGAGCAGGGAGGGAATAAATGTCTTTCAAATTAGATTGCAAAACTACAGGGCAAAAATTCTGCCTTGAATTTTTAACCAGCCAAAGATCTGGTTAACTAGAATTATGGCTTTATTTAATTTGATAGCTAGTTTTCTAATTTACGCCTTAATTATTATGGTCCAGCCTTTTCTGAGAGGGGTCTGTTCTGAGTCTGGTTTTGTCTGCACAGCCCTCCATGGGAACCACTAAGGGCAGTTTTGCCTGCCCCCTCTGCCTCTTCCAGCTTTCAGTGAGTGCAGTTATCTCTGCACAAGCTCTGGGGTGGTCCCTGGCAACATCCGAATTCATTCACAGCATCCTCAGACACCTGATTCTGAGACACTCTCAGGCGCTTACGGTGTCAGATACTTCAAAGGGGGTAAATTCACAGTCAGGATAGACTGTGCCTAAACTTTAGAGGCAAGCAGGGAGGTCCTCTAAGGTCAGGGTAGATATAAGCACTGAATTTTAATGGAAAGGCTGCCTTACTGGGTTATGGATTGACAGCCCAAAGGCTTTACAAGAGTTCTGTTTGTTTTAGCAAAGTCTAAAAATGCACTTGAATTCATCGTTGAAGTAGGACCTCTCAGATGCAGACAATAAAACTAAATAAGCAGAACATAAGGTAAATCTCATGAACTTTGCTTCCAACTAAAATGCTTCTAATCCTACTTTTCAGATGGTAGTAGTCAGTTGATTTGCTTCTGCTGCTGTTCTAACAGATGAATTACAACTGTATTTGCTTTTCACAGTAAATTTGGGTTATGCTGGATACATCACATTTGCTTTAGATTGAGAAAAGTAGATGCCATGTTGTCATTCACTCTGTTTTCATCATCAAAATTGATACTGTGGTCTCAGTTGTCAGTGGTTTACTAGAGTGATGTGTGGAAATATTCTCGTGATAGAGGTCAGGCATCTCCTCAGAGTGGCAGTGAAACCTTTTGTTGAAAAGCTTAGGTGAAATTGTGACTGTGCTGATTTTCACAATTTAACAAGCTGGCCCTCCAGTATTAGCCCAAGGGGACAGTAATGTTCTTCAGAATAGCTTTAATTCAGGAGCAACGTTCCTATCTTCCTGCTGCTACCCTCCAAAGGAAAGTGATTGACTTGTATTTGTTGTGATTTCTGTGTCAGGAAGAAAACAGCAGGTAAATGGTGCTGCCTCTGCCGTCAGCAAGAGGTGTTGGGAGCAGGGTAATGGAACAACAGACAACCTGTTACGACACTCCGGGATACCTGGAGGAAATCAGTTCAGCTCCTACCACCAGAGAAAGATTTAGGGTAAAAGAATCAATTTACCCCACACGACTTAGGCTTCAAAAGAATAAAGCTGTCCTTTCCAAGTCCTTAGCTGATTGTAGTGGACAGGAGAAATGAGGTGTCACTAATCCTCTTGCTGCTTTCCCTGGCTGTTTGAGGAGCACAGATCTCTTTTAAAAGGCCTCCTGCAGGCAGCTCTGTGGCAGGGGAGTCTGTCTGCAGTGACAGTGGGGCTCTGCATTGTACCCATGTAACAAGGCAGTGGTCCACTTCAAGGTCTTTAAAAGGTCTTTAAAAGGTTAGACCTTCAAAAGAAAGTGTCCTTTCATTTCAGGATAAAAGTCTCTAAATGCCTTGTTTAGTTGCGTTACAGCTTAAATAATAATTAGCACTAGATTTGGTAGCGGGACCATGAATTCTATTATTTGCTTCCACAGCTTTTGTAAAATTCAGTCTAAGGGAAGCTTAATCCTTAGCTTGATTTGCCGCTTTACTACTGTTGTTAGGGCAAAATGCCACCATGCAACTGAAAATTGCTAGGATCGCATAAGCTCGGACAGTTTTACAAATAGTAAATGTAGCATGGGCACCTGCAAATTCCCTCTGTTCACCACGGTTGAACCCAGTGGACACAGAGGATAATGGGCATTCCTGCATGGGGGTCTGTGCCCTTCCTCATGCCTTGCTTCACCTTTGTCAGAAAGCTGTCTTTAAGAGGCGTCTTGGCTGAACTTATTTCTGCTGGGACAGCCACAAAACAACTGAGCCGCTGGGAGCAGGAGGTGGAGGGGTGATGTGCAGATGAGCAGGATGGAACACTGCAGAGACAGCATCCAGCTCATGGAGAAAGGCATTTTAACAAAGCTAGGCCACTTCTTTCCTGCAGGCTCCCACTGTGGAGCAAGATCATGACCCTTGTTCTTTCTCAAGCAGACATATTTTCAATTAAAGCTGCCTCCATAACAAAAAGGGTACATATTAGAAAGGGAAGGCTGGGACATGTGATGGCTCCTCCAGGCTCTTCCCCTGCAGTGTTGCTGGAACAATGGCCTCAGGCGAGGCTGCCTACCAGAAGGGGGGAAAACCTTTCTTTTGCTACCTTTCAAGATAAGGCAAGGGTGGGAGGGCATTTTTCCCTCTGAGAATTGGCTTTTTTCTTCTATATAGCTATCTATCCCATTACAGTTCAGCCAGCATTAGTGTGTCCATTACAAACCTGTATATGTGAAACAGTGCATCTATTTTATATGGTTTCTAAAACGAAAATCACATATAATTTATAAATAGGGACATGGAAAAACTTTTGGTTTGAAAAAAATACTATCCCACATACACAAAAAAAAAGAAAAAAAAAAAAGCAAAGAGAGGAGCTGTAACATTTCCTTCCATATGGTGTTCCAGATCCATTTACTGGGTGACCACTGCTCTGGCCTCATCAGCTCTTGAGCCTTGCTTGGCCTGAACAGCCTGCAGGGTTGGCTTCTTTCATGGCCCCACTATCACACTTACTGGGGCAGGCCTGAAGGTAACCCTCAATAAATCTTTCCTAATAAAATCCTTGAGTTTCCTTGTTTCTCAGGAACTAACCCTTCATTTCGTATTTTTAATGAGTTCCATATTATATGGCTCGCTGGCCTCTCTGAATTCTGTAAAGACCCACCAAGATGTTAGTAGATAGATGCATAGAGTCATTCTCTTTGATCTCACTAACACAAATACGCAGATCTTGACTCAGCAGCAAATGACAAAAGAGCGGATGTAGGGAGTCTGGCCAAAGGCCTATCCAAGCTCATATGCTGACCCTAACATGTGTGAGATGCTGATACTTGTCTTCATGCTCTTCTGCTCTCCACTCTCCACCCATTTTCTCACCACTCCTGGGACAGGGACAAAAGTCCAGCTTCCATGCTCACTTCCCCTTCAGATGGCTGCTTCTCTGGAGACTCTTTTGCTTCTCTGTCCTACTTTCTGCTTCCATTTCCTGAAGTCCTTTAAGAGCTCCTTTACTTCAGCTGTGTAAAACTGACAGTGCTTTAAACCTGGGTCCTGTGGGCATGCTTTATAGGTGCAGCTGTTTATAGCTGTGACTTGTTTCACTATTCCACTGAGGGTTTTGAACCTATTCCACAAACAGTCAGCTTCCTCAGAGAAGGTATGCTATGAGCTGGATAGCCATTTAACTCTGAGGGAATACCCTGCACATACTCTTTTTACTTTTTCCCAATAAAGAGTTCAATATTCATATAATTCAGATTAAACATTGCACCCCGCCTGTGATTTGCCGCCTTCACTGGTCCCTCATTTTCAGAGCAAATGCAGCTCCCAACAAGAAGGTGTCGCTTCCAAGACCCTGGAAGTCATTGTGTCTTAGAAGATGCTATCTTACCAAAACTGGAGCTCATATGCAAAAGCCAAGGTGTGTGGAAGATAAACAGAACTAGTAGATTATGAATGTTTTGATCACAATCCAAAACAGAAATTTTCTAAAACGTAATACCTGTTTTTTTTTAATAGATCTCTTTCTCTTGGTGTGATTGTTGAGAGTCCAGCACTATCCTGTAACATGTAGCAAAGGAGATAAGAGAGCAAGTTCTCTGGTATGAAACAATAAGGAAGTAGACATGTACCAAATCCTTTAGATACAATCCCTGAGACATAATTTGGGTTATTCTTCTATAGGGGTTACAGGGGAGCTACTGTTGTATGGATTAGGAATAGCACAAGCCCTGATGCTCCCAGAATTTACTTCCGGTCTCCAGGAGGAAATGCCCTTTCACTCCGCAAAACTGCAGCAGCTCAAGAGCTGTGCTGCCATTGACTTAGCAAGCTTTCATTCCTGTTAAAGGGTCAAAATGTTGTGAAGTGAAAATGAATGTTGTCATTCTGTCAGGCTGAGGTACTTAACTCCTTCTTTGCCTCAGTTTTCAACAATAAGACAGGTTGACCTCAGGACAGCTGGCCTCCTGAGCTGGTAGATGGGGACAGGCAGTAGAATAGCCCCACTGCAATCCAGGAGGAAGCAGTTTGTGACCTGCTGAGCCACTTGGATGCCCACAAGTCTACGGGACCAGATGGGATCTATCCTAAAGTGATGACAGAGCTGGTGGAAGAGCTCACCAAGATGCTCTCCATCATCTCTCATCAGTCCTCACTCATTGGGGAGGTTCCAGATGACTGGAAGCTGGCCCATGTGATGCCCATCCATAAGAAGGGCTGGAAGGAGGATCCAGGAAACTACAGGCCTATTAGCCTGACCTTGGTTCCCAGCAGGGTTATGGGAGATCATCTTGAGTTGACAAGGTGGTGTAAGGTCATAGGTTGAATTTGATAATCTCAAAGATCTTTTCCAACCTAGCTTATTCTGTGATTCTGTGATAAACATTTTTGATGTCTGTGTTTACAGCAAGCAGTTCTTCCAGCACTGATTAAATCTGCATCTGGCTGGTCACTCCACCATATTTTGTGGAAGGCCTGTGTGATTTAATGGAAAATCAAGACTTGAAAGCATGTTTTAATTTCCTCCTCCAGATTTTTCTTTTTTCTTTTTCAATATCCACTATTTTTATTCCTTTTGATTCCTTGATTCCCCTAAAACAGATAACATGAGGTTGTTTTATGTTACTGAATAAGTTAGGAGTTTGGGGTTTTCCTGTTGTTTTTTCTTCTTCTCCGGTGTTAAAAGTCTTCATGGCCTGTAGTCCACACATTGGCTTTTAGTCCATCCTAAAGAGATTCTGGCATGGAGCTTTCATAATAAGTTCTACTCACTGAGTTCGAACAATAACTTTAAAGAACCAGTAGGGGAGAAAATATATAATCTCTTTCCATTTGGCTTGCCCTCGGTAAATAATGATGGCAAGAATTGTTTTAAAGTACAAATATAAAACTTAGACATGTATCAATAGCACTTTTGTAAGTGCTACTGCAGAAGCAAAGTAAGTTCAACAGACAGGAAGGAATTATCTTAGAGGGATTTTACAGGACGCAAGAAAGCTAAAAGCTCTAAGGATTTGTATGCCCACACTTTTTAGGTTTTGCCAAGTGTAAAACAGACTATATTGAATTATGTACCCATGCACCTGTTTTGTTTGGGGCTTTTTTGTAAATCCAGTAATGCTAATTGTTCTAGTGCACATCACTGTTCTCTTTGTGAAGCTCTTCACAGCAGCTTTTAACTCCCAGCTCTGTGCTTTAATAACAATACCATCTGGCTGAGTTTTTCAGACTTGCCTCTGGGGGTTGAAAGACCATTTTTTCCATTATAATTAATGAGATTTGGGTGTCCAAAACCCCTAGGCCGTTTTGAATACATCACCTGCATCTTCTGGGGTTCAGAAATGCTTTGAGACTTTCAGACAGAAAAGCCATTAGGCTGACCTGAGATGATAGGATGCTATGCAGCCTTAATGCTCAATACTGGTTTCTGTGTGAAGTGGCCAAAGCTTGCTGTATTGTACCTAAGAGGCAATGTTGCTGGCTTGGTTAAGAACGAACAAACCTCTTGAGGACCTTATCAAGTGCATTTAATTTTTATTCTGGAAATACTGGCCTGAAGGCCAGAAAGATATTTTTTTTTGTTGTTCATATAAAAGCAACATTTTTAATGTGTTACATTAGAGCAAAATTTGGTACTCATAAAAGTACATAAAATTCTGGCAAGCTTCAGTAGAAGCAGCTCTCTGTGGTATGATAAATATGCAAAAATTTGCTTCAAAATGCTATGCACAAAGGCTGGCCAGCTTTAGTGTCAGTTTCCAAAATCTTCATATGATCCCAGTCAACAAAACCCCTTCCATATTTACAGAAGAGATGAGAAAAGAGGGCAGGCAGTTGCTCCTAGTCATCTCGCAGACTGGATTTCAGCTCTGAGGGCAGACCTTAACTGTCCCTTCTTTGTCATTTCTGGCAGCTGAGGACTTAGAGGCTCCCACAGCTGGAACATCTGGACCCAGTTGTGCTGGGGGAGTCAAATTTGAATTGATCATCACTCTGGTCACTTCATTCTTAAGCAAACTGCTAAACAGATTGACAGCATAAATTCTGCACCAAATTATTTCTATCCTGTAAGTAAGTAAAGTCTGTCAGATGGCAGATGTATTTCATAAACATCAGCACAAGAGGGTCTTGGGCATTTATTATGAAGCATTGCTCAATGAAAATTGTGTGAAAATAAAGGATTGTAAGACAGAATTAAAAATGTTTTCTATCTACTGCAGGAGAATCCTTTCAGCAGAGGTATAATAGATGGGCTCACTAAAATAGGAGATGATATAAAAAGAAAGTGGCTTCGTGCAGAGGGCAGTTATGTGCAGATAAATGGCAAATAAAATATAAATAGTCAGTTCAAATAATATTGTTTGGGGTAATCCATTTGGGTTGCTTATATAATCTATTTATAAGATAAGAATCTACATAAAAATCTCTGTACTCAGCCTTAAGAGTCTTGTTCAGTTTTATGTTGTTTTGGACTTAAAACAAAGGTTCCTTCTGTATGCTTTACAGCAAAAATGGATTTTGAGAAAACTCATGAACTGTCAGAATTTTCATGCAGTAGTCTTCTGGACTTAAACATGCTACCTCATATATGACTCAGTTATTAGATTTGTAAACTGCATGTGGGAGGATTTGGTTCTGTGCTCAGTGTAAGCAGATACATATCTTGTACCACCTCTCAAAATGGCAATTGTAACTGTAGGATCTCAACTTTCCCTTGTTGCCAGTGTTTGCAGGGATCAGATCTGGCTGAAGACTAACCTTCATCTCAGAAAATTAAAAGTAAAGAACCAACACAAAGTTTTCAGCAAGGTCAATTTGCTTGGCTGAGCCAATTCAATGAAAGGATCGGAGCACAGGGTTAAGGGCAGAGGGCGCAGGAATCGCCCTTCTGGCCCCTCTGCGGTCTCAGGTCAGCTTGTGCCTCTGGTGTCATCACACGTGAGATGAACACACATATACAGAAAGCATACAGGCAACTCAGGATATCAGAAGCAGCTGGCTACATGCCAGCATATATTAATTCTTGATAAATCACATTGCTGACTACTGGATCTAGAGGGGGTTATGTGTTTTTGCAGTTGTGGGTTTTCTTTAAGACTGCCAGCTCTATATTCTACATGGATTTTAGGCAAGATCAGAGAAATAATTAGCTATGTAAGTATGCACAGAAATTTCTCTCTTAGTGAAACAGAAGGAAATCCTGACAGACCTAGAAGAGACGGAAGAAAGGACAGCAGCTTTCCCAGGAATAAGACACATGTTTCAGAATAAATGCTGTGTGTAAAGAAAATGACAGTAGACTCAGTAGGTTGTCAAAAGATATGGGTATGGTAATGTCTGCATTATTATTTGTTGTGAATTTCAAAGACTGCAGACTGGCCTCCGGAACAGTTTATTAGCTGGGCTCAGCAAATCACTTCTTCCTTTGTTTACTGGTGTAAGTGAGCAAAAAGGGAATAACGCTGTAATTCAAGGAATTACAGGAAATTCATTGCAGAGGATTTGTACCATGTAGCCAGTTGTTAAATGATACAAACATTAAAAAGGCAAGACCCCACTTATGCTTCTGGAAGGGTAGAACCTTTGTATTAAAAGGAAAAATAATGTAAACCAATTTGAGAGCAATAATCCAATAGGGGATTGTTGATTCATGTATACTGTAAGAAAATCATTGTGAACTACTGCAGGCTTCTATTTATTTTTCCGTGTTTCCACCACCACCCCTCTCCCAAGACGGTAGCTGAACTGTGACTGAAATATTGTTTTTTCATCCCCAGATGGCAGTGCTGCCTTCCAAGATAATAACACTGTAGCTCTGGGAGAGAAATGCTGCTGGTCTCTGGCTGTCTTATGTGCCATGTTTCTTTGTTTCAAGGGAAATATGCTACAAATTCTCACATAACTAGACTGGGGTAATCAGGCTGGGCTTTCTCATCCAAGTCTGACACAGCAGCCATCTTCTGTTAGAGGCACTCACCAGATCGCAGCCTGTTCATGAGAAATGACGTCTGCAAATGCGAGTCAGAAATTCTGCTGAAGTTTAACTGTGCAGTTTCTAATAGCTCTTCTCTAGGTGGGCTAGAGAAGAAATAAGCATGATGGCTCTTTCGGCTCTTAAAGGTGCTGTAGAAGAAGACTGCACATACTAATCGTGGTCTGCAAGCCTTTGGCATCTGGCCTAATCCTGCTTCCACTTTCCTCACCAGCACAACCCTTGCAGTCCTCAGCAGGTGGGCACTGAGCAGCATTTTAGGTACTACATTAGGCTGTTAAATTTCACACTGGCCTGCAGGCTGGGATACTGGCTTGGTGCCACTGTGCCTTTGCACAATTGCATGGTCCCTTTAGTTACTTGGAGCAAGAACCGAGCTGTTACTCCACCCTGGGCTACCCTCACTGAGGTGTAATAACACACCTTTCCTGCGCAATCTGTAATGTTCATTACTCTATCCTAAACATAAAATAAAAGGTGTATTGGATTAAAAGCAATGTGGTGCATAGGGACGGCTGCCAGCTTCAGTGGTATACTGAAAAGAGGATAAGGAGCTCTTAGCCCCTCTAGAGAACCCAGGAGAGTCTTTTAGCAATTGAAAATCCAACTGAATGCTCTGGCATGTTGTTCTGTTGTATTTTGAAATGATGAGCGAGGCTCTTCCAGGTTGAAAGGGTATGATCTTCTTTGAAAAAGACCCTCACTCCCACTCCAGCTTTTTTGTGGGTAGCAGGCAGGAAGCTGAAAAAGGACTTGTTCCCTTCCTTCCCTGGAAACATTTGTGTATGTTGAGCCCTCTCTAAAAGTTTCCGCTACTTCCTGAATATCCTAAATCACAGGTGGCACTAGAATACACTTCAGGATAATTCTCTGACACCCTCCCCCTGGCCACCCTGTTTGCGGTTTACAATGCAGTGAGGAGAGGCTTTTTTCTGCCTTTTCCTGACAGCGTGCTCACAGAGCCAGTGAGGAAAGATTAAATGCAAGCAGAGCTGGGATCTGCATTGCCCTTCCCCTGACAAGCCCAGGGCAGAGGAGGACAAGGGGGGCTCCCCGGGTCATCGTTGAGCAGGGACGAAGAAGGGGAGGACAGCAGTAACCACACGAAGAGTCTGCCACAAAGGCTTCGTGTGGAGGTGGCGCTGCTTCGTGCTGCTCTTTAATTGGAGCAAGCAGTAAATATAACCTGGCCTTCCCAGTTAATAGGATAAGAGAAATGCAGATTTAGTTCAGAGCAGCTACTGTGTTGCTAATGGTGCTTGGGTCACAGCTTCCATCCTCAAGCCCTCCTTTATCCTCTTTTATTCCCTTTGATTTTCTACAAAGGAAAAAATTTTTTTTTTTTTCTTTTTAGGAGAGAAATATTTATTGTCCCTTTCCAGGTTTTTCTAATTCACCCCCTCTTCCTGTTTCCTCTTCTTTCTAATTCACCCCACATTCCTGTTGTGTCCAGAGTCATGTTTTCCAACCAATCACCCTCATGCCCACCTCTCTCCTTGACCCTGGAAATTAATAACCCACCCTACCTAAAATGAAGAGATATCAAACATAAATTGTGCATTCTCGGTTTTGACACAGCTGAAATTTCTCCATTCTTCCCTGCTAGCTGTAGAGAGCTTGGAGAAAAATATGAAGTTAAAACTAAAAAATAAATTTAAATCAAAGCCATAAGCAACATTTTTTTTCCAGTAGGAACACTCAGCCCTTTAGCCTGTTGAGAAGACCAGGACCTTCTTATCACTACATCACACACACAGGCCAACAAGTAAACATATCTGTAAATAAAATGCAATAGAGATAGCATTTGAAACAGAGAGGAAGAAGCTGTCCTTCAAAATGGTGGCTGGATTTTGCACTATTTTCTCAATCAAAAGCGCTCTCCTTCTCCAACACATTAGCAAAGATGAAAAAGACAGTTTCTTTTTAAAGCTGTATTATCAAACCCCTAAAATATATTTTTTCCCATTTAATTCTGCATACATGGAAAAGAGGGTAAAGGAGCCTCAGTAATCTCAGCCATTTAAAGACACATCTGCTCATCCCTAGAATTTGATTTCAGCTGTCACCAATTCACCTGAAATGATTATATGGGAAGCCAAGCTTATCAACTTCAGTTTCTTATTTCTAGTGATTGCAGCATTTTGCAAGTCTGAGGTTTTTTTGCCTGCAGAATATGACAGACTGAAATATAATATTGGTTTATTTTTTAAATAACCAGAATGCTCAGTTGAAAAGAAAACCAACACCAAATATAAACAATATTACTGCTGCTTCAGAATACAGATTCTTCCATTTTCTAGAATACGTTTGCTGCCAAATCAAGGATTTTTCCATGCCTAAAACATATTTTTCATTTAAAAGTTAAATATGTGAAGTTTACTGTAAACAGAGATATTTTATCTGAAATTAAAAAAACCCAGAGCAGTCTTCTTCCCTCTAAATAGAAGAGAAAATTTGTAACTGCTTTCTATAATTTCTTTTATATATGTACTGAAAAATTATGTTTGACACAACTTGGAAATAGAATCTCCCTTTTATTTCCAATGTATTAAATTGGAAGGCAGTAGCAAAACTTGTTGCAATGGTTGAATTAAATCACCCTGACATGAATATTACATATCTTTCACTATTAATAAACAATGTTAAAAAAGTAAGAACCTTTGGTATCTTCTCCTTTAGACGAAGATGATACAACACTTTCTGGGATACAGCCATCCCTGGCATACTTGCAAGGCATATGGGATATGGTTAAGGGTTTTTCCTTCTTTTGCATGGGAATATGTGGGAAAAAAAAGAGTCTAGGAAAAAAAAAAGTAATTAGAAGAAAACTAAACATTATGGGGTTTAGGAGAAAGGGCTAAATAAAAGGGGGATGTGAATTTCCTCATGCACAAGTTGTTTTCTTATTTTGCCCATGGAACCCTAGCTGGAAATACACACATTGCATAGGAGAATGTCAGTCTAATCTTAGATTTTCCTTTGAACCAAAATCCTCTGTCTAACTGCCTGGGTCAAAAAGGGCAGCGGTGTTATAGAGCTTAGCTGGCAGAACTTGGTTAAATGTCTGTCTTCTGACAAATCAGCGTTTTTGAAAACAGAAGTGACTCAGAGACACGTGGGACAGGAAGGCTGCGTACCTCAACTGGCAGCAGCTTAACTCTCCAAATCCTCCCAGGGAAGGTAAACTTAAAAGGAACATTTAGTTTGATTCTGTGGCGTCTCTTGTAAATATGCATACTCTTAGAGCAAAGGGCAATAGAAGATACCGCTTACCCCGTTTTCCTGGTTGAGGAGATTGAGGAATTTGTTGCTCTCCTCTTTTGTAACTTGGCACAACTGGGAACCCTCCCGCTCCTGGTTTTGTCTTTCTGCCATCACCTGCTATGCAGCTGGAGCATGAGGTTCATTCCAGACATTTTAATTGCAGTATTTGTTAAGACTACTAATAAAAATGAACCACTGCAGTGGCACTTTGTGTTTCAAAGAGATCTTCCTCTGTCCTGCAGACTGACAGATTTTGTTCTCTTTACTCATGTGAAAAGTACCCAATTCAGCCAGTGAGCAACCACACTGATTTGGCCAAGTGAGCTAGAGGGGGCCCTCCACCAGAATTCACAAGACTAAACCAGCCTGGCCCTCCATACCAGGCAGCACGATTGCTTTTCAGCCAGATATTGTCAATTTCTATTAACTTTTATTTTTTTATTTATTTATTCACAATCACTATCCAGAATATTCAGCCTGGACCAGATTCTGACATTTTGAAGGCCTAATTAACAGTCTAACAGGGAAGCCTACATTAATTGTCAGTAAGACAGTGAGACTGTTATTGAAGTAACTGTTGGCAACAAACCTAAATGCCTGTTATCAGCAAGGGAGAAAGGCTGCCAACTTTATGCTAAAGATGGTTTTTACGCAGAGTGGGTTTTTGATTTGGGAAATTAAATCAAAATACAGAGGGTATTTCCAAAAAGAGTTATTATGAAGGGATACTGAAAGGGAAGATAAAGCAAGAAGAATGAGAAAGAAAAAGCTGCTTGGGAAATTTTTCTCTGGATGCATAATTTGGTACTAGGGAAACAGAAGATGGGGAAACGAGAAGATATCTTTTGTTTTTATGCAGTGGAAGCTGGAGACATTTTGTTGGGAGTAGCATAGGAGTACTCCTACTGCTTCTAAAATTTCTCAGCAACTTGATTAGTGTAGCTTGCTCAGGTTTAAAGAGACCGATGCGTTTGTGGGAACAAAGGAATATTTCCATGGGCTGGATATTTGAAGCCTGTTTTATTTCTATTTTCTCTTGCCTAAATTCATGGGACACTACCACAGAGTCCAGGAATTTAACTGTACAGATTTCTTCCTATTGCAGAGACCCTTGATCTCTCCTGTTCTGCTCTTGTGACATATTGTAGCAATGTGCTTTTACTGTTTAACCGTGCACTGGGGTATTCAGGGTTTAGGTAGTCCCATAAACCTTTCTGAAATAATTTTTATTGTGTTTGTTTATGTCAGTGAAGGAGATAAACCTGATGGAGGAAAGAACCACCTAATGTTACCTAATACCATCACATACAGAAAAATTCGCTGTGAAATCACATACTGGCTTCTAGCCTGGTCCTTGTGAAGCACTGGACATTCCTAGGGCAGAACTACACCCAGGTCTTTGTACCATGCAGTTTTGTCAGGTTTTTGTATCCACTGCTAAGTTTTCGGAAGTAAATAGGCTAAACCGGCTGCCGTCCAGTACACTTCATTAAGAGTTAGTGTTCGGTCGACATTTCTCAGAGTCCAAAGCGAAAAAAATCCAGGCTAACTTGAAAGATGATCATATTTTGATACTGACTACCAAATACTGTGGTGGGCTATGACCTATGTGACAGGTGTTTCTCAGAAATTATCTAATAAATCACCACAAAGTGGCATGGAAAAATAAAATACATAGATTGCCCTGGGAAGCAATCAGTCAGCTCATTTCTGTTATCTTTGCCATGCTTCTTTCTGGAGTAGATGTCGTAGGATCTCTTGGTGGCACTGCGTATTTCCACTCACTAAGGCCAGCTCAGTTGTTTGAAGATGCTTATTCTACTGGGAAATTTATTTTGGTGTACACTCTGTGATGCTTTAGCCCATTCTGGTACAAAGATCTTAGGAGAGAGTTGATAGGAAATAATAAAAATGCTTCCCAGAGAAAGTGGCAAAACTTCTTTTTAGAAACTCATGCATTTTGCCCCTCTTGAGAAAGTTTTAAAAATATATAGTCTTTAGAAAACTCAATTGAAAAAAAATATTTCTCCATCAGATTCATGGAAGCAGGTGCAGTAGGATGTAAGTGCTGAGTTTGGTGTACATGTATTGACCGGGCAAGATGTCAATATTGAACTGAAGGGCTTTTTCTTGGAATATTCTGTGTGAGAATTTATATGTGCTTTCAAGCTCTAGTCATGCCACCAAGAATTCCTCAGTAAAGCACCCCTTTTTCTCACAGAAACAAGATCATCTGTCCCTCTTAGTATTTTGCTGTAATGAAGCATCTAATTGTCTCCTTTTTGATTATTCGGGGTCTTGCCTGTTACAAACTCAAGAGCTAGTACAACTGTTCTTTTCCTTCTTACTGCTTGAGTTTTCCAGAAGTAATTTTAACTTTCTTGATTGTCTTCACTGCTGTACAGTATAACACTGAAGTATGATTGCAACTATCACTTGACATATTTCTGTGCTCCTAATCTAAAAAATAATCCTAGTTTAATTTATGAAAGAATATTTACTAATTTTTTTGCATGCGTTATTTGGATTGTGAACTCAAGTTTTTCTGGTGTTGAAATTCACAGTATGTTTTCAGCCATGCTTTGTAATACATTTCTTCCTGTTTCCGTAATAACTCAGTTAAATACAGTTTATTGTGGCAGAGTTTCCAGAATGTTTTCTCTTTCTGTGTCTGCTGGGGCATCTTTGTTAATGCTCATTATAGGCCTCTACCAAGCCCTAACAAAATGAAAGGAAACATTCTCCTTGGAGGAATCTGGCTTTGGATCAGGCTCTCAAACTCCATTTTTGTTTTAAATGTTCTCTCCTTCCTCAACCCTCCCACATCTTTGCAATGTATTGAGGGAAGGGAAAAAGCTAACACTGTTGCAATATTCCTTTGCTCATTTAAAAGCAATGCTTTTAGAAGGAAATAAATGTGATATTGTGTACTCACTTATAATAGTCATGGGTAAAATTATGCTGCATTGGTTATTGTTCTTTACATATACTACCAATTTGAAAAGGAAATGAAGTTAGAATTAATGGACCCATTTGTACAAACATGATTGTTAATATTAATATGCAGGGTAAATCAGCTGGCAAGAGCAGAAATAAATTAGTGAGTGTCTCGAACACAGTGTTTCACTAGAGACTACCTGCACAGATGCTGAAAATACAATCCTGTAGTTAAACCGGTGTGTGGGGACATTTCTTTTAGAGTTCAGGAGAAATATCAAAGTACAGGTTGCCCACAGTACACTCCTGTTGTCCAAAAGTCTACAGGTGCTGCCAGGAGATTATTAGTGTTTACTGAGAAAAAGCACTCTGCAAAGGAAGGAGCTGGTGGAAGTAACAGCCTTCCCATTTCCTTCTACAGCTGCTCGGCTCACACTGAAGCTGCAGGACATTGTAGATTGATTTTTCAGTTGAAAAAATAACCACAGGGAGTGGGTTCGAGCTTTTTTTGTTGTTTTGGGGGGGCTTTGTTGTTGTTTGTCTGGGGGTTTTTTGGTGGGGATTTTTTTGTTTGTTTTGGTTTGTTGGGGGGTTGTTTTGTTTTGTTTCTTGTTTGTTTGGGGATTTTTTGGGGTTGTTTGGCATTTTTTTTGGTACCTCAGGCAGAGTTGTTTCAACCCAGTTTTTGAATCCTGCCTGGCTGGGGAATGCGCAGGTTAACTTCCATGTGCCTCCACTGTATGGGCAAACAACACAGGCAGAAAGACTGCAGATAATTACCCTCAGATGTGCGATCTCTTAGGACAAAACCCTGTCCCTAGTTAGGAGGTAAAGCTTTGGAGAGCTCTGTGGGCGTCTTAGTAGTAGAGTAGAAGTTTTTGTAGTTAGTTACTTCTGTTTATGAATTACTCTTCTAAAGACATTAAATTTGTGATCTTCCATTAGGATATTGAAAATAGTGGTTTTGTGCATCAACCCCAGATATCTCTTAAATATTAATTACCTTCCTGGCAATCAGGTTTTGGGTAAAGGAAAGACACCCATCGTAACTACAAATTCTTGTTTTGTAATCTCCTTCATTATATCTGATTCTTTAAAAAAAAGAAAAAAGTGTGGTAGTTTTGCTGGCCTATTTCAGAGCTGATTTTAAATTGCCTTACTGAGACAAAGCTATCAATCTCTTAATCTGAAGAAACTGCACATCAATCCAAAGCTTTCTTATTTTTTTAGTAACAAGAAAGAGCAGCTTTTTCTGAAATCAAAGAATCCCCTCTTGGAAATGGGCTTTTTTTTTTTTTTTTTAAAATGTGAAGTGCTCTATTTTTTTTTCCTTTTATCCATTAATCAAGCTTTTCAAATATAACAGTGGAATAACATTAGAAATAAAGCCAGGACAATCACTAAAATGTTATATTCTGCATCTGAATGATAAGAATACCATTAAAACTCAGCATTAAAACATTGTTTGCTGGAAGAAAAATTGTCATGGCGTTGATAAAGAAAAACAGAAACAACCTTGGCTTTTCTAGCTTTAATCAAATAATTTGTGACCCTGTAAGAGCTCTGTACTGCTGAGTTATTTTCGGAGCATTTATCACAGGTGTTTCACGTGTGTTCAGCACATCCTGATTCTAATCTTAATATGCTTAACAATAGTAGGGCAGCTTTTGAGAACAAGCAGACTGGCTCTCCTGGTTCTTTTGTACTGCATTTTTACACAAGCCTTATTTCTTTGGGATTACAATACTTTTTCCAACACTCATTTCAACTAAAAAACAGTTCCATCCATGTAGGGGATCTTCTTGCATCAGTAAGTTGTATGGAGAGAGGCATTCACGGACAAATCCAAAGTTTTGCCCAGTTCCTTTGTGTTTGAGCAATGACCAGTGTGCTGGACAGCAGCCATTTGAAGGAACCTTCCTATTCTGGGTGCTTACCACTTGGGGTCTTCTCATCCAGATGACTGGCATCTGGGCTGTATTGCGGGCTTAAATCATGATACCATATAAACAGAAGCAGAAATAACCCACAGTTCTCTAATTAGCCTCATTAATTCATTACTTGTGAAAGCTCCTGGCTTCACTGGTCCTATGATGGATTGCGGCAAATGCAGTGTGCCTCCCAGGCCAAAGGCGAGGGCTTGTAGGAGCTGTGTCCATGAGATGATCTTCAGATCCAGCAGTGACTATTTCTGTTTAAGTACTTTGTATTTTTTTAAGTACTCCAGATAATTTTTCTTTGAATGATTATGTTTTTACTGCGTGATAAATAAGACTCTGCCTGAGGATACCAGAGGGCATGCGGCACCAGAATAATATCTTTGCAACGTATTTTGAGTGGTGAGCACACCATTTCTAGCTCACCATATGGCTTAGTGCAGCTGTCCTAGCATTAAAATGACCTTCTTCATTACATAAAGGTCACAGATGCAGAATTCAACATTTTGCAACCCTTGGCAGGGGTACAGGCTATGCAGGGAGTACACCTGTTGTCCTGCCTGCAGTTCAGAACACCGTCACCCATTAATTGGTTGAAATACAGGGATTGAAATTTAGCTTGCATTGCTGTTGATACCAGTAGTTAATAAACTTATATGTTATTAAACAGTTTAATGTGCTGAGTTTAAGAATGCCAGCATACTAGCACCAACTTCTTTATAGGTTTTTCTTTCTTAGCCATAGTAAGCATCACCACTACATCCTTCTTTACTGAACTTGGTAATATTCTCATCTTTAAGAAAAGAGAAAATAGAAAGGAAGTTAAGGTAATGACAAGGTGTTTCTGTATATAAAACAGTTAAATTTTTCTTCACTCAGAAAATAATTTTTTTGCATATTAATGGTGTAGTGGAGAGAATGCCCAGTTTTAACCACTTCCCCCTGCCTAGTCCTGCAGAAGCTGCTCCGCTACTGAGGAGCTGAGCTGGATTTCCCTGCCCTCTTCCATGAACTGGCAGGAAAAGCTTGGGGCGTTCCTCAGTATGTTTCTCCTGCTGCTTCATGCTGCTTCAGTGAGGCAGCATGTTGAACAAGATGGAGTACTCAGCCTCTTGACTTAATCAGGATTGTGAAGGTCAATAAAGGGCATGGAGAACCACTAAAACACACTTTTGTCATGGGGGCATTCAACAGCATAGCCCTTTGATGGCTGTCACTAGAAAAATAAAAAGGCTGTACTTTGCTTGCACCTCTGAGGAACTCCTAGATAGAATGTTTTAAACAGCATATTCTAAGACTAGACTAGACTAGACTAGAATAGAATAGAATTACTATTTCAGTTGGAAATAGTCTACAGCTAGTCCAACTGCCTGGCTACCTCAGGCTTACCAACAGTTAACTCATGGTTTTAAGGACATTTTCCAAATGCCTCTTAAACATTGATAGGCTAAGGGCATCAATTACCGCCTGTTCTGGTGTGTGACCACCCTCTCAGTAAAGAAATGTGTCCTAAGTTGGGCTTGGTATTGTTCTTTCCTGCTGACCATCCAAAGGTACTTCGACGCAGCCACTGCAAATTCAGTAGTCCTTTTGGAGGGATTTCATTGGTACAGTGCTAATATATTCAGGAATATCTCAAAACCACTTTCCTTCAGCCAATCTCAGAGCAGCCCATCACTTGTACTATTTCTGCCTGCTCTCTGTCTTCCTTAGCAATGAGCTTTCCTAAAAGCTACTGATTCAGTTTGTTTAGGATATAATCAAAACATTCTCTCTGAGAACCTAATTGAACTTGGAACACCTAATGTGGGAGCATTTCATTAAAAAGGGGCACCAATCATTGATCCGTGATGTGACTTTTTAAAAATAATTAATAAAAAATTCCTAAGGTGTATGAAAAGCTGACACAAAAAAGACCACAAAACAAACACTCTGAGACTGTATTTAATTCCCACAGGTAAGGGATAAAAAGAAGTGAAAAGGCACTGAAGGTAAAGTACAAGATGCTCAGGGAGATTGGCACAGCATTAGGAAGCATCTAATTTCAGCTACTAAAGGGGCTCATATTGATTTTTTTTTTTTTTTCATTCTTTGTGTGCTCTTTTATAGAGACTTCAAATAGAGTCTCCATTTTGCTCTTATGAAAACCACGTTTCTTGCATGGCAGTGTGGGGGAGGGAAAAGAATAGCTCTTTCTGCTTGAAAAATAGCAGCTTACTTAGCACTTACCAGAGATTATACACCCTAATGTTCTGAGAAGCGCCTTTTCAGGTACATGGAGGGAAGATGGATGCCTTGTGAGTATTTAGAAGTTATTTAAATCAATGCATGCTGCTGAGTGTTTTCTCATTTGTGCATTGTGAGAGACAGATCCCACTTCTAGCCATGGCTTTTGGAGCTATAAAACTTAAATTAAGGGCAAAGAACTTGGAGCAATTCAGAAATACCTCTATTTGTAGGTCATAATTGAAGTTATTGAAAAGGTTGTTACACAGAAAATATTCTCTCTTCAGGGCTGCCCTAGCAGCTAGAGTCTGACTCCTTGATGTTCAGACAGGGAATATAGAAAGCTCCAGTCATGATCCTGGACTGAGTGACTGAATGATCAACTCTTCATTCAGTCAATTATTTCTGACACTTTAGAAAATTCTAAATCTTTTCAGGATCAAAGGAAGCTGTATTAGCAGCACCAATACCTGATTTTACTCCCTTATTGTTAGAGAGGTTCTTATTCTTAAGATGCAAAAATTCTAAGAGGTACATAACATTTATTAAAAAATAAATTTTACTTCAGCATGAGGAAGGGAGAGAACTCACCTTTCCTTATTTTTCCCTGGTTGGTTTTTGTAGAGAGGCTTTAACCAGAGTCCCTCCAAACATATGTCTCCACCATGCCTTCCAAAGAGCTGGAGAGTGTCAAAATTTGTGCAGTCACACACTTGTTTACAATTGTTCCCTGAACTCTGGTTCAGAGATTTAAAATGGCCAAAGATCCTAGAAGTCGTATGCCTTGCACTGGATCCCTGACAAATTACTTCTTATATTGCTTTTTTAGGACAATTAAAAAAAAAATGTGTTAGAATTTCAGCAGAGGAAAAGAAAAATACTGTAAAAAATACTATCGCTGCTTCTCAGTGTTTGGCACTCTAACAGTCCAAAATTCGAGCCATCCAAATGACAGTTTTAGTGAAGGGGGAGGGAAGGAAGAACAGCAAAAAAATTCTCATGGCTGGCACAGCTTTCCTTTTTTCCCCCATGTTATCTGACAGAATTAAAAAGTCCAGCAGGAAATTAAACCTATTCACCTGACAAAGAAGTGCTTAGATGTGATGTGTGATTATAGATGACTCATACCCATTCTGGAAGACTGGTCTCCTTTAAAGATTCTAGAAAAGCTCTGTTTTCATTCTTTTTTTTTTTTTTTTTTCCCCAAAAGACATTTTTCAACTTCATTTTCTAAATACGATATATAGAAAGTATTTCATGTAAAATAGGAAACGTAACAAGCTTCTTTAATTCTGTTTCCTAGCTAGTCAAGTGATTATGAATTTATATGCCCGATTCTTAAATGAAAATATTTTAATCCCGTTTTCCAAGCCTACGGAAAGAATTGCTTCCTAGGTGACTGTGAACTGTATTTTTAAACTTGTGTGAGGATAGCTGGGCACTATGGAAAAAAAAATCAATGTAATGATAACATTGCAAGCAACACAATAATACTGAACCCTTACATGGCAGCTCTTGCATAAAAGTCTGCAGTGCCTTCACAATGACAGAAATGATTATTTTTCATGACACCTCTAAGATGCAGAGAACAGGTGCACAACGTACTCAGTAAAGGATGGAACCACCAGAGGTGATTACCTCTGGTGCAGGGGACCACCACTGCTTAAAGTCTTCATCAATAATAAACCATTTAAACAGTAACTTGGTTTCTATCACTGAAACTATCAAGGGATTTGAGTTTTCAGCATGTTGTTCCTGAGCTGGAATTTATCCAAGATATCCAGGTTAAGAGGCAAACTGTGACTTTCAGAAAAATTGCTGTGAGAGTTAAATGATGAAAGAGGGGGCACATCCCAACAGTAGGCCCCATCAAAGGATTAGACCTGCAACATCAGGGTGCTCTTTAACAAACCCCTGTCAGGGTATTGACTCAGTACAGACTTAAAAGGAAGACTGCAGTCTAGTGAATCACCAGCACTGTTTAGTGCAGACGGAGTGTAATGTCACTTCACTTGAAGGATTTGACATGATGAGAACACAAAGTGGTGAGATGTACAGCCTACAACCACCAAGGACTTATGCTTTCAGGAAACATATTTAAAATATTGTACTAAATTTACAAGGACTGTATTCAGCTCATTGCTGTACCATGGCAGTCATTACCATGGTAAGTGGTGCACCTATAGGACTAAGAAGACCCTGCACACATTACTGTGAGATGCTCTTACTAACTGCCTATAACATTGAACAACTTGAATGGTTCAGAATAGTGTTTTTTTTTCTGCTCAGGTGCATCATTTATTTGTTTTTGAAAGTTTAAGGTATTTATTTCCTGAATTGAGATTACTAAGAAAAGAATCTTTTTTCCACATTAAAAGGGAAGGTGTTTGACTGAGAAACTGTTGTATTCTATCCATTATTTGTTATTGGTTTCTCACTTCTAATAATAATTAGTCCATAATTTTATTCTTTTTAATATATTTTTCCTCTGGTAGGGACTTTACAACACATATACACTTGTGTTCCCTAGAGCTGTTTAAAGCTACTGCAGATGCCCTCAGCACCCCCTCCTCGCCTGGCTTTCTGATGAGGGTTTCCAGGTCCCAGGTCCTGACAAGGCACGGGGGTGATGCTCAGGTGTCCCTGACTGGGGAACCCCTGCCCAGCTGGATCTGACACTCACTGTGGGATTGCCTCAGTCACCGCCACTAAGTAACTTACAAGTCTGGTAGCAAAATTCTCACATCCTCCTGACCTGTTCCAGCAAATGGCCCAGGCCTGACAGCCTGTCTCCTTGTCCAAGAGCAACCTTCATCTGCTGACCCCTTTAAGTTTTGCTAGAAAAAATCTTTTTTTCTCTTCAATGGGAAGAGGTTGGACCAAAACACAGATGAGTGAGGAACTGGTGATAGATGTATGGAAGAGAAGACAGAGCAGAGGACAATGGTGAGAGCTAGAACTGGGAGCAATTGATTTGAAACAGAAAATCTGTAAAGGAAAGAAAACAAAGAGAGTAGGGAGTTTAAAAGAGGAGGGATTAAGGAATGAAAAATTAGCCAGCTTCTGTGAAATGGCAATAGAGAATGGGAAGTATCTTGGGCATGATGACAGAGGTAGGCAGTGGAGAGAAAGGATGAAAAGAGGTAGGCAAGATTCAAGAACTGGGCACATGAACATTAGTTAGTATAACAAAGCTTCCTGAAATGGCAACTCTTGATACAGCTCAGTAGAAATTCATCCCTTAGATTTGAAGGGTTTTTTCTCCCCCTCAAACTTGCATAAGTATGGCTTTGCTCAAAGCTTGGTAAGACAGCTAAGATATGAGCTCAGATTGTAGGAAATGACAGAATCAACAGTGACTGTTTCTGTCAGATTTTATCTGGTTTGGACCTTTCTTTTTTTTCTTAGGTTGCAATGAATGGCTTATATTAAATCTGGGTGGTTATCTAAGGGGAGAGAAGTAAATCTGTAGCTCTTAAAAAAAGGGAAAGGGAGAAGCTGAAATGGAAAGATGAAAGAAGGAGGAGATCAGCTGGAATGGGTGCAAGATTTTGGAGGCTTTTCTCAGTTGTATTGTTGGTCACAATAGAGTCCAGGCCAATGAAGATTGATAGTGATAGTCATCTGCTGGCATATGAAATGCTTCAAGTTTTGATAGAAAGCAAAGTATATTTTTCTTGTTTTGGCAGAAAACAGAGCTCTGAAAACAAACTCTGTTGGATATGGAATATGAGTTTCGTTGTTGACACCTGGGACATTGTGAATGCCATATGGTGAGAGCAGAAGTGTAGACACCACTCAAAGTTTTGGCATGCTGGGCCACACCTTCCAGCGGAAAAATGATGATGCTTTCCGATGGCCCCTTACTGAAAGGCTGCAGGGCACTGCCCAGATTCTTGACACCAGTGCTGGACCTGACACTACTGCAGGATAGTTGCAAACCCCTTGCATGCACTACTCAGAAGTCACTGAAGTAGGACACTTGGTTCATTTCTTTGACCAAATAAAAGGCATAAACTAGTCTGCTTTGCTAAAGCGCTTCTTAAATTTGCAGTAGCTTTGCTTGTAGAGAACTGAGGAAATTTACAGATGTGTACAGAAAACAAAATCTGACAGGAAATTCCTCCCTCTTGTATCATCACCATTGCTGTAATACCTTTCAGCATCCTTAGGGAGAACATGTCTTTCCAGTCCCTCACTTGCTCAGCTAAGCCTTCTAATGTGGTTGGTGATTCTTCTCTTTTTGTTCTTCTTGAAGGGTTTGTCTCTTTGATGACAGTCTTTGATGTTCCTGTTTAAGATTCAAAGATACTGCCTTTTACTACCATAAAAAAGAAAGTTTTAAACCAAAACAGAGGTCATAGTAATAAATAGAGTTCATAAAATCAAGCAAAATTAATTAAGATTGTATAGTCAGATTCCTCATAGTTTCTAGTGCAGTGAAAAATCATTGATAGTTTAGGGATTTTTGTGATTCTTTTAATATATTTTTGAATTTAGGTTTGAGATTTTTTTTTGTTTCGGTACTACTATATATTTACACAATTTAGATAAAATGTAAATTATTGCAGTTTCTATGAATCATTTCAGATGGTATTAATGGACGTATTACAGTCATTATGACTATCATTTCAGCTCTTTCAGATGTAGTTTATCTTACTGAAGACATTGTCGCTGCTGTTGAGAGCATTTGTTTAGAGAGAGGAGAGGTCTCCTAATAATATCATCCATCTTTTTTCTCCTTAGGAATTCCTCCAAATCATTTCTTTCCGTTTCCTGGAGTATTTACCCAAACTGCAGTGGCACAACAGGGACAAAATAATCCTAAGTAGATACCCCCAGAATCTTCCATTTCTTTTATTGGGCAGATACTAATGGTTATGGACAAGAAAAAGTCTTTTCCTTCTAAGGCACTGAATTTTCTGTTGCGGCAGCGCTTTCAGACGTAGGAAGTTGTAGTGCTCCAGGATTGAAATGGGCTCTGTGCAGAGCAGTGTGTCATTCACTGCCTTGCCTGTTGGGCTTATTCCCTTTCCATTATTCCTAACTGGTGTCACAGATTGTCCCTTTTGAATTTTAAAGCAATGAAATATGCCATTAATATAATAGACTCCCTGACTTGCATGAGTTCGAATGACCAGAAAATTCATTCCCCGGTAGGGATTTTTAAACTGTAATGAAGAATTAAAAAAGCCTTGCTGCGTGTCAAGGTACCTGCCAGATTTTCCTAAGCTCTTTCACTTATAAGGTAGGAAAGGGCAGAGAGTCCAGCTGTTAATGGAAATTACAGAGGAGATCTAGAACTTCGCCCAGCAGAACTGTTTGGCCTCAGCATAGGCCAGTGAGCTGTAAACAAGTTTAAAAAAGACATGCTTAGAAAGGACTATACATGCATTATGTCACTGTGTGTATTTTCCTCTGAAAGCACCAAATTAAGATTTCAGCCATCCTGACTGGTATTATGACAATTTAGACGATGAGCTAGGAGAGGATATTCAAGCAGTTTCCAAGACAGTATGGTTGTATATAGAAATTTCATGGTTAGAGTGACTAATAGTGAAATTAGGCTTGTAATTTTTACAGAAAAAAAGCAAATGCTTTTTTCTTCTTTCAAAAAGCATCAGAAAGTAGAAATTTCGTCTCTGAGGAGTCTGACACAATTGTGTGGGGTGTTGAGAACATATTAGCTCTAAGCCATAGTTCTGTTCAGAACCTCACTCTATAAATTACTTGGCAACTGCTTTTTTCAGGGGAAAAGAAAGTGAAGATTTGTAATTTGTGCTGTAGGATTCACTGAAGAGAATGGGACATAGCAATCAAGCCTCAACTTGCCTATTACTTGGGGAAATGAAATATCTATTTAAGGCAAATGCTTTGAGGCAGGTAAACTTTAAAGTTCAGGCTAGTTCTCAAACAGTATAGATTAAATATGTATAAATAACTGTCAACAGTTTCACTGTGCTATTAACCCTCATAAAGCTGTTATCCCAGCAGTTCCTCTGCTTGTCATCTTCCAGGATGTATCTTTGAGGATTTGGGTTGGGAATTACAACCATGGAGAATATGAGACTAGTCCTGTACCTTCCCCAGCCCAACAAGATTCTAGGGGTGGTCTGTGGCCTTCCAGATCAGCAGGGTAGATAAAGGAGATCCAACTGCGATTCAACTGAGTACAAGGAATTCACCTCTTTACCTGTTCATCAGATAAATCAGGGAACAGGGGAAGTGAGAAATGGAGCAAACGGAGATCTGAGGAAATGTCAAGGGCATATGGTAGAGCAGACAGGGGAAGAGATGGACAGGTGTCTGTTCCTCTGCCCGTGTCTTGGCTGATGACGAGGCGTGCGGCTACCACCGTGCACAGCCCTGTGCCCACGGGGTAATCCCAGACCAGTGACACTAGAGAAGTGCCTTTAGATGAGCCATAACCCAAAACTCACAGCTGGTAACAGCCAGTTAGATGTAACTTCTTCAGCAGGTGTCAGTCATTTAGACAAATGTTCTCTGCTGCACAACACAGGCAAAGAGATTAACAAAGAAGGCACTGCTGGGGAGAGAACAGGAGATGTGAACAGCAGTCTAGAGGTAGACATGGGGAGGTGGGGCCTGGGAGAGGAAAGAGTAAAAAAGATACTCACACTGGGCTAATACCTGTGGCCTTTCAAACCCCTCACCTCTCCCTGTTGCCTTTACTGCTTGCACACATAGCTTGACAGATTCTCCAGTTAAATTATCAGTGCTATTTTCCTCTAACTTAATTTGTGCTGAGTTTGCAGCCTGAATAGGTGCTTTTAAGATGGTCTGTGCAACACTGAGAAGCACTATGTGAGACAAATTGCATAGACCCTCCATGAGCACGAACAACATGGAGGCAGTTAATTTCCTACTTCTTAGATGTGGGTCTAAGGGGCAAGAATAATAAAGCACAATGGCTGAAAGTAAATGAAAGAAAGCGAACAAATCTGTAAGTAGAGCTTCTTGGGGTGGCTTAGAAATACAGCTTTTAAGGTAGAACAATAATTAAAGCGTATTTTCACTTTGACTGTATTTGTTAGCTTTGTGCCAAATTCTGCAATTTTTCTGGCATTAACAGAAAAACACCTGCATCTGCTTCAAAAATCTGAAAATTCTTGTCTTAAAAATAAAGCCTTCTGACAGTAAGGCAATTCTCTATCACATGTGTTGTTTTCCTTTATCAATTTACAACCTGGATCAGGAAAGGAATATTTGAGTTTTTCTGTTGGAGGATGTTTTCCTTCCATGGGGCTTTTGGAACTTGAAGGTAGAAAATCCTTGGGTAGGGATATGTTTCATTTTTTAATAATGAAATTGCATCCAGTTTTGACTGATGTGAGAATTATTTATAATAATTAATTGCCTTCAGTAATGTGTGTTGATTGGGAATATTCTGCAATGTTTTAAAATTAATGTCTAAAAATGTTCTACAGAGGCTTGCTCACTAGCTTCATCAGCATCTCTAGCACCAGTTGCATCACCTACTGTGTCCTAAAATATCTCTGAACTCAAAATACATCACCAGCGCCTCTGTCTCACTTTGTATAGGTCACCCCTCCCACTCCCTCATATTTGCTGGCTGGAGAAAAATACACAGAGCTCTCTGAGATTACAGTTGGGACAAGCCCCACTCAGAATGTGATGAGATGATGAGGAAAGTCATCATGGGGAGTTTCCAGATTCCTCCCTTCTTCTCTAGGTGTGGGTGTTAAGTGCAGGAAAAGCCCCAAATGACTATTTGTTGGACTTGACTCTTCTGCACCCTCCCTTGGAACAACAGACTTCTCCTTTCTCAGCTGCTTTTGAGCAGGTGTGCCATAAGGTGTTTGTTCTGGAGGTATGCAATCCAAACTCTCCTCACACTAAATGCTGGGTTTGCTATAAAAAGGTACACCATACTTCAATTGAAAGTCCAAACTTCTGAAATATAGGATGTTCCAGTAATTAGCTTGTCTGTGTAATCTTAATTTACGTACAAATTTGTATGGACAGCTGCAGTTCATGAAACTTTCACCACAGAAGACATGTCTTTGTAAAAATACATTCTGCATACGAAGGAGACAGAGCTAAGGATTTCCAGACAACCATGGGAAGGGTATTTTCCAAACTATTAATCTTCAAATCCTGTGGAGAAGCCAGGATTCCTGGTGTAGATGCAGAAATCCATAGGCAGTATAGAATAATGGAGGGTAAACATAAAGCTGCTCATCACAGAAGGATTTCAAAAAGATTTTTGAGGCTGCGCAGACAAAAAAGCAGGACTGTTGCTAATACTAGGGCAGATCAGCGATGACTGTGTGTAACTGCATCTTGAAAACCTCCAAAAATAGATGGAAATTTCAGTTTACCTGCACAGCTTGACAGGGCTACACTGCAAAGGTTTTCCTCCTAGTGAAAAGTTCTTCCTTAAGTCCTTTTTTTTTTTAGTGCCATTCAAGTAGTTGTTGCCTGCTATTAGGCCAAGCCTTAGACTCTTCAGCAGTCTAAGGATCTCTCAGAATTTCCTTGTGGCCTAGTAGGTCGTCCAAAACTTGATTCATTTTTTCACATGTAGCCTCCCAAGATCCAGGCAGATGGGAAAAGCAACTCTCTCACATCTTTTAGGCAACTCCTTTCAACACAGGCTGATCTTCAGTTTACTTTATTCTCAGGGAGAGAGAGTATTCAAGCTAGAGTCCAAAAATAATCTTTTCAGCAGGACTACTACTATTTCTTTAATCACATGTGAGCTTATACTATCCCAAGAGCAGAAGTTTGCATGTCTCCTTGTTGGACACCATGAAGTTTCTGCTGCCCCAGTTCTCAAGTTTATCAAAATCCCTGTGGATTTGAGTTACGACATTCATTGTGCAAGTAACTCCCTCTAATTTAGCATCATTGATAAATTTGCATGTGGTACATCCTATATCTTCACCTAGGCCATTGATTAAGACGTCAAACAGTGAGAAAGAGCAGCCCTTAGACTGCTCTGCTCACTGCTGGCCACCAAGCAGATGCTGAGCTACTCATTGATAAATGTTAAGCCCAGACATACTGCTAAATTTTAGTCCATATAAACATAATTTCTTCCAGTCCACAATTCCTCAGCTGCCAGCTGGCAGAGTATGGAGTCAAAAGCTTTCCTAAATCTGAAACACGACATCCACAAACCTCACTTTGTTGTAGGAGGCACCAGGGCTTGCTGAACATCATTTGTCCCTGATAAACCCAGGGATTGCTGATCACAACTGTAAAGTTTTTGTTTTGCACATGCTTTCAAATTCATCCCAAAAAGACAGGCTGTGTGAATTTTCCAAGGTCTGAGGTGAACCTGGCTGACCTATAAGTCCCAGACCCTTCTTCTTGCCTTCTTCAGAAATGGCACCCAGTGCCACTGTGCAAACCATCCAGGGAAATGTGTGTTTTCTCTGTGAAGGGTAGGTTATCCTGGAATTGTTTTTCCATGACAGAAGGGTCTGAGCCTGGGAAGGCACCATGATCATGGCAGCATACAGTGAGCTCTTGCTGATCCTTGAAAATTTGGAGGAGGTAGTGTAAATCTCATGCCAGGCCATGCCCATATGTGCAGAGGTATTTATCCCAGCTGACTGTGTAATTTGTGTGCTGTCATACCAGTTTTTGGCTTCTCACTTAGACACCTGAATTAGGAGGACAAGTCACCACATACACAATAATTCCTCTACTAAATAATTCAAAACTCTCCGTTTAATCAACATTTTAGCTCAACTTCATTATGTGTTTTTCCCTCTTGGGGGTATAATGGTAATAAAGGAATCTGACTCAGTCCCCTGAGTTAAGAAATTGCTCCCTTAGGCAGTGTGACTCGTCATACTGAGTTCAACTGGAAATTTATTTTGTTGCATAAAACGGAAAAACATGATTCATACACTGTTAATACTCAGCTGCATGTTTGCAGTTTGAGCATTTAATGAATTTCAGTTCAACAAATTAATTGCCAGTTTAGCCTGAAAATGTTTCAGAGGTCCTTGGGAATAAGAAAGAGCACAATTGTATTCCCTCATCTGCATGGATCAGCCCATGACCACTGCAGCTAAGACTGTCTTAAGAAAAATGTTTTGTCTATTTAGAATAGCAATCGCCAAGCCAGCAAAACCATTCCCTAAGAGAGGTGACATGCTAAGGATGCTTTTGCTAATTATTTTTGGGCATTAATGCAAAGAAGATAATTAAAATTTCATCCAAAGTGGTCAACTCTATTTGAAAACAGTCACAGAGCCATAAAGTTTTGTAACTTAGGGAGCATTTTAAAAGACTTTCTTTGGAAAATATTTGAAGATTGATTGTTTTACAGGTGGTTGCACTTGCAAGTGCCTTAATAGTTGTAGTCTTTAGTTTTACGTCTAGTGCATTGTGAAAAACTTCTGGCCCACTACAGGCTTTCTGCAATGCAGGCAGGGACTGAACTGCTCATCCTTGATCCTTTGACTTAAGTGGCAGGATGGGAAATACCTACTCAGAGAACGCAAGCAGCAGCAGCAGCAGGATGTGTTGTGGAAAAGCTACATTTCAAGACTGTGAACCTTGACAGAAAAAACTCCGGAATCCTTTCCCCCTGGATTTACTAAACCACAATCTTAAGAACTTCCTCCTGCCTCGTAAATGATACTGCTACAAATGATAACAAACATGAAATGCTAATAGAGATTTCTGAAGAGTGTTACTGAAAGGCCAGATGAAAGCTTTGGGAGAAGCATTGTGTGGCTTTGTGCATCCCAGGTCTGTGACTCTGGATCCTGTTAAGAGAAACACAGGAAAAAACCCATTCCAGCGTGGATGCCATGGAATGGTGTTAATTGAGGGCATGGATCATGAAAATACTGCCAGCTCTTGTCACTTGTTACAAGTTGTTGATTTATATGAGAAATGAGAGCTACAAAGGTGTGTTTGCGGATAAGTATTCATGTTTCTCTCTTGGTATAAAGGGCTGAGAATAGAGGTGAAAAAGCCAAGGAATGAGAAGAATACAAAAGATACCCACACATCTAGTGAATATTATCTTGTTCAGTAAGTGACATGCTAATTTCCTCTTTGAGCATACATACTGTGGCCCTGCTGAAGTTTATTATCAAGTAAATTAAACTGGAACCTTTGGTATCTCAGTCAGTCCAGAGAATAAATGCATTTCATTTTTTTTTTTTTTTTAAATAGGAAAGAAAATTGATTTTATTTTCAAAAAAATAGCCAAGTGGAGTAATGAATGCTGTCTGTGCTGTATTTTAGGTGCTTTGTCATACAGTTTCTCATCTCTATATGAAGTTGCTTAGAAGCTAAAGCAAAATAGAAAAGAAAAAAGTACAATTTCTTAAAAGCGTGTCACATTCAGTGTACTAGCTCTTTAAATTAAGTGAAGTGATGGGTGCAGGAGGAAAAATGCTAACTTTGCCCTGAGTTAGCCTACGTTTCTGAGCTACTCCTGAAGACAAAGTTCTGCTTTACTCTCTGTTCTTATTTCAAAGTCATACAGCAATGTGTTCACAAAACTGTGATCTAAACCTTTAGCTTCTGTGTATGAGACTTCAGAAAAGAGTAATAAAAAATGTGCCTCCAATCTCACAAGACAATAGTTTTGTCATTGAGAGTTCATGGTCTTTATGCAGTAGAGTTTCACTTTTATATGTGTCCTAGAGTTAGAAAACCAGAAGACTTAGACATGAGTATTCTAACCAGCAGTTGTAGTGGTTCTCTTTTTTGAAGCCTGACTGCAAGGCATGTGCTGTTGTCTTGGTAATTTATATCTATATTTCTCAGAGTTCCTCAAGTAATTATATTTTTATTAATTTATTTGGATTGCATTTGAAGTAGTTAGAGTAATGTATGCTAGGGAGGACGATAAAAGGTTTGGCATAGAGCAGATGTCAGTTAGTTTTTGTGACATTCAATCTCTATTCTTTCTAAACCTGCCATTAGCAGGTTACAATGAACTTGACTCCCTAAAATCTATAAAATCTAAGTAATTCCTTAAAATCAAATAGTTTTGCAAACTCCTCAATAGGCTATGCAAGAGAATTCATCTGAAAAATTAATTTAAATGGTCCTTGAAAAAAGAACACTGAATGATTAAGCCTTTGTCAGGTAGGGGCTTGGGGTTTTGTGTTGTTTTGGTTTCCTTTTTTTTTTTCCCAAAAATGTAATATTTCCTGAGAAATAACTAAATCTTTTCTGCTGCCATTGCTGAACTGACTGATGGCTCTGTGTGGGTGTTGCTTATTGTGGTTATGCAAAAGAAATCATGAGTCACAGCAAGTGGAAGAAAGCAGTTGCTGTAGGCACTGCCACCAGCCCTGGGAGTAGCGGAGTGCTGCAGGCGTGGGGAGAGCAGCAGTTCTCTCCCGTTTTGGCTCCTCACTTTTCCTGCAGCGTTGCATTTGACATGTCATTTAAATAGTGAAGAGAATGGCTGCAAAACAGGAGGATATGGGACTGAGCTAGGAGAAAATACAAAAATAAGATGGATTAGGCAAAATGAAGAAACAGAAACTGAGAAGCGTACTAGTAATGATAAAAGAATTATAGTGAAATTTGATTAGGGACCAGTTTATTACAACCCCCAAACCTAGAGTATGATTTGCCCACCTGTAGCAGCTGTGATGAAGGATAATGTTTTCCCACCTCCTTTTCATTCAAGTGAGACAAACAGGATCAGCAACAAAGGTGCCTTTGGAACAAGTTTCTCATTCCACTAATCCATCAGCATTATCTCCTGAGCTGCTTCCTTGTCCTGTGAGCCTGCAGCAGATGTAGTTACATTGAAAAAAAGCATGGAAATCACTTTCCAAGTATTTCAGTCTGTACCATAAGGCTACTTAAGAAATGCAGCACTGACTGTTCACACTGAGTCTGAGACCCTCCATCTGAGACCCTCCTTTGAGCCGCTCCCTCCGTCCTGACTCATGATCAGTGAGGTATCAGCAACAAGAGGTTGACACAAAACAGAAAAGAGTTTCCAAAACCTGAAGACAAATTAAGAAATGAGCAGTCAGAGGTATGCTATGAAAATAAAAAGCAGTAGGGTTAGAAGAGGAAATAGCACCACATGAATCTTGTGGTCATAAAGATACGTAAGTGAAAAATCAGTGACCGAGAAAGAAATTATTACTCTCACATTGTTGAATGAAGATATAGAATGAATAAATAAATAAATAGGGGGTTGGATAGTGGTATGACTTTGATGAGGATCTTAACTGCTGCAAATATGGCTGTCCTAGGATATGGGAAGGTCCTTGGCATTGTAAAAGGGTATAGCTCTGCTCTGTTTCTCAGTTAATACACCAAGAAACTGTCCTTCGACCCAAGTTTACTTCAACACTTCTGATCTTGCTGTGCAACAAAAAGTAATGATTACAGTGTGGCTCTGTTTTTCAGTTCTAGGCCTGGGTACCAGAGATCCAGGAACTTAACAGAAACAATGACAGTGATTCATTACAGTGCCTTAAAGAAATCGGTCACCTTCTGGATGCTGGTTTCTGTCTCTGTTGCGAGGATTCATCAACAGTTATGTTTATCTCTCTGCACGTCATCTGTTAGCATTGATTGGGAATGGTGATGCTGCCTGGTATTACTAACAAATATTTAGGTGCCATTTTTTTGTCATTGCAAGAAATACAAGTTTCCTTGGATAGAATTATCTCAGATTTTGTATTCAGATTCATCAAGGGCTCTTTATTTATTTAAAAAGTAGCACTGCCAGATCTATATAGCAAAAGTTTAGTTAACAGATGGAGGGGGGAAAAGCCCTTTTGGTGCAGAAATCAATTGAATAGCATGTTGTCACAAGTAATCCCAAGACTAAGGTTTTCGTTCTGCACTGCTTGTGGCCAGCTCCTACTCCAGGCAGTAACTAATGGCTTGTAGTTTGGCCTTGATTTTCTGGGATAGCAGAATAGTGCTTAAAGTAAATTTGAACTAGAAGGAAGAGGCATTGAGACACTGAAGCATATCCCTGAACCTCAGGTAACAAATGCTGGCCTGTGTCTGTGAAACACATTAAAGTAGCTTCAGGGCTGCTGTCACTCATGCTGTCTGCCTGCTCCAGAAGCGCCATTAGGGCTGCTGGAGAGAAGATGAATGGAGTGACTCTTCAGCAAGTTCTGGTGGCTTAGCTTTGGATTGGTGGCCTGGCACAGAAGTAACTGTGGCTCTTTTATGACATGGTGACAAGTTGATTGCTTATTAGGCCAGTAAAAACTGGAAACTGAGGCTTGTCATCTTTCTGTGAGAGTTTGCATGCGTACATTGGATTTTGGTTTAACAGAAGTGCCAGTGTCCACAAATTTTCAAATTTGAATATTCCTGAAAAACAAAGCACATGCTTTTTCTTTACGCTTCAACAAAATGACAGACTAGCTGCCAAATTTAACTCTCTTTTTTGATGAAATATGTGCTACCAACATTGTGTCTGTCACTATGATCTTTAGCTTTGCTAATTAATGCCCTTCAGGGCTGTTAGGTGAGGAGCTGATGGTCAGAGTATGAGTTCTTTTCAAGACACTTTGTTCAGAGGGGTAGTCAAGAAGATTGAACTATATCCTGTGTAATATTCTGCAAGAGCAACACCTTGTTCAAAAAACATTAGTCTTACTGTTTTCTGACAACAGTTTTCTTTATGAAATTGTCCTCCTAATTGCTGCCAAAAGCAGAGGTCTGCTATTAACAGAAGTCTGCAGAGCCCAGAAGGCAGGGTGCTCTGCATGCTTTGGGTAGCCTCACTTTCTATTCTTAAATGTTTCCTTTAATCCTCCAAACCTTTGCAAAGATGGGTTTTCTCTTTTACTGCAAATGCAGCATTTTGAGATAAATATATGCTAGAAAAATTGAAGCACTTTAAAGCCCACATCCACCAGACTAATTTTTTATGGCATGGCGATGTTTGAGAGATAGAAAAGTTGTTGGGTTTTTCTAAGAACTTAAGAAATGAAAGGAAATAAGCTTATAACAAACCTTGTCTCTGAAACTGCAGGCTGCCTGTGAGACTGACAACACAGAAAGTGCTCTATGCTGAAAGACGGTAAATTCTGGGAAAACAGGTATGTGAAACTCAGTAAGGAATAAAGACAAGACTAATGCAGCATTTCAGTCTTTTTTTCCAATCCATGAATGTTTCCGTTTATACACTTACTTACATAGGTGTTGATCTCCTATAGTTTTCATGAATTGACGCACAGAATATTGCTATGCAGATGGGACAAATAACCATGATAAGAAGCAACAGAAGTGACTAAAAGCCTTAAACATCACAGGGCAAAGAGTTTTTTCTCCATCCTTGCATATATCTGGGCACTATGCATGTATATATCTGTGCTGTAAGCAAAGATAATAATGTGATAATCTAAAGCCCTATGTAAGAGTCTTTATAGTTCTGTGATATCCGCGTGCAGGTTTTGCCACAAAACTTGCACTACAGTTTGTTTCTGCATCTCTTTAGGCTGTGTTTCCATCATTCCAAATGTGCAGTGGCAGATAGAGTTCTGATCTGCCAGGTTCTTCTTTTTCTTTTCTCTGTCCTCTGTGAATTAACATTCTAGGCAAGTATCTTTGTCACAAACAGAAAATGTAAGAAAAGGTAGCCTGTATGTGGGGAAATTCGATTCTTGTCACTTGGGCAAAAACAAAAAAAAATTACTTTTCCTTAGTGTTTTTCAATCATATTTAAAAGGTAGTCATAATCCATCTACAATGGATTGCAATGTGTCTCTGTTCCCAGATTTATAAATAGGAATTTATAATTAGAAAGTAAAAGGTATCGTGATCTCAGACACATGGTCCTAATCAACAGTGCATTAATTAGCATCCTGAAAACTGCATGAGAAGAGATATCTTCATTTTTTTGCAAGATTTTATTCTTGATGTCCCTGAAGTCGCTTAATAGCTTCATCAGTAAAGCAGACATTGACCAAAATTTCATGGATGTGTGATCTATGGTGGTCATTTTTCTGAACATAAATAACTAAACATTACATAAACCATTAATTTTCAGGGATGTTGGGGGAGGGGGTGGTTTCTCAGTTAAAAAGCCATAGAAATCTCAGATTTCCTTCTTGAGGGTGTAATGCTACAAGATATTAGTTGCTAGAAAGACTGATTGATGCATGGAGACCTAGTATGTCTGGTGAGCAGCTCTGTCCAAACCACATCCGAAACACTTCCCTTGTCTGGGGAGCTGGTGTCTTAACAGTACCCTTCTGATCAGAGGCTGGGTTTTGACATTTTAAATGGGGCTTATTTTTTGCAGCCGCCATCTTTCAGTCTCCAGACTTAGTAACAAGCCCTTCCAGGCATATTTGTAGAGAAACAGGGCATTCAGAGTCAGTCTTTGTTCATTTGAAAATGAAATGAATTAGGCAATGTGCTCTGCATGTTTGTCCCAAAGGCTAGTATTATTGCTATTTAACCAATGGCTGTCATTTACTGAAATACCAGAACACATATTTAATTTTAATGTTACTGTCACATCTGAATTGGTAAGTTAGGTATGCAAATTTGATTTCAAATGAGAAATTAAATGGCTAATCAGCTGATCGCTGTGCTCATAGTATGTCATTAGCATTTTTGGTCTTACATTATTATTTGTCTTTGACTACTGGGATGTTTTACTCTCACAGCATGTATTTAATCCAACTGCTATTTTTCTTGTTATATTTAATTAAAACTTGTGGGGGAAAAAAAAACAGTTACAAGGGAAACAAAATCACTATTTTAAAGTAGCCTGGTGTATACCTTACAGAGGTAGAAACAGAGCTAGATAAACCTGTCTGTGGATGTAAGATATCGTGCATATGCCTTCAGCACACAGGACATTCTATTGAAGTAGTACTTTTGTGTTTGCCATCGAGTGCTAAATTTATATGAATGGGGTAAAACAAATCAAAGACAATAGCTCCTTGATTTTTTACTTTTCCAGCTGTTGTGCTTTGGATTGGTTTCCATTGTTTTGAGCATTTATCATACTGCCAAGTTACCAGCTGGTCCATTGAACTGATAACAGGTTTCTCCTGAAGCATATTAGGGGAGGTTTTTCTTATATCCAGTTCTCTAGTTTGATCTTCAAGTTCCAATGCTCAAATGATTATTCTCTGTGGAAAGCATTAGTGGTGTGTTGGATTTTTTCCCTTGTAACTTATTTTTTTCTATTGTAGATGAATTTGGAAGAAATGCTAAGAAAAATGTTCAAGGCTCTTACAAGCCACTAATTTCCCTTCTTTAAAGAGGGAGATCAGAGCAGAGAAAGTTTGGAGGGAATATACATTGTCAGAACTAGCTTTTTGCCTAGAAACTCCAGTAGTTCTTGGTTTGGAGTCAAGTTTTACATTTAGTGAGGAGCAGCTTCTTTATACATGAAAACCCACACACACTTGATAAGTCAATGTAGACAGATCACACGTCTCAAAATTTCAGAGTATAAATGCCCTGAAAGTGTCATTCTCTCTGAATGTGGAGTGGAGAGAGACATCTTCCTGCCATTGCATCTCTGTGCTGCTGTGACTGTACATGGTCTACACCCCCACACTGGATGAGCTGTATGCTTCTCCAGGTCTCTTCCTGCCCCTTGGTCCAGCAGTTTGCAAGACCAAGTTAACCAGATATCATGCACAGGGGACTAGGGAGAGCTGAGACAAAGACACTGGAAATGTGAATGGCAAACAAAGTGAGAAACTTAGACTGTGAGTTGGACTGAGGAGCAAAATTGGGAATTTGATGCAGAGCTTCTGTCAGAGACTTTTAAATCTTTTTGGGAAAGACCAGCAACCTCTGAGAGTAGTCAGTGCTCTTGATCTCTCAAGCAGCTTGCAGAGTGATCTAGTAGGAACTGGTGAAACTTGAAAAAAGGGGGAATGGGTCTGAAAAAAAGTTTCAGTGCCAGCAGCACAGCAGCAACTTCTCAGGCAGTGATAGTGGAGAGCAAAGCTGAAGGAAATAACTGGTACAGATAAAGAGTTTAGAAGACAACTGAATACCTATTGAGACAAGAAAAATATGATAAAGCTACCAGAAAGGGAAAATGAAGCTAGTTAACAAGACTACTGGGGGAGAGAGAAGGCAATGCAGCAGTGAGTGGGCAGCAGTGCAGAAAAGTAGAGGGTTGGTTATGCAAAAGAACCAGGAGTAGGATGAGAAATTAGAGTATATCTCTGGGACTAATGAAGTGAGAGGATGTGTCTTAGGAGAAACCAGAAGTAGAGCAGAGGCAGCTGAGGAGCATGGGCACACTGAATCAAGATTGGAGAAGTTGGGGAGCAAAACATTGAAGCCTGTTCCCAGTAAAGCACACGTTTCCATAGAGCCTGGCACTGGGTCTGAGATCCAGGGCCTCTTGCCATACTGTTGTTTCCAATAAAGGCCAGCTGTCCACGAATTTGCAACAGATGTTACCCGTGTCAGTTCTCTCTATTTAAACAAGATAATAGTGAAGATACAGCAGTTTGATCTCCTTTAGGTGTGATTGCACCTGATCAGAGACTCAGGAAGGGCTCGATTCATACCAAGACCTCTGATACCAGATATATGTTAGAGTTACATGAAAGCTCAGGTGTTGCAACATAATACAGTATATAAATACACTATGGTGTGTTCCACACTGGTGTCTGTTTGCTACACACTGTTTTTGCTGTCTGTGGTAGACTACCAGTTCTCAAGCCAAAAATCATCACATCTGTGTAAGAAGTCAAAAGTTTGGTCCACTTCTGATCTGGATGACAGCTCTCACATATGCAGTTGGGATTGTTGAGAGAATTTAATTCCAATAAAAGGGGTAAGACCACAATAACGTACACAAAAACTTATTGCTTGCAACAAACCATTAGGAGAGTGCTGTCCAATAGGTCTGGATGTGGTGGGATGGGCTAGTGTCAACCTGGACACCATGTTCAGCTTTGCCTCTTTTCCACACCCTAGTAGTGAACCTCACCCGTAGCCCCTAGACACCCATGCCTGTGACAGTAATTTTCCTGCTCTAGCTATGTCTTGTATATCTTGACAGTGCTGAATCACTACCTATCTTACAACTAAATATTGTCAAGATTCACAAATTGTCATTCTTTTGCCTGTCTTTTTTTATTTGGTAGCCATTTCAAAGACTAGCTATTAGTTTAAGATTTGCACAACACAGTATGCCACTTGCAAAGGCACTGCCACCAGTAGGTTTCCAGAATGCCAGTCTTTAGTCACTCCACTTAGGTGTAAGAAACTCAGCTTAAATTATTAAACCAGATGCTGTACTGTAATGACTCTAATGAATGGCAGAAAAAACTCAGTGATTTCTGCTGAATCTTCTCCATTCTAAAATAGTTAAAATATTCAGTTAAAGTAGTATCCAAGCTTGTTCCCCTGGTTTTGCACCTACTACCCATAAGTGCATGCCCAAGAATGCGCATTTTTAAAGTCTGAAGCTTTTTCTGCTTCCCCAGTTCAACAAATACCTGTTTATTTCACACGATGGAAAACATTCTGCTGAGGTTTTGTGAATAAGCAAGTCTGTGAATTCCGCTCTCAGATATTGTACATATAGGGAACATGAAGCTATAGAAACCTGCAGATGGACTGTGTCTAGTATATGGAGTCTGGGGTGTTGGTCCATCCGGCTTTAAACCAGTGCTTTCCTTTGCACTAATCCTCAGTGCTTTCATCCCTTGGTTTCCAGAGCCTGGCCTGGGACATGTGCTTTGGTTTCCAGGAGTACCATATGCACTTCACTATAATTGATGCTGTAGCAGCTACACTTGGGGTGCATATGATAGTGCATAAATCTGAGTATTTTGGACATTTAGGTTTTGGGGGTTCAGACTGAACACCCAAACATTGTGAGGGCTCCATGCCTAGGCTCTTTGGCTTCCATAAGGAATGAACACCACTCTTGACAATGCCCAAGGCTGCCCTGAGCAGAGTGTGTATGAAACATCCAGGTTGTATTTTGAAGAGCACCATAGAAAAACCTTTAAGGAGATTAAACTTCAGAAGAGTTTGGTTTATGTGTAGTGCCTGAATCCAAAACCTAAAAATGAAGAGAAGGCAAAACAGTCATAGTCAGCTCATTAAGTGAGGTAGGGGAAGAAAAAGAGTATAGAACTGTTGAATTGGATAATATATGTGCATGATATTGAGTACTCTATCATTAATTTCTTAATTTCTAAATTTTCAGGTGTGAGACTTCATGATCTTTTAATGTAGTTCTGCATTTTTTTATATGTATGACTTAAAATTGTGACAGACGGCAAGCTTTTGCAATTTTTATCCCTTTATTTCCTCAGATTGTGACCTAGTCATTTTTGGAATATATGCCTAAGGGAAATGTTGGTTGTTTCAGTGTAAATTAAAACTGTAGCATACCATATAATGTAAAGGACAGTTCTATAGTGATAAGTCAGAAGACCATATGACTTCATAGGGCTTTTTCTATTTGTGCTTTGTGTGGTTCTGAAAAAGGGAGTAAGCTTTTCTCTGTGTTATCCTGCTGCTCTGCCTCAGGGAAAGACTGGACTTGGACAGGATAAATTAATTTTCATTTGGACTGTGTCTCTCTCCCTTTCTCCCGGCATCACATTTGAAGTTCCTGTGTTGTGTGATCAAAAGGCTTGTGATGCAGAAAGTCAGTCAGCTCTGTTTCCATCAGCACAACTGTGTACAATACAGATGGTACTAGGGATTATGGAGATACTATCTGACCAGCAAAGAGAAGAAAAGCATCCAGTCTTTAATAAAATGGTTGTATCAGTGGGAGTGAAGAAACCTTTGATCAGTGTAGACAAGGTAACACTTAGTAAAAAGCTTAAGGATTAACTTCTAAACTCTAGGTGGTGTGGAGAAAGGAAAAAGGAAAACGCTTATCTTCTGAAATCAAATGCATTTTCTTCCCAGGTCACCAAACATCCCCACACAGAAAAATCCTCCTTTGGCTAACATGCGTTGCCTAACTCCAGAACTTGTGTCCTAAACCAGGTTAGTCAGACACAATCAGGTTTCCCAAAATTTGACCCTGCCTACTCATTGGAGCTAAGCAATGAAACTGAGAGAATCATAATTTGTATGATCATGTGTGATTGTTTTTTACCCCTTCCCTTCCCTTCCCTCTCTCCATCTTCAGCTGCCTCTCTCTTTAGCGTGTGTCTGGACCCTTTTTTCCTCTGTAAACTCAGCACATTCAGGTTTTGGTCCAGTTGGCAGGACTGCTGATACATGAGCTACTCTCAGTCCTCCTGATGTGCCTGGAGTTGCCTGAAGGAAAAAAGTGTTGCTGTATGAACAGGATAACTAGCAAGGGATAATCTTGGCAAAAGTAATTTCTACTAGCATTGTAAAATCTGACATGATTTCTTTGATTAACTGTTCTAGAAATAATGTATTTCCAAGCTGCAGAAATGTGTGTAATGCCTACTCCAGTTAAGTTTTGGAAAACACTTATCATTCTGATGCTGTTTTCAGGTGCTTGTAGCTTTGTGGAAGCATTCAGATTTCATTCTTCAACTCTGCTTAGCTAATGACAGCTAAAGACTTTCACAATGTCTTCTGCAGTTGATCGTATAGAGGGATGTGGTATTGTGGAGAAAACAGTGTTCTACAACTTGAAAAGTTGGAGCTGGAAATTTGATCACTTTAAATTAGTAGACACAAACTATTTATTCCTGTCCTTTAATAAAGAAGAAATACCCTGCATATTAGGACTAGGTATCTGCTACTGGGCTAATGACAGATCCTGAGTCTAATTGCCCTAACCACATTGCAGTTGTATTCTGTCTTCTTACAACAGCATAAAACTTGTCAATATAAAAGCAGGATTACAAAGATGAACCTAATGAAACAATACTATCACTTTCTATTCTAGAAAGTCTCCACAGCCTTCAGCAAAAGCTGCCTTGCGGGTTTCATTGCTCCTTCATCTCAAGGCACACACTTGTCTGACCTTTATCTTCAAACTTCTCTCTGCCATGTAGCTGAATACAAATATCTGTCCTGCCTTTTCTTCAGCTTCCTGAAGCTGGAAGGGAGGACAGGAAACAGTTTCCTGTGAATGGACCAGCCAAAAATGTCTTTACCATGGATGATACCGTAACTCAGTTCTGTAGGCCTCAAAACATCATTCAGTAACGTTATTGCAAAATCATGTTTATCAGGGAATTCAACTGACAGTCTGAGAACTCTTTGAAATAGTTTATTGTGTGGCTTTGAACAGCTCATTTCTTGTTTTCAATCCAGAAGAAAAATGTCTACAAACCCTCTGCAAACTTACTTTAATACTGCTGCTGATAACAAAGAAATCTATGCAAGAGAGAAGTACACTTCTGCAGTTGTTCTAAAACTGTATTCTGTTGGGCAGTGCAGTTCAGACTGCTCTATATCAAGTTATTTTGGCAGCTACCTGATCTAACAAAACCAAAAGCATTCGCTTCTTAAATGTTGCCTTGTTGTTTAACAAATGCCGCCCTTGGTCAAGGGAGTAAGAAGTTTCTCCTGCACAAGGTAACGTGAAATGGATTTGAAAAATGATCTGCCACTTGTGTTTGTGGGACGAATTTATGAGAGCTTTGTCATGGTCAGCAGGGAAGATTGACTCAAGTCCCAGCTTCCATTAATCAGTGTTGAAACACACCAAACCAATTAAATAAATGGAAACATTTAACAGAGCATATATCGATAAATACAGATTAATATTAATGCAGATCTGTAAGATTTGGAGTTCGGGGAAATGAAACAATGTAGAGAACAGAAAATGCTTAGAGGGGAAGAGTTTCACTACATTTCTGCTGCTGATCACCCAGAAGGATTTGGCATTGAATGGAAAACTGTGCTAGGACTTGTACAGAGAACCTGGGGCTGTATTATGTTTCCATAATATATCTGCTCTGCATTTCTCTCATATGTTTCAGCTGTAATGTTCACACAGCTTTTACATTTTTTGTTTTGGTGTTGCTTATGTTATTAACTCGTAATAGGTAACACACAGGAATTCTTGTGTTTAGTTATATGATCAAGGCAAAGTTCCTGATTGGATTTTGAAGTGTGGAGCCCCAAAACACCACAGGATAGTTAATATATATATGAGCATTGCCTTTTCCCTAGGTCCTTTATTCAGAAGGTGGCAATTCCTTCTAACTGTGTATAATAAAACAATCCTTGTGAATGGGGAAGTTTCTCTAGATTAGTTAACTTTCTGAATTTTTTCAGAGACCCTGTTTGTAACTTGAGAAGACAAGGTTGTTGTTGATGATGATAGGAATGTTAGGACTGCAATTAAGCAAGTTCTAAGAGATGTTTAGGTTTAACTAATGCTGTAGATGTACATTTTAAGAGCATGAAAAAGTACTGGGCAGTGCTTGAATGGGGTGTGGCTGTGACAGTGACTACAGTGGTGAAACAAATACTGAGGATTAGTGAGTGGTATACAAAGATAGTCAAATTCTTACATCAAAGAAAGTGGTGTTCAAAAACAATTTTTAGAGTGGTGTGGTGTAGGAAAGAGTATCTTATTCAGATTGGAAATTCTACAGAACTTTGGGAAAAAATAATGATTATAGAAATGATGGTGTATTTTTTGGTCTTTCAAATGACTGAAAAGGGGAATATATATTCAGAATAAAAAACGGAATAATTCATGTCTTTCTCCTCCACTTCCTGACCATAGCATTAATAACTGGGACATATATACACACATACAAGCTTTTGAAAAAAATATTAAATTTCTTAAGAACTTGATTTCTGCATGGCAACCAGTTGTCTTTGGGGTGCAGCTTTCTTTCATAAGGGAACGCTGCTGGAAGGGCTCTAGACAAGATTCCTTCTATAGAATCTTAATTGAATTAAAGTATCCTTCTTAGCTGGGATGTATCTCTGAAAGATAGAAGAAACAGAGCAGAACATCACGCAGTTAAATTCACCTTGCTATATCTCAACTTCAGTAAGTTGGTGGGTGGTATGACCTCAGAGGGGTTCATCTCACTGCTAAGGAGAATTGTTCAGTTGAGTGAGAGCAGACAGGAAAACAAGAAAACAAACTACCACCAGCAACAACAACAATGAAAACTGCTGCTTCTAATTACAGACTGAACTGAAAAGGTTCAAAATTTGTTCTATGGGCCTGACGGAGTTGCTTATAAAATTGTATATTCTACAACTAACATAATTTGGAGCTGTTTGAAATTTCATTTCTCTTTTTTAGTTCTAAGAGGCACCTTTTTATTGCTTTATAATTACATGAACATCAAAATGTTCAATATTTTTAGAAGTTAAGTAGGAAAATAAGTTTGCTTGCGGCCTTCCTCTCTTTCCCAGCAGGGCAATGGAACATCTGCATATAAAAAATAACACAATTTTGACCAGTTGTCAGAAATGAGGGTGAAATACCCATTACTTAGCAAAGAAATAGGTTTAAAATTCTCAAAATTTTGTGTGAAGACAATAAGAAAACAGACTATGCTGAAAAGATTGGTACAAACACAACCACGATGTCTATTGAATTTTCATACCCTACTTCATTCTTAGGACTTTTGAATTGATGTACGGTAGCTTGACAGCACCACACATGAACATAGCAATGCTTTTGGTTTTACACATCCTTTAGTTTTCAGGTCTGGTAAGTTTAATCAAGGCAACCATTCTGATAGGATATATATATATATGTGTGTGTGTGTGTATGTGCACTTAATCATTTTGTGAAAATTAGTGCAAAAATGTGCTGGGTCTTTGTACTATTCTTCCTGTGCCTCACAGGGCTAATTTGATATTATATTGGCATGAACAGTTATATTTCAGTATTTTCACTAGGGGAATTCTGACGTTTCAACTTTTCTGGCATATTCTAAATATGCAAAATATTCTTTAAAAGGGCAAGACAGTAATAAGCCACTCTTTACTGTCTCTCCTTTGGCATATTAGGTTTTTATTTTGTTTTGTAACTTTTGTAGGTAGTCATCTACGTGAATGGTCACCTTGAAAGGAGAAAAAAAATTAAAAGTATACCAATGTTGACTCAGGCAATGATACAGCAGAAGTCCCTTCTCAGTCAGTCCTCAGGTCTGTGCCTTCCCTGGCTACTCATACCATCAAAGAAGAGCCTATTTAAAATAAAAGGCTCTAATAATCTCTTGAGACTTTCCCTAATAATTGCATCCCTATGTAGGAATAGGAAGAATTTATAGGTAATACTTTATGCTTCATAACAGATAAGAATGGATGGGAATGTCAACAGTTTCTGTTGGGTATAATGGTGTTTTGTTGACTCACCACGGTGTGCCTCTGTTTGAGATGCTGGGATGGGAATGTCACGGAGACTTTTATTAGAACTTCTGTCTTCCCAGTATCTCAAACAAAAAACTGAGCTGAACCAGTGGGAAAATACCTAACTTATAGTCAAGAACTTTAAATTTTAGAGCAGTGGCAAGCACCCAAACCACATTTTTAAATGTTTTGTGTTTGCTCAAAGACAACTGGGTTATCAAAATAAGGTTCTTACTAGTTAAGATTCGTAACAGCTCAAGCAGACAGTTTTATCCAATCAGGATGTGGGAGGAGTTTCTTCAAAGGACTCGAAAAATAAGCCCTGTGTTCTGATCCCCAATCCAATGCCCTGCCGAGTAGGGGTATCCCAGTGGCTTCCTGCAGCAAGTGACAGTAAATGATTTTTCTGTTCATTACCATATTAAATGGGAGAGTGCTTTGCTCTCCTATTCAGAGACACTTTGGTGGATCGTTCAGCATAATTATTTAAAAACATACTACTTTAGCAGAACATAACTGATTAATTTCCTAGCTTAGAAGACACAGGTGTGGGAGGATAAAAGCTTTCTTTGTTTGAATAAACAGAAAATGTCTCATAGCTTTTCAAATAACTTCCTTTAAAGGAATCTAGGTAAATGAAGACAGAAGTACCTGTTCAATATTTATTCATTGAAAAGCAGAGAGATTTCTGCTGTGTCTTGTTTTTGAAACAATGTTAAAAGCTGTCCTAGTGTAATTGCATTGAGCCTAATGAATTGTCACTGGAGATTAATTTGGTCCTGGTATCTCTGTTTTCACCTGCCAGAAGAAAATGTTTTTAATCTGACTTTATATGTTAATCACTCACAGACAAGGAGACAATCCTGGAACAATTCTGTCTTGTTTTTATGGACTTTCTAATTCAGTTTGTTACATAATGGGGTGAAAGAAAAGTCAAGATCACTGAATTTTTGTAAAGACTTTGAGCCAGTTCACAGATTTTTGTCATGTTTACCCCCAAACTCAAGAATTTCTAGCTGAATTAATCATTGTCTAAGAAAATGCATAACTTAAAAAAGTATATTTGGAGCACAGAAAAAGTGAAAACACTTGGGGAAAAAAACTTGGGTACAAGATGTTGCTTTAAAAGCAATTTGGGTTACTTTTGAGCCTCTTGAATACTTTGACTTTCATGTTGGTGGGAAAAGTGCTGTGTTCATGCTCTGCCTAGACAGGCAAGGTCCCTCTGCCAGCACTGAGAAAGTGGCCCTGCAGTGTCTGGGCAAAGGGCCTGGGATCTCTGGGCTGGCAGCGGCCATGGAGGTGCTCTGGAGGCGAGGCCGTGCCCTCCTCCTGCCTTCCCTCACACCGTCCCTCCCTGCACCAAACCTCCTGGCATGTGCCACAGGCTCCCGCTCCCTGTGCCCAGGTTAGAGGGAAATATGTTGTATTTTAAAAGCTTCTGTCTGCACTTAGCCATAGCCTAAAAATTTCTTTGGAAAATATGTAACTTTCGCAGTCTCATGGCTTCTGAATTCAATATTGATAGCATGCATCTCCTGGAGAGCTTTAATTTAAGACCAATTCTGCCGGGTAGCCTAACTTGGAAATTGGGTTAAAGCGATCTTTCTTAAGCAGTAAAACTCCTCTCATTCATGAAAACTTGTCTCTATCAGATGCATTGGCTTGCAGATCTAGTTGAAATTATTTGTTGTTTTGGCTTGTTCCAAAACCATCACATTATATAATACAGATTTCAAGATATGGCCATTTTGAAAGTGTTGTTTTTTGTGATTTCTCTTTCAAAAGAGAGGTTGGTTTCTCCTCCCTCACCACAATGGAATAATTGGTGGGCTGGCATGAATGAGTCATGAGCTGCATACATCAGGGCTACTTAAGTCAACTTAAAGTCCTTCAAACCTCACTTGATAATTAGAAATGGGAGTATAGGCAGGGTCCTCAAATCCTGATTAGAAGTCACTTAAAATAATTACAGAAGCAATGAAATATTCTCACCCTGGTAGGCAGCAGCTAATCCTAGGTGGTGAGCAGAAATCTCCATAAAATATTCTTGAATGTGATAAAGTAAAATTTCAGATTATGTGTTTAAAAAAAACTATTGCTCAGGTATACAAAAGTAACCCAAAGTAGACAGAGACAAATGTCAGCAGTAAGTTAACAGTCATGTAGTGTATAACATTAGGTGTTATGTCCTCTATTATACTATACAGAATTGCTAATATTACATTGTCTTTAATAGTTTAAATATTACTTTGATAAGTCAGCTGTATTTAGGCATCACTGCCCTAACTTCATTATCATTCATGACATTCACTTGCAAGACACCCATGTGATTTCATTATGTGAGTCTCTTTGCACCCTCATCTCCTTTTATTTTAACCTGAATTTTTCTCCATGTATGCAATTATTTCCTTCTTTTATATTTCCTGTTTTGATTTCTGCATTTATGAGACACTGATTGAGAATCACAGCTGTTTGGGAATGAGATTAGAAATATCTGCTTGGGCCCACTGTAAAGTTTGAGGACTGTTTTTTTGGAGATCCCTTCTGTTTCTGATCTTCTGAACAGTAATACACACATTATGGAGTACAGTCGTCATTTCAAGGCAGCCTTTCATAAAGTATTGACCATTAGTGCACTATCTGTCCTCCTGCATCATTCACATGATTCATCAAGAGCCAAGAAGGAACAGTTTGATTTTTCTGGCCAGTACACAATCATCCTTAATGTATTTGCTGAGATTTAAATTCAAAGCCCAGTATTGCAAGAATTTCAGATGATACAATGCCATTGAAAGCTTTTGTGTCTTTATCAAGAGCTGTAGTTTAAGCCATATGTATCCTACACCTTCCTATTATGATTTTTTTGTTGTTGTTGATTCCCACATGCTCTTGCGTAGAACCCACATTGCCTTGGCAATAGATTTGCAGCTTTGTCCTGTTGTCATTGTGTAGACAGCAGAGTAGTACTGCAATGATATTTTACTTTCATGGTGAACCAGTTTTGACTTCTTCTCCAAGTCTGTAAGCTATCAGGATTTCTTAAGGAAAAAAAAAAAAAAAAAAAAAAAGGAATTAAGTAACCCTTTCTCTTCCTGCCAGCAGAAATGAGAGCAACAAACAACTTGTATTTATTCTCCTACTGTATTTTATTTTTTTAATTATATTTATGTAGGACAGAATGAGAAGATAACTTCTTGTAGGAAGTATATCCCCCCTAGTAGATATTCATGCTCCTTTTCAGAAGGGCTGTGTCCATCTGATGGATCCACATGCACACGTCTTGTCCCAGCTGTTTGCTGTTATGGTTTGTGCTGACCCATTTTGCTTTGTGTCACAGGAGACCTGGAAAGCATTGGCAGAATTGCATGCATATGTTCAGAAGTTCCTTAAACATATTTAAGGATTTTAAAGTATGGGCATTTTGCTAACCTAAGAACCAAACTGACCCTCAGGAACCTGCAGCCTAAGGATAGCACAGCACAGTTTTCCATCTTCCACTTTGGGGAATATGCCTGTGCACAGAGGGTGTTGTGAAAGGTTTTGGTTTTGAGATCGTGGCACTCCTTATGTCTCGGTGTTTTCCAGGAAGGTGGTGGAGTCACCATCCCTGGATGTGTTCAAGAAATGACTGCACATGGCACTTAGTGCTGTGGTTTAGTTGACGTGGTGGTTTTTCATCAAAGCTTGGACTTGATCATCTTGGAGGTCTTTTCCAATCTAAATGATTTTATGGTCCTGTGATGTGAGAAGGAAACCTTTCTGATCAATTGACCCACCTATGGAGAGCTCTAGGTCAATCCAGTTATTGTTTAAGCTTAGATAGGTTTATCACAATTTTTATAATAAAATCAAAATGACAGGAACAGAAAAACATGCCCCTTTGAAGATATTTCACCCAGAACTTCTAGCCATGCATATGCTAGTTTTAATTCATACATCTTATGATCTCAATAGAGGAAAAAACAGTGCTGCGAATTTCCTTGGCTGAATGAGCAAGGGTTGCTTTTTAGGGGAATAAAGTAGGAATGGATGTGTTTAGTGGCAGACTGTGCTGGCTATACATGTATGGATCTTTACATCACTTAAGTACTTTTCCTGTCCTTGAAAATATAGGTGCTCAAAAGTTTTTTGTAGCATGTGTCATAAAAGACAGTGGTCGAACAGGAGTGATATGCAGGTGCTGAAACGCTTAGCAATATTTATTTTATCTTTAAAAACAGAGATTTAGTTGGCAGTTAATCTCTAACTTTTTTTTCTTTTGAGATTACTTTGAAAAAATAGGAGAAGGTAAATGGTGTATCAATTTGTGACTGGTTTTTAAAACTTAGGTAGATTTTCCTCTAGAATTCTGTGAATGTATCAGAATATTTTGACCATTTACTCTGCATGCTATCTTTGAAAATCTCGGGATGAAATGGCTCTTTTTCCTTTATTGTCTGAGGCTCTCTATTTCTAGGAAATCCATGCTGGTGTCCCTCACAGAAGGATTGTTTCATAACAGGCTTATAATTAAGTCAATGGATTTCTGATGCACTATATAACGGAAAGAATTTTCATATTTGTTTTGTTACAGAAACAAGCTTTGAATTACTTTTTAAAGACCAATAATAAACATACACAAAAATGTGCTGTATTCCAATGAAATATTGAGATCAAATGAGATTTTTTTTTTTTTTCTTCCCTCAACTTAATGGGCCTAGTAAGTGCTAAAGTGATCCTCCATAGGGCACAGCACCTCAATTTAATGGGCATATGGCATAAGGTCATCTTTGGAAAATTGTCGTTCTTACATTACATATTTGTCAAAATATTGCTGTTGAATTTTAGAAACACTGATTTAGAGTTTTAAATAGAAAACATCAGGAATATGTCAAAGTAAGGCTTGTTGATGGAGTTTTTATATGGGATCTATTAAAGCTGAGAATCCTAGATTCTCAAATATCACTTTTCATGCAGAGCCAGCTTTTAAACTAAAACCCACAGTGTTGGCTAGACTACACAATTCCCAGTGGAGCAATAATGAGACAGAGAGGGAAAAACGTCCTGGTTCCACTCTGCCCAGCTTCTGCCTCTGACCCTCCATTTAGTGCCTCACATAGAGTGTGCATGGCTTACTTTCAAGCCTTTCCACAAATATGTCATTTTCTGCAAAAGGCTTCCGTCTTGCTCGCTCTAGTAGCTTACTAACACCAAGTCACACCTATAGCACCCAACAAACTGGACATGATGTTTATTGGTTGACTTCAGTTGTTCCTGCTGCCAGGAGGACACCATCACAGTGTGGCCACTACATCTCTGCACAAAATACACTTAAGGTCTGCACAAACCTTCACCTTCAGTCTGGGAACATGTATGGTGGTAAAGTTAGAAGTGGTACAAGGAGACACCTAACCCTGTCTAATATCTATTCCTGTCAGGGAATTTCCTCTTTCTAACAGAAGGTGTTTCCACTTAACAAGGCACTTCTGGGGCTATTCACATGGCCAAGGGAAGGTACAACTGCTAAGCTGAGCTGGTCAGGGGTCACCTGACCCACAGCTGTGGCCACCTCAGCAGCCACAAGTGGTAATCTCTGCAGACCCTTCTTTTGGACAAGGTGTGACACCATCCCACGTGTGCCAGGCCAGAGCAGCTTTGCGTGCCTAAGTGGAGAGCTCCAGCACAGGGGTTTCAGACCTGCTGCCCCGGGGGGCTGTCTGGCCTCTGCCCTGGTGCTGCTTGCTGCATCTCCTTCTGTCTGCGCATCGTTTTTCCACCCTGCTGCCTGCAAAGGACCTCGCACAAGTGTTACGGCTGTTTTCCTTGAGGTGCAGCTAAGTACATTTGTAGGAGCCTTTCTGCCTCCATTTTTGAGTCCTGAGATGCTAATGTATGCCCATGTAATTTCATTCCTGACTTTTTAAAAAATATGACCGGTGCTTCTTGGCAGAAATGCAAGTTTTGATCTGAGACAAGGGGTTAACATGTTTTGAGTGTCGCATACTACCAGCAGAGATCACAACATACAAAGAGTGCTTCACAATTAGACATTGCAGCAAGTGCAGCCCCTCCATGGTATTACATGCTGCAATAGAGGAAAACTACAAATCAAAAAATATTAGTGAGAAGCTGAAAAATCCTATTCACTATGCACAAAGTTGGCTTTTAATATATGCACAGATGTCTATGACAATTAATGAAATATAAGTTTGAGAGCTTGAAATACACTGTTAGATTATATTTTAATATGAGTGGCTGAAAGTAAAGTAAATAGCATGTAGTCAGATAAATAGAAAAGTCTGCAGCACTTGCTTGCTAAGAATATCTGCAAATAATTGCATTTAAGTTGAAGTGGTACAGTATTTAGACCAGCTGAGAATTAAATCCCTGTTTAGCAGGATGCTTGGGAAAATAGATACACTACTTCACCTAGGAGATGCATTCGTATTTCCATAAGGGCCAAAATTATGAGGAATTACTGAAAGAAATTTCAGCACCTTCTGTTAGGTACAGTCTGATGATGAAGTGTGCTAATGGAAATCAAACAGTATGAGTTGAAAGTAGCTGTAATCTTCATGCCTTTTAACAGCTCTAAAATCACTGACATCAACCGTAATATCTTTCAGGACAGAGTTTAAGACATTGGTGGGCAGATGCAGGAAAGGGAAATTAAATCACAGATTCTTTGGAAAGCTGTATATAATCCTTTGCTTTGTCTTTCATACCTGCTCTCACACTAAAAAGAAATCTCAACCTTGTTATTATGATTATTAGTTGTAGCAGTAATAGTAGTAGTAGTAGCCAGCGTCAACTACATTTGGCAGAAAACTGAAGTTCCCACAATTAGTTAACTTTGTCAAGCCTTATGAGCTGTGACACTGTTGTAGTAGGCCCAGTAAAGAAAGGTTGATGTTAGCTCACCAAGCAATGCTTGGTCTTGTAAACGGCCCTGGTATGGTGTTTCTTGTACCTTCTAACACAAGAAAGACAATCACCCACAGGACATTGACCTGCACAAAGACAGACCATTGAGTATGGTGGCTGCTGGACTAGTTTTTTATTCACGGGATATTGCTGAAAAAGTTAATCATAAACTATCAGCCGAAATACTGCATTTTTGGTATATCTTGTGAAATGGCTGAGTGGTGGTTTTATTTTAAATTAATGTTGTATTTATAAGTGACTGGTTGAACAATATGCACAACACTTTCATTCTTTCCTAACAGAAGAAAGCAAGTGTCTATCTAGTTTTTTTCTGTCTAAAGCTGTAACACTAGTTCTGTGGTTATAATTCTGTTTCAAATACTGATATACAGAAATGTTTTCATGAAATCCAGCATTATGAGAGTCAGGGGAAGAAATGGAGAAAATGTGAAATGCTAAACAAAACTGTTGCTAAGTGGGGTGAGTGTTTAACAGTCTCCAAACTTTAAAGGTTGTGTACGCTTCAGCAGGCAAAAGCTATGCTTCAGAAAACCTTAGACTAAGTGGCACTAATGCTAAATGCACATTGCCCACTTCTGTAAAAAGAGCAGTGAAAAAAACTTCAAAATCACACTTGCGTAAAGATTTAGGAAAAAAGGTGACTTGTGGGTGGATAAGATTTAAGCATCATATAAATAAGCTAAGCGTTCTAAAGAAACTTGAATCTCTTTAAGAAATGGAATTGACACAGAGGAATCAATGGTAGAAAAGCTTACAGACACTCACTCATCTGGAGTAAATAACAAGAAAAGATAATTTCCAACTTAGCAGTTGACTGTTACATGCAGTCTTAAACCAACAAAGGACCCCATTGCAATACGTCATTGATAAGGTATTGTGGCTTTATGATATATATTTATTTTTAGGGAATTTCTATGTGAAGAGTCAGGTACTTTAACTTCAATTACTTGAGTATCATTTTCTCTTTTATGTCTCACAGAAATTAACTGACAGTGATAATTAAATATATTTACTGAAGAAAAAAATGTAGGTAAAACCAGAATGATATTCAAGATACATTAAATGTTACACAGTTGTAATAAGAATGCATTTAGCAGCGTATGAACCTTATTTTCTATGAAGCATAAGATCTGCAGGTACAGCATTCAGGATTCTTGACAATGTCAAGCAATCATACTTGTAAATGAAGATACTTTCCTTCTCAGTATTCTTTTCAAGATGTACTTTTCAAGAGATGCTCCTTTGATATTTATTTAAGCAGTTTTAAACAAATCCTGAGGTTGTGAAATCATATGTATGTCACTGGTGTTTTCTTCAAATTGACAGCCTGTGCATCTCTTCAACAAATCTTGGATAGTTTGTAGTTAGCTGGCCAGGTTAAAAATTTAAACTCTCAGTTAGTGTTTGCCCTTTTCAAGGGAAGATAGTTTGCTACATCTTGCTCTCCTGCGGACTCTCAGTGCATCCTTTCTTCTGACAAATGGAGCTAATGCTCTGCTTAGGTTTCAGCCCCACTGTTTGTTACTTTACTTTCAGATAAACAGAAGCAATTTACCTGGTGGCCAGAAAACGTACACTGTTTAGTTTTGTCAGAAGGAAGAAATGACAGCCGAAAGAATTGCAGTGGCTACAGAAGTATATGCTGTCCTTGGCCTTGTGGATTGACAATGTCCTTTCCTTGCTTATTTTTGATGTTTAGCTCCGTTCAGACCCTGTGTCTGATGTGGGGCCATAAGACTATTCCAACAGTATTTAGCTGCTAGCGCTTTGTTAGAAATTCACTTACCGTTTCTGTTAGTTAGCATCTTTCTTTCATGTCTATACTGCTGGAAACCCTGAGGCATAGGCCTAAGGCAAAATAATCATGCTATCCTTGCTGGAATCAGGAAAGTGAGAATCTCCCAAGCGAAGACAGTTTCCCTTTCCTTCCTTTATTCATACTTAAGTTTTGTTCTTTTGTCCAGTGTAATACCAAATAGGTAAACTGTGGCACATAACTATTATTCAGGTGAAACCACTCACACCTTTCTGCTTTGTTTTTTCTATTCTTTTTGTTTTGTTCCTTCTATTCATTTTCTTTCTTTAAATCTTCTTAAGAGGCTTTCAGAAATCCATTTAGTTTGACTCAGTGTGAAATATAAATAGCAAGCAGATCACTGTCCCAAATATCATCTGTGCAGCTCTCTTTAGCACTTAAACAGCATCCGGTATGTGCCTGGCACAGGCACAGAGACAGGAGTCTCTGCAGACTAAGCTGATTTAGACACACGTCATGAGACCAGCATGGCAGTAATTGCCAGTTTACACACTGAAGAGCTCCTAACTCGTAGCGAAGGAGAAAATTTAATGATAAATTGCCATGGAGTAGTTTTTAATATAGGTCATGTATATTTTTACCATGTTACGAGTTAACTCCTTTATGACTCCTGCAGTAACACATTTTTCTGGCTGTACCCGAAGATCAGAATTTCCCAGAGGGAGAGGTCTGTATTGCTGTTAGAGTTCCTGGGTATCTACTAGGCCTTTCATGTAAATATTTTTAAGAAGAGGAAAATGGACCAATTTAATTACTGTGGGTTTAAGCACACTTCACCAATGTTTCTGTGCTATGGCATGGCTTAATTTACCAAAAATATCACCTGGAGGATAACCTGTGGGCACTTACATCACTTGTGCTTCTGCATGGTTCAAGATGAGGTCACCACCTGTCTTGGAGTTGTAAATCCTGGCCTAAAAACATGCAAGCTCAACCTGTTTGTGTCACTATTGAGTTTATCTGTCCAGATACGGAAAGATTATATGTAGGACTGATAGAATTCAGGAGATACTTTTATTAAAAATAAATGGTTGGAAATATCACTGACAAATTTTACAATCAGCTAAAATTTCTATCAAATTTATGCTTTAGTAAGAGATATAAATTTTAAAAATTTGCTAACAGTGTTTCCCAACAATATAATAATGTCTTAAACTTCTTTATTTAATTTAATTATATTGCATAATCTATATAACAAAATCACATGTGGAAAAAATTCTACTTTTTTATGTCTTGGAGTAGGAGTGTCTATTTTGGTATTATGCTTCTACAGAAAACCACCTGTCTTTAAGTCCAATTTTTGAACTGGTAAACATATCCCCATTAATATGGTTTGATTCAATTAAACTTCAGATTAAAGAAGGAAGATAAATTACTTGTTCCAAGAGAGGTTTGAAAACCTCATTTTTCCGTTCCCTTCTGATATCAGCAAGCCGTGTTCAGCTGCCTGAAACACTTTGTAGGAGTCAAGTTTGAGTTTTATCATAGCTGTGTGGAATAAACAGATCCGTAGGTACAGGAAGGGGGAGATAGGACATGTAGGCACAGTGCTCCAAAACTGGCAGCTGTTCACTTTCCCACTAGTTTAGTCCAGTTAGCTCTTAATTTTTCAGTGTAGCAGATACATTTGCTCTCAATTTCCTGATGGTCATACTAAAGTACTTGCACGAAGATTTATTGTGTTGGTGAAAAAAATGTGACTTTCTTTCCAAAATAGATCCACAGGTAAAATGAACACAGATTTTTTAGTTTTCTTTCTTTGTGTCAAGCTTTGTCGTCAGAATTCTGAAGATGTTTTTTATGTAGCATTTTTACCTCTCTTGGAAGATGTTATCTTTAAGTGAGCTTTATCGTTCTAGTGACTGTATCCTTAAAGAGGTGTAAAGAAGACATACTACAAAAATAAAAAAAAGAAAGTGCACTGTCTGCTAGAAGCCATTTCAATCACAGAACTTTATTAATAGTGTTCTTTTTTCTGATCATGATGCAATGCATCACAAGTGTAGTTTTTTATCAGTCTTAATGTTTGCTACAAGCAGGTGAAGCAAGAAAATATATAAATAAAGTGGCATAAAGTAGGATTAAGTGGAATCACTCCTCAAGGATTATGAGAGTACCTTATATCTCACAGAGCCTTATATCATCATATCATGTGGAAACAGCTTCTATTTTATGAGATTCTTTTTAATTCCTAACCCTTGTCCTCCCTCATTACTGCAGACATTTTGCTTGATGTAGTATTTTAACCACTTAGTAGATTGAATTTAGCCCTTTAGCTTTACAAAAAAAATAAATAAATTCATACCAGTTTAAAAAATATAATTTAACTATTAACCAATACACCACTATTTTATTTTTACATTTAAATAATATTCTCCATTTTCTTGTCCATTCATGTGAATTAGTACAGCTCTTTTAACCTGACAGTAACTTTTTTCCCTTGCACTGATGTCTGCTAAAGGGCTTTTTAACAGCAAGATGTTGCAATATGTCCCGCATATTCAAGACCATAAATGCAAGAAGATACTTAGAAGATCATCTGAAAGAACTAGAAGTACCAAATATCTCTCAATGCCACTTTTGATGACATAATTTTTGGCCAAGACAAGTGTTTTTTCCATTGTTGTCTTGGTCTCTAAGTAGGTGAATATCAAACCCATTTATACGTCTGTGCCTGTGACATTAAAAACCAGTTGTGACTATTAAAAATATGTTGAGATATAGTTGAGCTGGTTGAGCAGAGGCTAGCAAAGTAGCCATCTGTCCAGCATGGCAGAGAACTCTCAAACTGCACAGTCAAGGTAAATCTTAGATTATCCATACTTGCCAAGGCTTAATTCTCAGTATAACATAGGTGCTCTGTGTAACACCATAACGGCTTATCTGTGTGCTCAGTTGTCTGTGCAAATGTCAGTGCATTTGGCTGATAGTTGGAAAATAAGTCAAGGCTGTACATCTGTACACCATGTCGATATCCTGAGTTCAAACTGCTGCTTTCTGATAGAAGATTCTGATCCTTAAAGAATCATCCATCTCAGAAAACTCTTGCGTTTCTTGCCACTTCTTATAGGTAATTTCCACCACCCTCACTCCAAATGCCCGGCCTAAGGCCTTGCTTTACATTTATGAGATTTTTTTCCTACTATATCTTCTCAGAGTAGTTGGGACAAGTTGTGAGGATTGCCTAGATTGAAGTGTTCAACAATTCTCATCATAGCTGTTTGCATTAGGAAGCTTCCACTTGCCCAGCCAGGATAAACAAAGACGATTACGGAATCAGTGTTTTCTAAATAGCCACTTTTGCAGAAAATGGCTTTTCTTTTATCTAATAAAAGTGCAATTGAATGTAATTTTGTTCTTTTAAGTAAACGGTTCTCTAAAAGAGATACAATTACAAAATCGCAACTCAGTCTGTAAAAAGACGATGTTTAACAGGTTCCAAGAAGTAGACCCTGGATTATCTTTTGAGTTCTTCAAAGCAGTCTTTCAAGTGGCACTGCTTAATAACTGCTGATAGTTGCATCCTTTGTACATAAACTTAGTCCTTTAAGACTTGCAGCATAAGATAGCCATCTTGTCCTCTTTTGTTGTTAGTAGAAAATAGAGGGACTGAATTACCTTGTGGCTTCTCTGTCTCTCCACTGACTATAGATAAAACCTAGACAACAATCTGTGACTGGCCAGTACATTTTTTATCTTTCACTAAAAGAAGCTTTATAAAATCAATCCTGTTTGTAAAGTTACCATCCTCTGGTGAATCTTGAGAGGATTCCAGCTGTTCCACCAATCCCTACAAAACTCCAGAGTCTCTCTAGCTGATTTCTTTCTTTATTGGAAGAAGACTTTTGTCCAATCTTGTGGAGTTCATACCCACTTCATTCTCCTTGTCAGTTCCTACTCAGATCATATGAACCTTTGCTAAAGGTCTACACAACTCACTATGAAACTAATTGAAAGTTTCTCTTCGATTTCACAAGGCTGTGAACTAAGCCTTCTTGCTTGAATTGTGGCCCTATAGGATTTTCCTACTCTTCTCTCTTTTCTAGTCAGCTTTCTAAACTTGATGATCAGCTTCTGATTCAAACAGTTGCCAAATATCCTGCTGGGCACTAAGTAACTGCTGCTAATTTCCCATTGCATAGATAATGAAACCTGCTGTACACATACCAGAGCACGTGAGATTCAATCTCAGCTTTCTGAAGTATACCAAATGGAGTCATTAGCTGTAAATTCACGGTTTATTCTCTTTGATTTCTGAGTAGATAGAGCTTAAAGCTACCACAAATCCTTCATGTTTATCTTTTTGATGCACACTTGATTTCTCCCATATTTCATTAATAATAAGAGCATCTGAGAGTACTGCTGTTGCTCACAAACACGTACTCTGTGCCAGAATAGTTTTTTACCCACATATTATAATCTTTTTTTAATGGGAAGGTATAAGAGTGTGGGGAGGAAAAGCACTGCAAACTGCGGGCTCTGCCCTTGCTAGCAAGAGCAGATAAGGGGTCTCACACAAATGTGGAGAATTGCCTGCTGCAACTTCTTTCTGGTGTCACCTGCTGTTTCAGCTTCTTGAGAGCCCAGATCTGTTTTGTGCAATGGCTCTGCCTGTCATTTCCCAGGAGGCTACAGTAGGAAGCTGTCGCCTGCCTCGTGAAGCTCCCAGTTGCTCTGTCACGTAGCCAGTGCCAGGGTTTCGCATATGAGTCTGGGCTGCTATTCCAGTGCTCCTCTCTGCCGCCTTCATGACAGATGGTGCACAGCTCTGCAGCGGCCACAGCAGAAAGTAACTCGTGGAGGTGTGATTCCACCATAAAGATTTTCCAGCATTGCTGCTCAGAAAAACTCCAGTGACAGGAAGTGACAGTTAAAAAATTTATTAGGTACATAAAAGCATTTATTCACCCCTCATTAAACATAGGGCTGGAGGGTACCACTGGGCCTATTAGTGCCAATTTGCATTACCTAAGCATCATGAATCTCTGCTGCATCAAAGCTAACGTGTTGCATGGCTTGCCAAGCTGGTATGAGGAACAGCTGTAATGTTTTCAGTAGGTGTATCTGGTTTGGGTGTTTGTTGTGGAGGTCTTTAGCAGTCCTTGGAACCACACGTGTCTGAGAAGCTGCGCAGTCAGTAATAGGCTAACAGCAAGGGCTTGTCATCTGGGGCCATTGCACATTGCCAAGTTTTCACACAAAGCAGCTGCACCAAAAAAAGGCCAAGAGCAGTGCAGATGCGTGGGCTGTGTGTGTCTGGTGGCAGCACCTCACTAGCACAGTCACCTGGCCTTTGCCTGCTCATGGCTGGCTCACAGCTGACTTATGGACATACACGAGCATCTCATGGAAAATGTGGAAGAGCCTTGTCTGATATTCACCCTGCCGAAAGTCCAGGTTTTAGGCAATCTTAAGACAAGCTGGTGCAGTCCAGAGACCAAAAGTATTATATGAGTTCTTACAGGCATAAAGAAAAGTCTGTAGGATAGGGGCAATTAATTGAAGCAAGAGAAATTTCTTTTTCAATAGGCTGCCTATTCCCAAAAAAAACTCAGACTACAGGTAGTTCTACTGTGGTCCTATAAAGGGGAAAAACAATTTTTAGTGCTTTAAAGATAACACAAAAATAGAACTTCTGGGAAAAAAACTGACATGCATCTTGTCTCAGTCGCCTAATAGTGATAATGACCATTAAAAAGTTAGGTCTACAGAGGCATATTTGTGCCTCTTTGGATACTATAAACATTGAGGCTCCTCAGTAACAGGATCCATACTGACAGTCATATCCTAAAAGAATATAGACTAGCAACCTATGGCCCTTGCATTAAAACATCTTACAGTTGAAGGCAGGTGTTGAATTTTCAGTTAAGAGGGTTATAAATTGACTTTAACTCTCCTCCTTTCTCATCCCAGCTCTGGCTGGCTTCACTTCTCCACTGATTTTCTTCACTTCTGTGATTTCTCAACTTGAGGCAGTATGATTGCTTGTTGTCAGTGAGTGTACTGTATAACGTGTGTGCTTCTAAATTGCTTTCAAGCTGATAACTCTTTCTAATAAGCTTCAAGACAGTGCTCAGCATGTTTAATGTTTCTATTTTTCTACAGAATTTGAAAACCATTGCCAATATTTTTTTCCTTGTTTGAATCTTCTTTAAATCAATCAGCTTGAAGAGAGAGAGGACTTATGCTACAGGTGCACAGTTCTGAGCACAGCTGTCTCTCCTGACTGTTTATGAAGGCTTGTCATAGAAAATAAGACCACTGCCAACCTAGCTTGTAATGTAAGAAAATATATATTCACTGATTATTATTTTTGTTTGGGTTTTATTCCTCTGTAAAACACAAATGCAGATGTAGAGCTCTACGTGTTGTTGGCACTGGTGCCCCATAGGTCTTGTCACAGTAAATAATAAAAAAAAAATAGATATTTGCTAATTTGTCATTACAAAAAATTAAAATGGAAAAAAAAAAAAAGGCGTTGAAGTGATAGCCCCTTCATAAGTCTGGCAACAACAGGGAAAAACAACTTCACAGCCTGATGTTGTTGCAGTTTGGCAGTGAAATGGGTTTGTGTAGGCTGCTGTTGGCAGCAGTTTTCATTAGCTTAGGGCCTTCTTTCTGGAAAGACAGAGCGGAGCTGCCAGACACAGATGTCCAGTCTGTGCAAGCAGGACTCACTTGTACGCTGTCCTGCTGAGCAGCCCCCTTGAGCATCACCCATCTGCCTGCCTTGAAGTGCAATTCTCTTATCATTATGACATCTTCCTCAAGTATCCGGGCTTTAATTTACACGTTTGCTTTTAGCTAAATTTCCTGTTATGTTATAGTAACCATTAATAATCATGGCAGAACTTCTCAGCAAGGAAAACTGAGTCACATTCTGGTATACTTTGAATAAATGCCACTGTCACTGCAAACTGCTGATTGGAATAGGGCATTGTTTTAATTATTATTGGTATTTATGCTTCACATAGTAAGCTCAATGTACAAAACTAATTTAGGATCACTGTAATGTTTACTGATTACCTTTGGTACATCCCACAAAAGAGAGCACTTGCAGAAAAATAAATCAGCACCACTACTGATCAGATTATTGTTGTCCTCCTGGTGCATCTGGTCCCATGACTGCAATAAGATCAGGATTTAGCTCTTTTTCTTTTTGACTCTCTGAAAAGAAATATGAAATTATGTATTCTTCCCTGAGAGATAGCATAGAAGGAATTAATCACATCCTCATGACAAGAGAATTCTTTTCAAGAAATGACTGACACTATAAAATACTTTAAAACATTTTTAGAAAAAAATATTCTGATTGATGTTGTACTGATTATACTTCAGCAAACACTTTCTATGTGATGGAGTTTTGAGAATTAGATCTTTCCAGAAGGCTGGAGATGAACCTGGTGACCATTCTGGATTTTTTCAGGATCTGGAAAGACTCCTAAACTGTGTATAAGGAATGGTGTGTAGCTGTAGTGTCTTCTTATTACAAAACTTTCCTTAGCATCTCTGTACTAAGACAAATCTGCTAGTGCAGCCAGCATTTGTACTGGAAGGAAGGAGTGAGGTTTTGGACATGAAGGCATAAACTCTCAGGATGCAGTGATACTTGCTCTGTCACTTCTACATGCCCCAACAATGCAGTTTTTTTACTCTGTACATGAGAGTTTAAGGGGCTCTCCAGAAAATAAGAACTTATTTGTTATTTTATTGTCACTTACTCCTGAGAAGGGAGCTTTATTCAGTCAATAGAAGAAAAGATCACTACCATACCTTATCATGCTGGAAGCAATATTTTAAGAAAACAACTACATCAAAATATTAGGTGCTAGAAATTAATTTGTGTAAGCAAGAAATTGCAGCCATTGTGCAGCTAAGTAGGTGTACTCTGGCAGTTCTTTATTTTGCTTCTGAGCTGTAGTGGGTTTTTTGAAGGTTGAAGAGGGTTGGTTGGTTGTATTGGAGTCCATTTTTTTGTAGCTCTGCACCTTGATATGGTATACCCAGATTAGTACGACCCAGTACTCTGAGTGATAGAGCTGAGGACTTTTCCTGGCATTGTCCTAAATATTTCATTTGTGGCTCTAAACTCAATGTGGTTATGTCAAGGTTAAGACCAGGCAAACAAATAAGTCCTAGGTCCATCTCCCGTCTCTGCATTATTCAAATAGCAGTGGAATTCTGTCTCCATTTACTTACTCTTTGGCTTAACTGTTATATATTTAGCCCTTCTAATATTTCCATAAGTCTGTTTTGTGAGTGAATTACCACTTTTGTTTTGCTACCCTTGATTTCTTTCAATCTGTCACTGTCTCCGTGTAATGAGATGTCCAGAGCTGCTGCAGGTGTAGTTGTATTTATTGCCTTACATAGATGAAATACCTTCTGTAGATTGAATGCTATTAAAAAAGCTGTGGACTTTCTGCTGTCAAACTTCATTGCAAAAGCATTTCATGATTGCTTCAACATTACAACTAGGTCTCTTTCTGTGTGTTCAACAGTGAGATGTTAATTTTGATTATTTGTTTTTATTTAATGGAAACAACTGAAGAAACATGATCTTTTTATTCCCGTAGAAGTCTGAGGCAGCTAAACTGATTGGGTAGCTCCCTATTACTTGGCTGAGGTTAAGTAAGATATGCCCAGTATGAAATTTGCAAAAAGTATTTATTACAGCCTAAGTGACGTGAAAGTGGGCTGAAGAGAAGGTGAACTTGATTCTGTGAAAGAAAGACAGTTCAGTCCTTGCTCACACCTTCTAATACATATAAATGACAAATATAACTCCTTCTTGATTGACTCATTATGTAGAAGGCAGAACTAATGCATAGCTAACTTGTATATTAGGCATGCCTCGCCTAAGGCAAGCAGAGGCATCTCTCTGACATTAAAAAGTGCGCATTAAAAGATGTGAAGGAGTAGTGGTCAAAAAATTGCAGTCAAGAATGTTATTTTTCTCTCAGAGAATATGACATCTTTAAAATTCAGCAGTTCCCTTGATGTCTGTCAATGTGTCTGTTTGTTTTGAGGAAGAAAAAGATGAAATGTTGCTTTTTGGTAAGGTCAAAACCTTTCCTTCTCAAGCGCACTTGGAATGTTTTGATTGTTTCAAGACTTACATTCTCACTTTGCAAGAAAAAAAAAAAGTAGATCAGTGTGCTCTAAAATTGATAGTATATTTACATGTGTCTTACTTTAATAGACTAAGCAAAAGAAATCTACTTAGGTTTGTCTAAAACATATACTTTTGTTGATGTTGTTGGCCCTATGATTAAAAACCAAGTCATTAAAAAGTTTTTATTTCTCTTTACTATTAGAACACCATTTTGAGGGGATAGAAACAGTCATGTTAGATTAGATATTGAGCTACTTTGAAACAATGAATGTAGTGTGCAAGGTCAACATAGCAAAAACCTAGGTTAGGTCACACACCGATACAAGGAAACAATCCCAGATACCAATATTAGTACTCAAGCTGGGCACAGCTGTTCTATTTCAAACACTGGCTCAGATAATGCAGCTTAATAGAGACATACTTTATTGTAACTCTTTTCTTGCAATCTTCCTGCAGAGCTAGTAGCATATGTAAAATCAAAGCTCCACTGAAGAGTGAAGCTCTGCCTATGACTTTAACCTATGTCTTTGTCAGAACCTTGTACACGACCAAATGAGTCAGCAACCTCTTGTTCTTTGTGGAAAAATTCTAATACAGGGTTTTTGAAGAATTTTCCTCTAAGGAGGTTCATTTTCATCTAATGAGAACATATGGTTTTGGCAGCACCAGTCTCTAAGGAATGCAGTCAACCTTTCTGGTTTTTTCCTCCTTTAGAAAGCATCAGCGTAAGTACTGAGCCCACTACCAGTAAATCACCGAGTAGCATGAAGTATTCCAAATGTAATCGTAACTATCCTCACTAGAAGAAGGCTTGGAATGATGTGAATCATAACTGTACTTCATAACAAAGATAATATTGTGTAAATGTTCATATTCAGAGGCAATGAGTCATACTACAATGACCATCAGTTAATCATTCTGACTAAACAGAGATCAACATTTACAAGTGAATGTTATATTCTGAAATATTTTGGAGAGAGAAATATGGCAAAGTATAAAAACTTATAAAAGCTACCACTGTATATATTAATTCATGTGACCTAAGATCTACTAGTTTTACTTGCAAAACCTGGGGCCAGTGAGGTGTGAAAGGCACTTGGTATTTCAAAAATGTCTTGAAAATATTTTTCGGTATCAGGAATAATCCACTTCATCCTTTAGCATGCTGTCTGTGTTCTTTTCACAGGAGATTAATGCAATGATAAATGCCTGATATAGTTGAGAAAAAAAACAGCATGGGTGATCACAAAAACAGGATTTTTCTTTTTCCCTTAATGTAACTTAGTATTCAAAAGAATATTAAATAAGTTTGCCAATGACACTGAATTGGGAGGACTCCTTCAAAGGCAGCAAGGCCCTGCAGAGAAACCTTGACAAATCAGAGGGCTGGGCAATCACCAACCACATGAAGCTCAACAAGGGAAAGTGTCAGATTCTGCTCCTAGGATGAGACAACCCTGGATGTATCGATGGACTGGGGAATGAGATGCTGGGCAGCAGTGCCATGGAAAGGGACCTGGGGGTCCTGGTCATTGGCAAGTTGAACAGGAGCCAGGAGGGCCAGCCCTGTCCTGGGGGCACCAGGCACAGCATCCCCAGCCGGGCAAGGGAGGGGATTGTCCTGCTCTGCTCTGACCTGGGGTGGCCTCACCTCGAGTGCTGGGGGCAGCTTTGGTGCCACAACATAAAAAAAGGCATTAAACTATTAGAGACCCTCCAAAGGAGAGCCAAGAGAGTAGTGAAGGCTCTGGAGGGGAAGCCGTATGAGGAGTGGCTGAGGATGCTTGGTTTGTTCAGCAGGAGATTGAGGGGAGACCTCACTGCACTTTTCAACATCCTCACAAGGGAAGTGGAAGGGCAGGTATCGATCTCTTAATTCTTGTGACCAGTGGCAGGACTTGATGAAATGGCCTGAAGTTATTTCAGGGGAGGATATAAAGTTGGATATAAGGAAAAGGTTTTTCAGCCCAGAGGGTGGTTGAGCACTAGTAACAGTTCAAAGTGGTCACAGCACCAAGCCTGTCTGAGTTTAAGAGGCATTTGAATAATGCTTTTTAGGCATATGTTGTGATTCTTGAGGTGTCTTGGCAGGGCCAAGATTTGGACTTGATGATCTTTGTGATGCCTTTCAACTCAGCATATTCTATGATTCTGTGACTTTTCTATACTGTAATTGTTGATAAAAACCTATTAGAGACTGTCAGCTTGCTGTCAAATGGCCCTTTAAAGGACTGGTTCATAATCCCCTATCTAAGGACCTTGGATTCCTCTTGTTCTGGTACAGATTTAATATCTTCCCTTTATAAACGCACTTAAATTTTTTTTTTTTCCTAAAAAAAAATAAAGTTTAAAAGTAAAAATCTCCAGCATGATTTTTTTTCCATACTGTCAAACATTGAACATGAGACAGCAATGTGTCCTCACTATAAAGGCGACTTGTGGTGTCATGGGCTGTATTAGGAAAGTGTTACCAGTGGGTCGAGGGAATTAACCTTTCCCTCTACTCAGCACTGGAGCAGTTGGCGTTCTGTGCTCAGTGCTGGGCTCCTCAATCCAAGTGAGACTTGGACACAGTGCAAAGAGTCAAGTGCATCACCACTAGGAATATTAATAGTCTCAAGCTGGAGCATCTCTCATATCAGGAAGGGCTGAGAGACTACAAACAATTCAGGCTGGAGAAGAGAAAACTCATAAGGATTTTCTCACTGTGTGTAAGTACCTGAAGGGAGGGTATACAGAAGAAGGAGCCAGGCTCTTTTCAGTGGTGCCCAGGGACAGGACCAGAGTCAACGGGCACAAACTGAAACATGGGAATTTCCTTGTGAATATCGGGAAACACTTTTTATTGTGAGGGTGATCAGGTACTGGCACAGGTTGTCCAGAGATGTTGTGGAGTCTCCATCCTTGGAGGTATTCAAAAACCAGCTGGAGATGTTCTTGGGCTGTTGGTGTTCCTGCTTGAGCGATGGTGCTGGCCCAGATGGCCTCCAAAAGTCCTTTCAAACCTCAGCCATTCTGTGATTCTGTGGTCTCTTCTAAGTGAGTATCCCAGTATCGATGATGATCAGAATTGATAGTATTTGAGTGAAACAAGAAGCGCTGAACTACATTCTAAATTTATATTGGATCTCTACTAAACTTCATAAACTTTGAAGAGTACCTTTGTTCTGACTTTTTTCTGGACTCTGCTGTTCCTGTTCATCTGACACAACTTCTGCACACAATGCTTTCAAACTTTTGGCTTAGTCCATGTACTCCCCCTTTGACTTCGGTGAATGTTCTGCAGAGCCATTTCTAATTTACTGTCCTTGTCCAGCTTCTTTTACTGATATGATATCCATCTGGTGGTGCTGTGCTGATACCATCATACCTCCTGTTAAACACTATTGTCTTGTTTCTTTGTAGCATCCTGTCTGTGTCCATCCTTTGAGGCAGGGAAATCTGTTTTTTGTACACTGATTAACCTAGAATGGAGACTCCAGGGCTCTCAGGTAGTACAAACAGAGGATGACAATAGCAATATGTAGTGAGGCTCCAGCCTAGCGTATTGATTTCACCTACATATGAATATCAAGTTTTGGAATAAAACCTGGTGCTTCAAAATGAGTTTTTATACTTTTAAGTATTTTCCTGGAACCATTACTCCATCTTTGCTTTTCTAGCTAATCCAAAATTGAAGTTTTGAATTGTTTCCTGTTCAGCTAGCATTGTAAGTTATACATACTGGATGCAATTAAAAAATGCTTTCTATAGGGAAGTGAAGCACATAAATATTTTCAAAGATTGTGAACATTTTGTAAGCATATGAATAATATGCCAATTGGAGCACAGAAAGCCTGTAAGCTTTCTTTCTTTTTCCTTCAGAAAAACTAAGAACAAAGACTTTGTTTTCACACAAAGATGCCATCAAAATCATTCTATGCAATTGTGCAGCTCTTCTATCCTTGAGCAAAATACGGTTGCTTGAAGCCAATAAAAGAATCAAAGTTTAAAACATCAAGAAGATAATCAGGGTTTTTAAGAGCAAAAGGGGTCATGTGCTTTTGGAGAAACAATTCTAGATGTGAAGGTTACAACACATTCTTAATCATTATTTTTCATGCTGATTTTGTTGGGACTTTCTTACTCCAGATGTAACAACTTTATATCCCTAGTGAAAGCAAATGGAAGAACTAGGATGATGGTAAAGGTGAACTTGGGAAAAAACCTAAAACTGACCACAGCTGGATAAATCCTCTTCTTTAGTGTTAATTCAGTAAAAGAGCAGGTATTATATTTTTGAAGACAGCTTAAGCACTGCATGGTGCATTCCCTTTCTCGAAAGAGGACTAGATCATTGTCTGTATAGTGGGACTGTAACAGGGCAGTAGGAAACTTGGTTTCTTAACTTCAATCTTAGTGAGACAATCTGTTAAAACATTTACATTTGTACAATCTCCTGCTATCAGGGAAAAACAAAGAGTGTTAGTAATGTGGAAGAACGAGATAGCTAGCACCGCTGCTGGTTGCTAGTTTTGCACTGTACAAGAAGAGGTACTGTTTTTGTTCTCTTGTAAAATCCCTTCTGCTTGGGGTCATAGCTAGGCCCTGCAGCCAGCACATTCTTTTGCATCATACCAGTACATCTGGCTGTGCAGCCATGTCCTGCTCATCCACAGGTCCTGTTAGAATAGCTCTGGGTTTTCAGCAGGGCAATATGCTCCCCAGTACACAGAAAATCCAGGATGCCCTTCGGAAAACAGCAAGCTGGAAACCACCCCCTTTCACTGGAGTGTGTTTAGGCAGCTCAGCTAGATGGAGTGAGCACGCTGGTTGTGTGAGAGGTTTATGCAGCCAGTTGTGCATCCAGCTGTGGAAGGTCTGCCTTGGTTTGGCTAACAGTGAGTGAGTCTGCCTTGAAAGTGGTTTCTGTCTCAATGGTGAGTGGTGGGTTGGCACAACTGGGTGCCAGTACCCACCAAAGCTGATCTATCCCTTTCCTCCTCAGCTGAGCAGGGGACAGAAAATATAATGAAAGCTCCTGGACTGAGTAAAGGACAGGGAGAGATTTTTCACCAGTTACTCTCATGGGCAGGAAAGACTCGTCTTGGGGAAATTAGTTTAATCTATTACCAATCAAATCAGAGTAAGGTAATGAGAAATAAAAACTTAAATCTTAAACCACCCACCTCTCCATTCTTCCCAGTTTTAATTTCAGTCCAGATTTTTTCTATCTCCTTCTCCCCAGTGGAGCAGGGGAATGAGGAACTGGGGCTGTGGTCAATCCATCACACATCGTCTCTGCCATTCTTTCCTCTTCAGTGGAAGGACTCCTCACACTCTGCTCCAGTGTGGGGATCCCTCCCACAGGAGACAGTCCTCCAGAAACTTATAAAATATAGGTCCTTCCAAGGGGTTGTAGCTTTTCTGCTCCAGTATGGGTCCCTCCCTCAGGCTGTAGTTCTTCAGGAGCACACTGCTCCAGCGTGGGTCCTCCATGGGCTTACAGGTCCTGCCAGAAACCCTGCTCAGTGCAGGCTCCTCTCCATGGGGGCACAGGTCCTGCCAGGACCCTGTTCCAGCCTGGGCTTCCCACAGGGTCACAGCCCCTTTCAGGCCTCCCCCTGCTCCAGTGTGGGGTCCTCCACGGGCCGCAGGTGGATCTCTGCTCCTCCGTGGGCCTCCAGGGGCTGCAGGTCCACATCCTGCCTCACCACGGGCTGCACCACAGGCTGCAGGGGAATCTCTGCTCCAGCGCCTGAAGCACCTCCTGCCCCTCCTTCTGCCCTGACCTTGGTGTCTGCAGGGATGTTTCTCCTGCATATCCTCACTCCTCTCTGGTTGCTGCTGTCCAGCCAGTCCGCCCTTTCTTAAATCTGTTATCCCAGAGGCGTCACAGCATTGCTGGTGGGCTCAGCCTTGGCCAGCAGCAGGTCTGTCCTGGAGCTGGCTGCAGTTGGTTTTGTTGCCCATGGGGGAAAATTTCCAGCAGCTTCTCACAGAAGCCACCCCTGTAGCTCCCTCATTACCAAAACCTTGTCATGCAAGAACTCTTGCAGCAAACACAGGGGCCAGCGCTGGATGCCTGCCTGCCTCATCTGGGCCCTGCAGGCGCCGTGGGGCAGGTGCCTGCCACGGCTGAGGAGGCCTGAATGTCTCCCACCCCTCCTGGCAGACTGAGTCCTGGCTGAGACCAACAGAGGCAGCAGCAGCCTAGGAGGAGACTGGGAACACCCACAATAACTCTGATAGCAAGGTTAGATGATGGTGACTGGCACTCAAAGCAAACCAAAAATAGATGCAAACCAGCCCAGTCAAATCAGCAGGTGTTTAACTTGTGTTCCCTGTGTTCTCTGATGTGGTGGCTGTGGCTCCAACATCAGCTGGCCACCTCGAAAACGTTTGCCTTTGCGTACAAGATCCTCATACAACATGTCTATAGGAACCAAAAATTGAGAGTGATAAGTCATCAAGACAGGTGTTATCTTCTGACAGTAATATAGTGATCTACTTTATTTACAGCCAGTCATAATAGCAAAAGAGCAGAACATAAATCTTGAAAAAGGTGTCAAAGGTGGAAAGACAGCTGTGGAAGAACATACATAAGAAAGGAGAGCATTGGAGACAGTGTAATTATTTTTGCCTTATTTATCCCTACATATTTTAGATATGTCATTAATGAAAATGATGTGAGTGTGATGGCATGTCTTTTGTTCTGCAGCTGGGTGGTGAGGAAATGGAAAGTCTGAAGGTTCTCGATATAGATAAGCTGTAGCAAAATTTAAATTAGGAACAAAAAGCATTCTGGAGAAAAGAATCAGTAAGGATCATATAGTTCAGTAGAACATGGCCCAAATTCAAATTAATTTCACGTCTTTACATCATTGCTTTTGTTCTGGATCTCTGCTGGCTATCATCTAGGTTGTACAAGATCTGACTTCACAGAGATGAAAATCCCCCTTAAAAGTCCATCTGGCTTTTCAGTATATGAGTTGCACATCAAAAACAGATTGAATAAGACACAATGTCCATGAACACATCCTATCTTCCCCTCATGTAATCACAGAAGTAATGATTCATTTTTATGGCACAGAAGATACTGATATGTCAATAAACTATTGCTTCTGGTTCTTAATTTTGATTCTTAATCCAATTAATTAATTCTTTTAAAAAAGAAGTTATACATTCTATTCATGGTTACCATGGAGAGTGAAAGTACACAGTGTAACATCAGTTCTGACTCTATTAATATGAAATTATCAGTTCGATTATGTTCCAGTTACTTTACCAATAATAACTGTAGCAAATGAAAATGAAGCAATGTTTCTATGACCGTCATGTGCAGTTAACCACTAAATTATATGGCAGCCATGTGATTTCTTGGCATTGTTTAGGAGATTCTGTTCTCTATTGCAAAGATTTTGTAACCCAAAAATGCAAAAAACCTATGTGTATTCAGAACACTCTCATCTTCTATGTTAAGAACTTTTTTCATGTTTGTACCACATCTTTGCTCTGCAAAGAGACCGCATTGCTGCAAAAGGACTGTTTTTCACAGACAAGTGGATCCAAACTTTTCATCCTTCACAGTGCTCAAAAGCTGCTGTCGTTGGAAAGGAGATGATCCCTCCCATTTGTGCACTCTCATGGTAGTTCGTCAAGTTGCATCAGGTGACTTTGAATTTCCCCTGTCTTGTGAAGACCAAACAGCTGCTGATGGGCTCTTGTAAATATGAGCTACAGCTGTGGATGAATTCTTAACATTTAGACATCAAATAGAATACCTATAGGTAAAGAATTTTTTGTTTTGTCCTGAAAAATTTGCATTTGCATTCCATCAGGTTAATGCAAAATTTGCTGGAGTGATTTTCTTTGCTTTTGCAAATCCATTTTTAAGAGGAGTCTCTCTTTAAGGGAATCTATGACCTTGAAAGTTTTGAAATACACACAAATAAATGGGTGAAGGAAATTAAACCCTTGCAAAAAGGAAATGGAAAAGCTTATCAAGTATTTGTCCAATCCTGAATGCTAGACTTTTTTATCAAGTCACGAAGAAATTACAAGCATCTGAGAGAGCCACTGATAGCTATTGATATTTATACACAGATCTATGGGAAATGTAATAATGCTTAATATACTCTGAACTGATCCTTTTCAATCTGCAATTTAATGCACATTCCAGAACTTCCTCCTCCAAGGAGCAATTCATCCATTGGGAAAACAGAATATGCCTCAAAATGTAAAGCTGCAGTTCTGGTGCATCCGTGGTTTTCTCCCTTCCCGCTTTAGATAGGAATATGCTACAGAAAGCAGCTAGGTAGGGCCACTGTGATTTCACACAGGAACGTATTTCCCATGGATGTCAAGATAACAGTTGCTATTACCAGCATTCATGAAGTGACATCAGAGAACTCACAGGATACCTTGCGATCTGTTTTGAATGTACATATTTTTTGGGGTTTTGTCTGTTTTTCTTTTTAATTTAATATTTTGCTGTTTTTGAAGAAGAGTTTGGGTCAAGTAATGTTTCTCTTTTTCCTTCTTTTATGAGAAAAAGAAGTGGCTACAGATAACATGATTTCTACATATTTGGTTTTATTTTTAACATAATAGTATTTTTAAATTTTAATGTCATATTCTTCTTATATTGACTTTAATACAGACATGTCTTACAACTTTCACAGCTTTAGATGACAAAATCCCTTTAAATTTTCTGCTTCTGATAGAATTAAACCTCATTCTCCTAAGCAGCAGGAGTGAAAGCGTTCAGAGCAGAGTTGAATATTGCTAAACTAGCACCCATGAAAATTGATTCTATAATGCATTGCAAAATTGCAAGATCTTTTAAGTTATTGTGGGCCACCTTAATATTTTATAAAGACAGACAGGATGGAAAGTTACTTGATGAGTGGAAAGACTCAGTAAAATATGACAAGGAAATTGTTTAGATTTAAATATGATTGTTCACAAGAAGAGAGGAGACATGTTACTTCCGACTGTTTTATTTCTTGATAGATTTTGGAGTGATATCTTCTTTTCTAAAGAAGCACCAAACCCACCAAAAAATCAGATTTCTTAAGTGGCTTTAACAGTAATTTTCAAGGAGAAATAATGCACACAACTTCACTGGCTTGGTGGACAAAATATGTGGCTCAAAGTTAATTGATATGAATGAGTGTCCATAGGTATTCTGGTAACTTGACTGGGCATTAGATGAAGTTCGGAAAGCAGACAGTGTGACGGTGTTCATAAAAACTCAAATAACCACCTGACTTACTTCCAGCTCTGGAAAAAAGAGAAAAAAAAAAGAAAAAAAAATTAAAGTGGGAAGAAGAAAAGCCCACATATTTAATTAATTTTCATATACAAAAGTAAAGGTCAGTTTGAGGGAACTTTAGAATTCTTCTTGAAATTCTTTTTTTCCATTCCAGTACTCAGGTGTTGGTAGAAGGAGCACAGTCTGATTTGCATCTGTCAGGTTAAAAAAACAAAACAAAACACTAGATCTTAGGTAAAGAAGAAAAAAATCTCCAAAACTATGAAAGTAAAGCAGGAAAAATGTAGTTGGTCTTTCTTGATCCAGATTGACCTTGCAGTACCAGCAGCTTCAGCATTTTTCTGCAGTGTTTTGAGAGCAACTATCACGTGATATAAGTGATAGAAAACATTTGTGAAAAGTACTACATAAATTATTTTACATGATTTTCTGCTACCTCATGGGTTACAAAATCAAATAGCTGTAATTTCTGTCATACTAAGGTGAAATAAGCATAAGAAGCACTTCAGTTATCTCAGTTCTTGACCAACCTTAAAAATCAAAGACACTGTTTGCACTTACATATAAACAAGGACAAGCCACATAGCAACACACAAAGCTACTTTGGTGTTTCTCAGCTTTGGGATTTTGACTCAAATATTACTAGGACCTTAATTGCTGACAATTAGATACTTTTAATTTAAAGTAAAAATCCCAGTCCTACATAGTTGATCTTAGTTTATGGATTGACTATTGCCTTTGAGCCTTAATCAGTATACATTACCAACCTCTTTGCTGAAGTGCTTGCAGGAGTTAAAATTGGAGGCTAGCTAAACACATTGGTTTACACCACTTTATTTATGTTTCTTTATGCTTCATATGCTTCCATAGAGCTTCGCAGCATTCATCCATTTCCCATCTGTTTATCTATAAAGCAGAAGGTTAAAAAATACCAATACATACCAGACATACAAATCATTATTACTGGCTTTGTCTGGCAGTCTTAAAAATGGTAGTGTTCAGGTGCATACAAATCATCTGTTGGTTTTACAGAGAAGTAAACACTCTTGGTAAACAAGATTTTTAAAGCTCTTTTTCAAAATCAGGGCTTCAAGAAGTCGTTGGGATATTGGGAATTACCAGTTCTCCATCTGATACAACACAGAAAATGAGTTTCTACACACACAGACACACACATTAAAAGAGTAAAAGAGTTACTTAAAACATAAGTTATATTAGTTAAAAGGAAGCACTGTAAATTACTTCAAATTGCTTAGTAGCAATTCATTAAAATTAAAAAAGAGAATTGGTAGAGTCCACATACAATTCCCTCATTAATCTCCAGTGTTGTGGAGTTTACTTCATCCTCTAATGCACCAAAGAAGCCTCAAAACCCAAAACAACAACAGCAAAACCCCGGTAAACCCCTGTATTACTCTTGAGCCAGGGGAAACTTTGCCAAATTTAAGAAAAGATTGTTGAAAAATATCTCATAACTTATGTGATGTGTAGACAAAAAAAAATATGAGAATTATCTCATGGCTAATGTTAAGTCCATCTGATAGTGCTTGGAATTGACAGAAGGAGGAAGTATTAAAAAAAATCAAAATATGTTTATGCTTATATTAATTATGAGCTGCTTCCTCTGCGTTTTTCTCTTGAAGTGTGGAGTAACTCAGAAAACTGATCTCAAATAGCGGTATTTGCCACCCCCCCAAATGACACTGACTTGACATTGGAAAAAAATATCAGTCTGATTCCTTACCTTACTGAGATGCTGGCTGTCAGATTCATTCATTCTTCAATCATGGGATTATATGAAAAACTGCTATCTATAAATTGACTAGGTTTTGAAAGCACCTGAATCTTCTAAATCTATCTAGCTTCTTTGGGAGTCCAATAATTTCAGCCTTAGGCAAGAAAAAAATGTAATAATTTTTCCTCTCTCTGAATTTAAATTTACATAAGGTCAAAGAATACTTTAAAAATGGACCTTCTTCGGGGTTCATCCTTTTCGCTTCCCCTTTGCTGTGGGCTGAGGCATTCTGTGCTGCATTCTCTAAACTGAAACTAAGTGTCACATATTGATTGCATTAAAGGTTCTGTAAAGATACAGGGAGAAATGTACTAAGTTTCGGAATGTTTATTGGGAATATTATTTCCACAACCGCAGCTTAACCTAGGCTGGGAAAAAAAAAATCTACTTGGGAGTGTACTGAAAGCAAAGCAAAGCAAAACAAAACCACCTTATTGCTCTTCTACCCTCAAACACGGGGAAAGTTTAACAAGGAAAAATCAGCACAGGGAATAGAAAGAACACTTCTCTATATAGGTAGACTGACAGGCCCGTCACTCTATACCCCCTCTTTGTGTCTTGTTATCAAATCAGACACCCTTGGAAAGAATTTTAGATTGCCTCTTGATGCAGGGAATTTCCAAATGTTTCAACTTCTGGTTTGTTTGAGAAGAATGTGCTGGAATTAGATCCACTCTCTCTCTCTGTTTTTCAGTCAAGCAGACTCTGTTTTTCCACCTTCACAGATAAGAAAGTTTGGAAGGCTCAGGGTGTTCAGTGGTTTCATTTTACATTACAACACCATCCTGAAATCCTGAACAGGCTGTAGCACACGTCTGGAGTGATATACTAAGAGCAGTGTCATTCTTTCAATATTTTTTTCAAAAAGCCCCCCCACAAGATCAGTTTGGGAAACAGAACACCTCTGATTTATGAAAATAATATACATGTCTAAGCAGTATGTCTGACTTGTTTTGTTCAAAAACTTTATGGAGAGCTCTCAGATTGAAAGAAAAGCAAAGTCTGAAATTAGCATGGGTGTATTTAGCTTAGCTTTATCTCCAGACTGGCAGCTAGCTGCCTGTCAAAAGGTTTTAAGTAAAGTTCTTGATTGTAGGTCAGTCCTCAGTGGATAAATCACAGAAGCAGGCACAGATAAGGCGCATGATTGGCTGTTCTCCTGCTGAGGAGAGACTGCATTAAGTTAGACTAATGAATACTGAATCATTTTCTCATCCTCAGGGTGGACACCCCTGTCAGGGCTGAGTCACTGTGCCAGCAGTATGCTGAAGTGATTTAAAATGCAGCAGCCTCTAATGCTGGTGACAGATGGATATAAACTTGGGCATGATGCATACTCATTTTTAGGCCTTCACAAGCCATGAGTACAAATATACAAGAAAACAAAATACAAAAGTGATAAAAGTCTCCCGTTCGTGCATACTTGAAGAAAGTGTAAAGTGGACACCTTTTCATAGCCATTTAAAATGATCAAAGAGGAGTCTCTCTGTAGGGTAGGGTAGTCAAACGTGGATTCCAAGGTTACTTTGCTGTTTTTCTTTTCTTTCCAGAAGACTGCAGAACCTCCTGCAATAACCAGTATGTTACCTCTGCATAATGAAATTGCATCTTTTACATTTTCTGCTGCAAACTACTTCTGATGTGCTCAACCACTTTACTTAGTCAGTTGGAGGCATTACAGAGTCAAGACTGCAGATATGAAAAGCTAGAGGTACATTTTGATTTTTTCACTTGCATTTTAAATAGAAATACATGGTCTTGTTTGAGAGAGACAAGATAAAAGGGTAACTTCATCAGTACCTAACAGTCTGAAGGCAGGGATTGATTAAATGAATATTATTAGAGTCTGAGTGAGAAATTATACAATAGTTCCCAACTTGGCTGAGACACAATGTCTTATGGGCTTGACTTTGCCCTGGATTATGATTTGTGGTTTTGTAATCCTGGTGTTTAGCATGGGCAGCTACTCAGGCCTTGCAAATGGTCTTGTGGTGAGTGGTGAGCTCCCAGGGGCTTTTCATGGCAATCAGTGGCCACCTTGGGACCAGCCCAGGAAACCTGCTAGCTCCTACTGCTTGCTAGTGGAACTTTCATGAAAGTCCAACTGTGCGCTTTCAAAAGTTGCCTCCTGTCCAGCCTTTGAAAAAAACTTTGCACAACCCTGTGATTTCTCTGTGGTGAGCCCTCATTAGTCAAGTAGTGCAAATAATGCTGCCTGAGCACAGAGCATCCACAGAACATACCCTGTAAAGTATGCTATTAATGAAAAAAAAAAAGGATAATGAAACTTCATAATATACATGCATGAATTCTTCTAGCTACTCCATCAAACCGTAGCCTATGGAAACCTAAATTCAGAAGCTGCTTAGGAAAGGAATCATGTGGCAAAGGGTGGCTATGAATAGCTTTATGAAAACAAAAGCTTTAATACTTGCATGCTCTTTCATGTAATTTAAAGCATTCCTGTTACTTGTAGAAAATAGGACTTTTAAGCTGACCTTCTGTTTTACCACTGGGGAAGCTAATGCTTGCGTTGCAAGGGGAAAGCCCATTGGTTGTTTTTCATTATGGTATATGTCACAAATGAGAATATCAGGAAGGTCTGAAATTTCATCTCATCCAAATCGATTAGTGTTAATGTTTTTCTCATTATGATTTCATCAGGATTAATTAGCAGAATCTGTGAATAATATGCTGCACATATTTGATATGCAAAACCAAACCAACTGTACAATTTATGTTTCCTTGCAGCTGGTGCTTTCCATTTTCAATCAGGAGTATAGACTCCATGCCCATGGTATAGACTAATGCAGGTCGCCTTCCTGAGCCATGAAGTGCCCTGCATGGCAATGAAGCCTGTGCTAGCAGGGGACCCTGCTGGAGTCAGAGCTTCTGCCCTGGACAGCCAGCCCAGAAGGCAATAGACTCCTTTCCTTACCAGCTCAGGAGGTTCAGTGCATGTTTAGATTACGCTGGTATAAATATGTCTTGGCTATTGTATTTAAATACAGCTCAGGATAAACTTACAGAATGTCCAATATTTGTTTTCAGACTCATCCAGTGGTCACTCTGAGGGTTCTGTAAATTGCCTGAACTGGCATGATTCCTCAGTAAGTCTACATAGTAGACACAGGAGTGGGCTGCTTATAATTCTCAGGAAAGTGCACATGATCAGCAGAGAGAAATTGCTGTTGATGGCAATTGTAGTGTCTAATTAACCCCTCTCTACATAAATATTTGAATTTTTAGAGAATCCATTTTTAAGTGTCTTTTTTTTTTTTTTTTGGCAGATCAAAGTATGAAGCTTTTATATCCTTGTACCTTTTTTAAAACATGACAAGCCATCTTTATAGGCAACAAGATCTTCATGTATTGTTATATTTCGAGGTGCAGAACCAAAACAGTGCAGATCTGTTTTCTGACTGCACTGGTCTTGGCACTGGCTCCTGGATATTTGCATCTTAATTTCTTCCACTCGGTTGTGGTATTTGATTTAAGTGTTTGTGAAAACTACCAATCTGACAGTCCTGCAGACTAGAGCCTTCCATTTATTCATCCATTAATGACAAAGTTCAAGTTTCCCTTTCAAATTAAAGTGCCTCCATCCATGCTGGCCAGACCACCTCGAGGGAGGAATCATTTAGATTCCAACCACACACTTAGCCCGTCCTCACTCTTGCAAATGCCAGCAAGAAGCCGCTTTGTGCCAGCTGTTGCCTATTTCTAATGGGCACACTTGTCTATAGGGAATAATGTGATCAGGTAACTTCAAGAAGATAAAAATTTCAAGTTACTACCAGTCTGGGCTGGATTTGAACTGATACTCCAGGAGGAAATTATTTTCTCCCATTAGCAGTCTCTATACACTTTGGACTTCCTTTGGGGCTCTAAGAAGTATCTTAATGAAAGCACACCTATTTTTAAAATACGTTCACTAACAATTCAGTGGACTATCCAAATTACAGTCTGTATTAACTGCATTGAGCTGTGGTTTATACTTAATAGGTAAGGAAAATAGAGCATAGTATAAATGCAATATATGTATGTTATACCTGGTACACACTGAAATAGTGTCAGGTTTTGAGACAGCTTACATTAACTCTGTGTCTGTACAGTGCAGGAAGAATCTAGAAAGAAGTTGAAGTTTGCTCAGCTAAATCCTTTTTCAGGCAGCTGAGAAGGAGTTTGTCACTGATAATCTTACTTTCCCCATGTTTTCATATTTCCAAATAGAACATAAATGAAAATAGATTGACTCTAAAGTAACAGAAGGACTGAAAAAGAGGTGATGAGCCTGTACTGAGCCTCCCATTTGTGCTGCTGCCACTGGTTTGGGATGGCAAGGAGCTTGGTTAGGACTTCAGCGTGCTGTATGTGGCACACTTGGTTCATGGTTTGTGACCACAGAGGGTGCTGAGCTCGCCATTCATGTTACAAAGGCATGTATTTCTGGATTATTGATTTCTCTAGTGTTTTCCACCACTTCCAAGTGCCCTGAAAACCCTCTATAATTTTTTTTTTCTGGCAGAGAAAGTATGTGTGTCACAAGTGTGGGCTCTAGTAAGGGGTTAAGAAGGCAAGGGGGACAAATGCTCTCAGGGACAGTGAGGATGCACATGCTGTATGGTTGAAGCCTTGGCAACAGTTGGCAATTTCTGTGGATGGTGTCATATATATTGACCAGCCTGCAAGTTCAATCCAGACCACTGTGTTGAACAAGACACCTTATCCTATTGAATCTGACCTGTGAATTTGGAAAAGAACTCACCATAGATGAGACAGAAAAGTAGAATGCCTGTATGCATTTCCCTTTTCCAGCTTCCTACCTTCCTCTGCTGCCCAGGGTAGTTTTATTTACTTCTTGTGATATTTTGTTAAGGAATTGATCAAAATCCTCCAAGTTTTACTTAAGCAGAATTTTTCTTCCACATCTTATTTCTTTTCTGTCTTTTTTCCTGTCTAGAGAAACCAGCCTTAAGCCCTCGAAAAAAATAATGACAAACAACCCCCTGTTCTGCTTTGCCAGCTGACTGATGGATTAGTTACAGGTACCCTTGCCTAGGCTGCCTCTTCTGCAGAGCTGCCAACAGTGCTTCCCTATGAATGAGTGATCACCAGGACTTACAGTCTTCTCTTAGACTGGTATCATTTTCTAGCTCTACATAGATGAAGATACCTGGATAGACAAAAGCTTCAATCAATTTCCTGTTTGGAGCCTGTCACATACAATGTGAGTCTGCAGTGTTAAAGAGAACTCACAGGAGTTGAAATAGATATAAGAAAAACCTAGCACTTGCTAGCCAGGTGCAAATAGCTAGTCCTGTAATGATGTGAGAAATCTAAGTCTGTCAGCTGGAATCCATGTATTTTTCCCCTGTTAAGGCCTTTGGGTTTATTACAGTGGCATTTTAGCCTACTAGTAGACTGAAAGCATTATGAGACATAGTCATTACATTCAGAAGGGAAATTCTGTACATTGCAAGGATGTTGCAAGCTTTTTTCTTCCTAGCAGGCAGGAAGAATTAGATTTGCCAATTCCCCAATCTGCAGTGCTTTTCTGAGAATTTTGAATTATAAACTTCAGCCTTTAGACTAGCAGCTCAGGTCAAAAAACTAATTCCTAGCTGTATCTGAAGACTGGTCTTCAGTCTGTGGGAGGGAAGTATTCACTGTGGAAATCTCTCTTTCTCTGAGGTAGAAGTCACACTATAGTCTAAACAGAGAAAAACTAGTGTCTTCTGCCCCTTGCCCTTTCCTGGGAGGTACATAGGGGAGTTCAGGAGTTCAGGCAATTATTTAAGTTAGTTTTGCTTGGAAGTCTCATGCCAGCTGAGTTGCTCTAGAAGAGAAAGGAAACAAGAAATAAAGAGAAGTTGGATGGGGAGAACTTTTAGTCCCTACCCCAATTTTGTTGCCAGAGTTTTCCAGGAGGGCAAAGACGAAACCTAGACAGGAGCTCAGCCATACCCTGCATCAGTGACTGTATCTCTGAGCTGTGCTTTGACACGGTTTCCCTTTAGATTTCTCTTTTTAATCTGGGAGAGCCCTACAGACTAAGGCAACTACCTTAGATGCAGGAATAGACAATGCAGATAGAGCATGCATGCAAATGGCATGCAGATCCTTAGGAAATATCCAGAAAACATTCTGAGGTTATGTTTAGGATACTTGCAGTTAGACTAGACAGCCTGGTAATGCACATTAGGAGAGTGTTGTTTGGAGCAGGCATTTCCAGACATTCATGAAAGATTTAGAAGCTTTGGGTGGCCAACCCAAATAATTTTGGGTTGACCATAAATGGTATTATCACATCCTATTGACCAGTTTAGCATTTGTGGCTCCTATTATAGTGCATATGCCACTTATATCCACCTACATCCACCATGATCCTCAAAGCCAGTGGTAACTCACTAAAAAAATCAGCGTGCAGGATGGGACCCTTTGGTTTATGATTTATGTATTTCCAGCTCGGCTTCTAATTTTGTAAAAGAAGCCTTCTCAGCATGCCTCAATAAGAGATTAATCTTACATCCCTCTCAAAAATAACTGTTCATAGTTTTTCTTGTTTGTCAGGAACTCTCCTTTTTACTCTCAGCAAGTAGCTTCCTGTTATGTGGATGATGTGCAGATGGTCATTCTTTCACCTTTAGATCCTATGTTGGGCAGATTCAGTAAGCAGTGGTCCTTCTCAACCTGCAAAGCATTCTGCAAAGGCCATTTCATTTCTTAAAATAAGTTAATAACACAGTGGATCTGTTTACTTCGATTCTTAGTTTTATTGTGCCCAGCCAACTTGGTGTTACAACACAAAAACCTAATGGAAGGTTAAGGTTGTGCAGAGTCATTAGAAAAGCCAGCTTAAGTCTTGATTTCTGCCAGACATAGATGACTGGAGGTCAGGTACTGCAATTTTTAATTTTACAACTATAAACACTGAGTTTAGAAAAGGATAAGTAATTTATTTCTCTTTTGTTAAAGCATGGGTAAATATATTCATGTCACTAAAACACTTGCATTATTAAAGCATTTGAATGAAGTTGAATAAATTACTAATCTGAAAAGGCTATAATTAATTTTGCTCATACAAGAATAAATAATTTTTTTGCGGCATCTTTAGGCTTGGATGGTCCATTTGCCCTTGTGTAGTTGTAAACTCATATACCAGTTGAGTCATCTGGATTAAAGCCAGCTTTTAATAAGACATAGAAAAAACTAAGTATATTTGCTGTCAGCCTCCTTTACAGGAACTACAAAAATAACTGTACTTGATTTTACTTTTTTGGAGAAAAAAAGAACAAAACAAAAAACCCCAAACACCACACTAACCCTTAATTTATTTGGACAAACCAAACTGGTGTTAACCATTTTCAGTGACCTTTCTCTTAGCTGACAGTTGGTTTGTGACAGACAAAGCTGAGTAATACGCCAGCTGTGGTAAAAAACAAGGCTATGTACCTGATGCAGTCTGGTTCTGAACTATCATTTGTGATACCTGTGGATTTCTAAGGAATCTTTCAGCATTTTGAATATCTTGTCTTTCTCTCCAGACACTGAAAAAGTGTTGAAGACTGTTTCTTCACAGAAAATGTATATTTAATTTCTGAATATACAGAGTTGGATTTAGTAGCGTTCTTCTTTCCTTTTTTTCTTAAAATCTTTTCTTTTCCGTTCTAGCTTTGGAAATTCCAAATACCTTCAGTGTTAAACATTTTCTCTAGAGTGAGTAGGAGCAGACTAACATTTGAAGGAGCTGACATGAAAAAAGATTTTCATTTTAGATGTCTTCGTTGGCAAAAAAAACAACCAAAAAACCAGAAGAAACACTAGCTGAAACCTGGGAAATTATGATTAGATGCTAGGAACAAAAAATTCACAGTGAGGCTGATCAACCCGTGGAACAGCTCATCAAGAGATGTTGCATGATCTCCACCCTTGAAGATATTAAAAACCCAACAGGATGTGGCCCTGAGCAAGTTGATATAATGTGTTCCTGCTTTTGAAGAAGAAGCAGGAGCTGAATTAGGTGACCTCTGGAAGTCCCTTCCAACTTTAATGATTCTGTAGTTCAGACACATGACAGCAAAGTATCATCTATGATCACTGTCATTTCTGAGTTGAAATTCAAGATATAATTATCTTTCCTGGTGTATAGATTGCTTTGAATTCTACAGTAAGAAAGATTACATCTATTCATATTCATGCCACTGTCTTTATAAAACAGACCTATAATAATTTCTACCTTGGAAAGTTGTTCTTCATCTATCAGGTTCTTGTTAAAGCAGAAACAATCCCCTAAGTTTGTAAGTTTTGTTTTGGTGGAATGTTAGGATTAGATTGTGCTAGCAAACAGAACATGTAAATGATGTATTCTCCTTAAGTTTAATGAATACATAATGATAAGTGATTTCATACATAATTTTATATGTATATATATTACATATGAAATTGATTTACTGATAACTATTTTGAAAATTAAGGGAGCTTTGGAAATCAAAGCAATGATAATGGAACAACTGTTCATGACTTCCTGTGACATGCAGTGAAAGGATCAAAAGTGGTTTGGAGGAGTTCAGGTCTGCTTCCCATATTATGCATATGTGATTGGTACCTGCTGCAGACAACAGTGAAAATGCCTCAGCAATTGAACAAGCAAACATAGGTAAATATCTCATTTGAAGCATACTTTTTTCCTGCTGTTTCTTTTTTTTTTTTTCCTTCTCTGTTTTCTTTTTTTTTTTCCTCTCTGTTTTGCTGGTTTTTTAAGTTGTCCAGCTTAACATGTTGGAAACATCCAATTTGATTTTACCTTCATTTGATAAGGAAATCATTAATGATGGGATGGCATAGGATGGTGAAGTGAGAAACATATGCCTCTATACTTAATTTGTCTCTCAGTTTTACTTGGTTAGCAGTTTCCTCTAGAAAAGGCAGAATGAAGAAAAGCATGAAGTCTGACTGACTTTATTGTCAAATAGTTGTTTTTGTCATACTCTGCCTTCCTTTCTGATTTATATTTTATTAAGCAAAAAGTAAGCAAAAGTTATAAATAATATATTATCTGGAGGCATCCTAATCCACAACTTAATGGTACTAAAGATAAGGACTTCCTACCCTCACACACATTTTTTAAAAGAAGATGTGGAGCTTCTGAGAATAGAGAATTCCAGGTTCTGGGCAGCAGCACCACACATACTGTTACCAGTTTAACCAATTTTAGGAATGCCTAGAGAGCATGGATTAGTAGAGCTAGTATACATGGTAACTCATGACTGCTCTTGCTCTTTCTCAAGAGTCAGCGCTACCAAAGACATACCAGTGAGAACTAGACCTGCTGCATGTAAATCCTTCACAGGAGAAAGAAATAAATATTGCTAAGACTCTCACATTTCCAACAGGCCAGCGTGGTGGAGTGGAAATGATGGGACATGGTAGTCCTGTGCAGTGGCAGTCTATGATCCTTGTTTCCCATTTATGCTTTGGGAGAGGTTTCACATTCAGGAATGAGATGCAGGAGCCTGCTATAGGAGAACGCTTGTTCTGACCTTATCTGTAACATGGAAAAAAAGAGATTTCAAGCAGCCTGGATCATCAGAAAACCATGCCTTTCCTGGCAACAAGCCAATAATTTAAGAATTATCCCTGCATCCAGATTTATTAATGAGAAAGAGAAGACATGGCAGAATAGTATTTTCTAAATTACTGATAATTTAAATCAATTTGGTCCAGCGCTTTTCTAAACCAATGACTAAATTACATCGACCATCACAGCTCTTGGTTCATTGGGGAAGACCTTACTGTCTCCAGCTTCTTTCCTTTACTAACCCAAGAGTGCTACTTACTAGCTCTTTTCCATGGTGCAAACACAGATCAGGATTTGCTTTTTTTCATCTGACTTTTGCCTTATCAGTGAGGTCTGTCACGGTGTTGGGAAGGACCAAACTAATAAAAACATAAGGATATATGTATTATAGTTTTTCTTGGATAGCTATACTTAAGATCTCCAACCAGATGACTGTGCTGCAATCATATTGAAAATATGTAAGGATGATCTTTGGACTTTTTTAGTCCATCTGGGAGGTGTTGGACAGGTTGGCAGATGCTGAAGATCAGAATCTAGACCTTTCCACTCCTACTTCTTCTTAAAAATTGAAAGTTTCTGCGAAGGTGTCTCTGTGACATGATCATGCAGAATGAGGCCCAGAGCACGTATCACACGTATCACAAAAGTATATAACCCATTACTAGACCACTTTGAAAACAATCAGTGATTTTTTCCTATTGAAGACTTAACACTTACTATTTTAAGAAATTTGACTTAAATTTTCCTGGTAATAGAAGTTATTTCATTTAGGAACAAAATCAAAAGATGAGCTAGCAGGCTCCTGCAGCTCCTGAGATAACAGCTGTTTCTGGCTGCAGTTTTGACAGCAGGCTAAAATACTGCAGTGCATCTGTGAACCTACTTATTCGAAAGTTAATACATTTTCAAGTTTTTCTAACTCTTAGTTTCTTAGAATTTTGTACATGTTCAAGGTTAAGATTACTTTCCACGATTTAATACCAGCAATAGTTTATTGTTTGTAGTTCATAAGAAATGCAATTTCTTGGGGTTTTTTTCTGACTCTGAATTATCTTCTGAGTTCATGTTTCTTGCTTTTCACTATATGATTCAGGCTTTCGAAGGCAACTGTTCCACTAGGAAGATAAGGTGAAAAGGCAACTGAAATAGTACAATGTGTCATCAAAATAAAATGTGATACAATTTAAGTTTAGTACTACTCAGGGAATTCTATTTCAGTATCTTTCCCTCTTTGCCCAAAAGTGAGATAAACTAGAGAGCATTGACACTTCTGGTCAGAAAGTTCAGTTATTATATAACTGGCATATAAGTGTTGTTTGTACTAGACAGAAGTAAAACATACTCCCTCTAGACAAAAGACCATTAGCCTTAAAACTTTCATTACTTCTAGATTCATGATATCCTGAAGATAAAAACTTGTATTCTTTTCCAAGAAAAAAACCCTGACCCTCTAGCAAAAGATGCACAGCCTTCTGACAGTATTGAAATTTTGAAAATTGCCTCAGCTGAGGCTTTGAAGTACTTTTGGTGCTGCTATGTAGCATTCAACATATTTCCAAAGACTTTTGTAATGGTCAATTAAGTTGTTGATAGACTTAGAAAATACCAGGTTTTTTGTGAAAGTGGCACTCAGTAGTAGCTGTTCCTATTACTACAGATCCACTCTACATATTAGACAGAGGCAACAATCAGGGTTTGAGGGCCTGTTGCTTTTGATTATAAAGTTACAGGGCAGATTAATGGTCTCTCTGCAAAGAACTCAGTACCTGAGCTGAGCTAAGCTCAATTGGTCTGTGTAAAAAATGATAGGAAACAGAAGGAGATGACTTTGAAGCAAGCTAAGGTGCTTTCTTTGACAGTTCACTCAGACTTTCCACAAAATGTCTACAAAGCCAAAAGATAAAACCAAATTAATTTTACTCAAATCCGGAAAGTATACTGTGGTGGTTTCTGCAATAAGGAATAGTTTTTCAAGACTCAGTAATGGCTCTCCAGTTCTGCAGTTTCCTGGAGTCTAGCATGCAATAATTCCTTGGTTTTTGTTGTTTGTTGTTTTATAGAGACAAAAACTGATGGAAAAGCATAATTTCATGAAATGCCACTCACTGGACAGTGGTGGATCCCAAAAGACGGAACAGATAACACATTGAAACAGCAGACAGAGAAAGAACTGTCACGTAAGCAAAATAATCAAAAGGTGAAGTAAAAAAATAAGCAGCTATCAAATAATAAATACTTTATTGTTTCTTATTTTCACAGAGACAATTCCTTTTTACCTTTCACAGAGGCAAAGCTTTTTCAGCGCTGAATGCTCTATTGGCAACTCGAAAGCAGTGCAGATCTTGAATAAATCCCTCTGTGGGACCAACTTCCATGTTTTGTGCACTAAACCATCATGACAGAGGAATCAGCCCAGCTGATTCCTCTCTGATCATGGCCCAGTTCAGATCAGCATAAATTTAGAATAGTTCATTTGAAGGTAAAGAAGTTATTTTAAATTGATTCTATAGTGAGACAGAACAAGCCCTGATTCACAGTGGGAAGATGAGATAATGTCATATATTGAATACCGTCAAAATTGCAAGGCTTCATTTACTGAGAAGTGAATTTTACAAAGTATTTGATATATTGTTTAACTACCAATTAATTAATTTGTTTAATGTTCTATCCATTGATAAATAATATGTGCATTGACAGCAATTTTACTCCTTGCTGTCTTGCTCTGTGCTGCTGTGATTACTATTATTTCAAAACAAAAGTCAGTCTTTTTCCCTCATTTGAGAGATACCATCCATCATATGAACTGTGGATTTTATTTAGAGCCTACTGAAGTCCATTGGAAAAACTGCTGTGACCTTCAGTGACTTTTAGATCAGTCTCTTGAGCAGGTCAGGATTCTTCTGGAAAAATAATAGCTTGAGACCTTGTAATTAACTCAAAATACGTAATTCTTGTGCACAGGGAAGGAATCACAAAATCTCAGAATAGATGAAGCTGGAAGAGACCTCTGGAGGTCACCTGGTCCATCCCCACCCCTTTCTCAGGGGAGGGTCAATTACAGTTTGTTTTTCCAGAGCCATACAGGAACATAAATCTGTTTCTTTACTTTTAAATGACCAACTTTCCCAATTTACTTTTTTCTTACATAAAACTCTGTACTGCATCTTGCTCTGTAATTATGGGATAATTTTGGAAAATCTTTTGTGGCCTCTTGTCAAGAGAGTGGAATCCTGTTGTGCATTTTACATTTAGTATTACAATTTATTTTTTCACTGAATAGGTCATCAGGATTTGAAGTTTTAATGTAATTTTGCAGATTATTGTAATTATTTGTAATTTTGACCTTTTTATGGCTCTATATTTTGATTGCAAAGCACTACTCTTCTTTAGTGTGAGCCAGTGAGACTGCAATCAACGGAGAAAAGACTTAAATAGAAGTAATATAAAATTGATACTTTTGAAGGGTAGGTAGATACATACCTTTAAAATTGTCAAGACCTACCAGAAATGTAACACTTGGAACCTCTTTGCTCTCAGATGTCACTGTTGAGCCGCAATGAAAATGGGATGCTAAATAGCCCCTGTGTTTCTATACAGATAATGTTAAATTCTTGTCCCACTGCTTTTAACTTGTTTCCACAGGTTATTGTGTCCGTAATTGCTTGTAGAGCTGCTCCGCTGAATATTTTCACCATTTCCATGGAAGTTTATTAGTTGGCATCCTACAACATCCATGTTTTCATGAATCTGCTTGTTTTTTTACATTGAGAACTGTATAGCAATTAGGTGAGAATAAGACTAATTACAAGTGATCAATTGATTGATGTTGTCTATGAGTACCTAATACTGATTGTTGATGAGAGTTATATTTTAATGAAAATCACAGCTTCTCTTACTACTTATTACTAGTTGAATATAAGTTAGAGTAGCCTTGATGCTTTTGTGTCTTCTGGTCACAGCAAAGCCAGAAATACATGGAGCAAGGGGCTGGAAAGAGCAAATCTCCAGGGTTACTGCCTGTTTAATGAGGGTGTTTTCCTTTGGTAGGAAAATAGGGGGTATGAACCAAGCTAGGATTTTAATGTTAGCCCTGATCTGAATCCTCATCTTACATTTTCATATAAAGAGAGAGAGGGACATTTGTTTCACAGGTCGTATTTTTTTTTGTCTGTTTCTTTATTCTGATAAGGTCCCTGATTTAAGCATATTGTCAATCTTCACAAATTTGCAAGTGACTGCAATGTTTTCTATGAGTAAAGTAGATTCTCATATGCTAGAATTGAAAATTTAAATTTATAGTATTTTTTTAGCATCTATTTAGTGTGTTTTATTGAATGAAAATTTTATGTATGTTTTCAAAAAGTTCTGATTTAAATTGTAAAGGTCAGAACATATCAGTCTGGACTGTATAAAATGAAAAAGTATCATTTTAGAAAGAGAGGACGTGAAACTGTTTTCAGGAGGGCCAGCCCTGGTCCTGGGGGCATCAGGCACAGCAAAGCCTGCCAGGCAAGGAGGGGATTGTCCCGCTCTGCTCTGCTCTGGGGTGACCTCACCTCAAGTGCTGGGGGCAGTTTGGGGTGCCACAATATAAAAAGATACAAAGGTATTAGAGAGTGTCCAGAGGAGGGCAACAAAGATGGTGAAGGGCCTTGAGGGGAAGCTGTATGAGCAAAGGCTGGGGTCACTTGGTCTGTTCAGCCTGGAGGAGACTGAGGGGAGACCTCACTGCAGTTACAGCTTCCTCATGAGGGGAGGAGGAGGGGCAGGCACTGATTTCTTCTCTGTGGTCACCAGTGACAGGACCCGAGGGAATGGCCTGAAGTTGTGTCAGGAGAGATGTAGGTTGGATACGAGGGAAAGATTCTTCACGCTTCAGGGTGATTGGGTACTGCAGCAGGCTCCCCAGTGGTCACCGCTCCCAGCCTGACAGAGTTCAAGAAGTGTTTGGACAATGCTCAGGCACACGGGGTGACTCTTGTGTGACCACAGGGATGGTCCCACGCAGGGTCAGGAGATGGACTCAAATGATTTCTCTGGGTCCCTTCCAATTCAGTGTGTTCTGCCATTCTGTGATTTGTGTCTTGTACATTACTGAAACATTTCTGAATCTCTCAGATTACTGAAAATTTTGTGGTGGAAAGAATAAACACTGGCAAAAAACAGTGACTGACAGTGACCTAAAGTAGTGAGGAACATAAGTCCATCTGATCTTACCTGAAATGATGTTTCAGACATCACAGCTAACACTAAGAAGGCTCTGTTATCAATCAGTGACCTTGTTAGCAGTTGCAGTGAGCAGGCTAATTAATGATGCTGCTTTGCATAGATTTGGGGGATGAGTAGGAAATGGATATAATATAATTAAACTATTGTAAAGTCTCAGGTTTGGACTATTACTTCTAAAAATGTTAATGGCCATGTCACTTTAATCAAAACTAATAAATATGCACTGATTTACTTTGCATCACTTAATTTTGGAGTACAATTCCAAATACAGCTCTCTGTTAAATGCTGCTCTTGGAAGTAAGTGCTGTGAATTTAGAGGTGAGGAACATTTCCTGCAGACTTTAATTCCCTGGGCAGAATGGGAACCCTGTTACCTAGCAAGGGTTTCCCAGTCTGTGTTTCGCTGGGTGCCATCATAGTGACTCAAGCCCTCAGCATCCATGGTAGTGTGAAAAACAACGCTGCAGGCCATCCTCCCGACAGGACAGGGGACTGGGGACACACAGTACTGTTGGGAGGAGTATCAATGCCTCAGGGTGTTGCTGGTTAGAACTGATTGGTCAGCAGGTCAGTATCCTTCCCTTATGTCTCCCTTTTGGTGGAGAGTGTGGGCAGTCATGAGGATTTTGAGATAAGGATACTAATTGGGAGAAATAATGGGCAAAACAAGTGTTAAATCATGTTATTAAGTAGAATTATAATCAGAAATTTGTGACATGATTGCAGTGAAGGTTCCAGCGGTGGATTTTGTGTAATTTGTCTTTTTTGTTCTGTGCTGTGATAATGTTATTTGATGATCTGGTGTGGGGAACTCCATCTTTTCTTTTCCTTGTTTAGTTTAGTTGGTTTTTTGTTGTGTAAGTGAAGATTGCATGTTAAATGTGGATTTTAATGATAATTTTTAAATATGTGATTCACAGAGGTGACGGGTGGAAGTGTGAGAGGTAGCGGGATCAATGCCCACATTCTCCACCAGAAACTGTCATGGTTTGACACTGGCCAAACACCAGGCACCCATTACAGCCCCTCATTCACACTCACACTGCCATAGCTGGGCAGAGGAGAGGAAAAAAATTAAACAAAGGGATCATGAGTTGAGATAAGGATTGGGAGAAAGCATTCCAAGGGTAAAACAGGCTCAACTTAGAAGTATAAAATTATTTATTACTAACAGAGTCAGAGAAGGACAATGAGAAGTAAAATAAGCCCTTAAAACACCTTCTTTTCCCCCCAAGTGCTCCTTCCTTCCCACAGCCAGCACAGCAAACAGGACGTGGGGGTTTCTGGTCAGTTCATCACTGGCATCTTCTTGCGCTGCTCAGGGAGAGGAGTCCTTTTCCTGCTGTGCCGTGGGGTCCCTCCCATGGGAGACAGTTCCCTGTGAACTTCTCCTGCGTGGGTTCACTCTCAGAAGCAGCAGTCCTCTCAAAACTGCTGCAAAGCGAGCTCCTCCCACGGGCAGACCGTCCTCCCAAACTGCCGCAGCGTGGGTCACTCATCCACGGGGTGCGTTCCTCCAAGGACGGGCTGCTCCAGCCTGGAAGCAGGGACCCCTCTCCACCAGATCACAGCCTCCCCCAGGCATCCACCCACTCTGGCATGGGCCCCTTCCCAGGAGCTGGGGGTGGATCTCTGCCTCCCCCATGGACCCTATGGGCTGCAAGGGGACAACGTGCTACACCATGGTCTTCACCACAGGTGGCAGAGGATTATTGGCTCTGGCGCCTGGAGCACCTCCTCCCCCCACCTTCTCCACTGACCTTGGTGTCTCCAAGTTGTTTTCCCTCACATGTTCTCACCTCCTCCTCCTCCTCCTCTGGCTAAAAAGAGCTGAGTGTGCCCATTGTTTTGATTTCTTCTTAAACATGTTATCACAGAGGCATTGCCACCATCTCTAATTGGCCCAGGCTTGGCCAGCGGCATGTCCATCATCTTCAGAGCCATCAGATTGGCTCTGCTGGACATGGTGGAAGCTTCCAGCAGCTTCTCACAGGAGCCACGTCTGTGGTCCCCATGCTACCAAAACCCAGGCCATGCAAAACCAGCACTCCTTAGTAGATACAGTGCCACATTTAGTTAACTTGCTCTGACAGTTTTCAACTTTCCACCTCTTTTATGTTGGACTGCATGGTTGAACTATTATATTGACTAGAATTAAAAATTCCCTGCATATTTTAAAAGCGTACAGGCTTTGCAGTTTGCACATCTACTAAATGGAAGCGATATCAGTTTCTAGGAAAAACTAATAGAATCACTGCTTGTGATGCTGGGAAAAACAGAATCACAGAATATTCTGAGTTGGAAGGGATCCACAAGATTCATCAAAGTCCAGCTCCTGGCCCTGCAAAGGACAGCCCCAATAATCACAACATGTGCTTGAGAGTGTTGTCCAAATGTGCATTTGCAAGACATTATCTCCAAACATATATATTAAAACAGCACCTACCCAGGGTGCAGCAAGCAGTAACATCATGGAACACGTCAATGTTCCTGTTCCAAATCACTGGCTTCGGGGGCTTCATTGTGTTATGCCGAGGACTGAGTTTATCAGTGTGGTGGTATTTTGCCAGATGGCACAGGGATAATTAAATAAGGATTTTTTTTAGGGAGAAGAATAAGAAAAAAATGAAAAATAAAAAAAAATAAATAAAAGATTAAGCTCTTCAGCCAGGAGGGCACTGATAACGGGCCAATATCCCTACCTAGTTCCTTCTAAGCTAGAGAGGTTTAATCTTTGCAGTCCTAAGGCTAGGATCAAGAATTCTGAACAACTGAGTTAGAGAACACCAAGGAAGTTGAACCAGTTGTTTGCAATTGCTTGAGGGGAATCTCAGACATCCAAGCTGCCAGCAAATGCTTCAAGAAGGCCACTGTCTTTCCCCCTGAGTCCCTGGAATTAATGAACTCATCAAAGCTTGCAAAGGAGAATGCAAATTCAGGGAAGAGATGATAAAATGGGCCTGTGGCTCCTGCATGAGCAAATAACATTTGTTGGTATCTAAATTGATGGAAAAGAGCACAACAGAGATAATAATAAATAGCACTTTTGTTAGTTACCATAGTGCCTGCCTTTTTGATTAACCCAGTGCCTTCTGAAGTTCAAAGATGAATATAGCCACTAGTTTTTTCACAGACACTAGATTGTTCTGGCTGCTCACCAATCTAGTCTCCTTAAGGTTTTCCATTTTGTTGTCTCAACTGTATTTTGTGCAGTAGAGCTCTTAGACAAAAATACTGCCTTCAGAGCAGCTCATGGCTGAGGAAAGTGATACAGCTGAAATGTACTTACAGAAATCTGCCATGTTTCATCACAAATCTGGAATATACTGTACTCAAAGTTTTCCAACATGTAGTCAAGCTTAGAAATGTTAGCTATATTGAACAAAGGGCTTATAATACAACTCTAAAAAATTTGAGCCTCCAACCTTTTATAATGATTTTTATCAAGTAATTTGGAGTAGTAGGCAGCCCATCAACAAACTAACTATGTTTCAAGCTTTAAAGGTGTGTCCAGAATTGCCAGTGGAATGTGCCAAGGAGCCACATGTCACTAGGAATGTTTCTGTCACTAGCTGATGAGTCCTGTGACTGCCACCAAACAAGAGAAGGAATGGGATAGTGTATCAATATATCAATGTATCATATTTTTCCAAGGCTAGCATCAGTCTACTGCAATTCTTTTGCCATTTGAAGTAAATATTTTATGTCTTTGCATTTTCTTCCAAGCTATAACATGTTTATGTGTGTCAGGAAGTGAAGCTTCTAGAGTTTAAGAAATGAAATTATTATTATTATTGATCACTACTGCTGTACATTCGCAGCCTTCAGTGTCATAGTTTGAAAGTGGCAGTGTTCAAGGCAAGGTTGGCTGGGTCTTTGAGCAATCTGATCTTGTGTAAGGTGTCCCTGCCCATGACCCAGGGGTTGGAACTAGGTATTCTTTAAGGTCTCTTCCAACCCAAACCATTCTGATACTATGAAATGAAACCACCTATTTTGGATGTGACGTACTTTGATTGTCCATGAGGATGAAATAAGTAGACCTTGGAGCCTTTATGGAGTTACAGCTGTACTACAACTTTCTGGCATTCAGAAATATCTGAAGACACAAGTGCCAGTGTCCAGAGAAGGTCTGCTTTATTCACTGTCTGTGTTTAATTAGTCACAAGGCAACACAAGTACATTTTGGAAGGCACTGAACTCTTTTTGATCAGTGATACCCCATCCTGATACAGAAATATTCATTCCATGGGCAGTTATATTCTCTTTATCCTTATGTTTTTAAGGGCTACCCTTCACTCTGGCGCTGTAGGTAAGTTTAACTCAAATGTCATTCACCTGGAAAGCAGGCCAGTCTGACACATGAGTTCAGATTAAGTTAGTTCAGGCTGATATACTGATATACTGCATGATAGCTCTGGCTTGTCTTTTGACCTTAGAAAGGTTTTGTGCTTCTGATGCACACATGGATTAGAGCAAGTGAATGAATCAACAAAAATTTCTACACTATTAGTTAAACTGAGGTCAGTAAACACAGGTCTGAGACCACCTGAATCCAGACCATTTTCCACCCAACACAGTTTCCTTCTGAGATCCTGTTCAGGATTGGGCTGAGGGCTGCCACACTCTGTAAGGTGAGAAGCCAGGTGTGATGGGAGAGCTTCTGAGCAGGACTTAGTTGCTTTCTAGGTGAAAAAATCATCTCAGGACATAGCTACCCACTTTTGTCTCAATCTCTCTGACACACTGCTCTGTTGTTCCAAATGTAGTTTAACACTGTGACATAAATGGCTTCAAAAGTGGACATTCAAATTTCTCTGTTTGGCCACTTGAAATATTATTATCATGTGTTTTTCCTCCTCTGCCACATGCAGGCTTGCCTAATCACAGTAGAATATTTACCATGCAAGATGCACTTTGTACTTCCTCACTATGGACTTCACTAAAGCTAAGCAAGAAACTGCAAACATGAAGTTAACCGTATTTCCCTAAACTGCTAAAGCAACCTTTTTGTTATTTTCACTTTTGTGTAGTAAGCAAGAAGTGCCATTTTGTTTTGGTTTTGTATCTACAGCACATAAGAAAAAAGGTAAGATTACACAGAAATTGGATTAAATAGGATATTTGTAAGCCTGTGCTTTTATTTCTAATCTGTTGACAGAATTTGCCCATTTGAATTGAATGTCTTGTAACTCACCCTGTGGAAGACAGCCTGTTATTGGGACCAGCCTATGGTACCAGATCAGCAGCCTCTGGTTTCTCAAGTCTTTATGTAGAAAGAGAAAGGAAAATATTTCCAAAAGGCAACTGTGCTCTTAGACTGGGCCTTAGATTCCAAGGCTGTGAAGACCAAGCAGCTTAGGCCCAGGTCTTTGATCTTAGGTTTATTACAGAAAATGTTGGAGCTCCTAGGATGCCACAGGAATTCTCTCTTTACATCCAGAGAGATATAATTTCCTTCCCTGTATGGATCTGTAAATTTGTCTTCTTTTTTTCTTTGAGACATTTCTACTTTCAGTATTGTCATCAAGAAGGAAAGGATGGAGTGACCAGCAAAGGTGTTGGCCAGTGCTGTGAATGTTCAGAGAAAATGAGATAGCAACTGGCATTTCATATAGGACCGGAGGACTTCTCATATTATATGAAAGCCCATCCAGCCTCCCGGAGTACAAAACTGGTCCACTTAACCATTGCTCTCCTCTGTCTTTCAGGCCTGAATGGTGATTTTTTAAAAAGCTGGTACATTGGTAGCTTTTATTGTGAAAAAAATTATAATTTGTCATGTGTGAAGTTGCCAGAGAAACAAACCCAGAGTATCAGTCTATTTTCCTTCCTGAAAATTTCCTCTGAACCCCTCTTTTCCACCACTAGGGTGTGGTCACCTGTCTTGACCATTGCTGGAGTCTGTGAAAATGCACTCCACTGTGTTCCTGAGGCTGCCTCATGTTACTCTGCTTCTAATGAAACCTACCAATCCTGTGGGGCTTTTTCTGTAACCAAAATACAAAGTGACTAAATTTGAAGGGTCACAATGCTTAAAAGGTGGGAAAAGATATTGTAATGCCCAGAGAGCTGGGGTTTTTTTGACCCATACATCATCTGTTGTCTGCCTTTAAGGTTTTTAGTTCTGTGGTTATCAGGGACTGAGGCATAAACGTCTGTAGCTCCTTTCCTCCCTCTGTTACCTCTCTGTTGAAGAAAACATGAAGAATTATTTATGCTGTCTTAACAATATCCTTTCAAATTTAAAAGAAAAATCCAAGACCTGTGTGAGCTTTAGCTGAGAGCTGACAGGGAAGAGAATATGGCCTTAATATTTTTCTTTCAGTGTAAACACAGATATTTTTAAACAAAGGGAAAAAACCCAGTAATTCTGACTCATCCTTTTTTCTTAAATTGATGTAATTTCAGGTGGCCTTCTGTGGAGAGAAAGAATAAGGGAAAATAAGTGGGATAAACATAGATGGCAGTAACAGAAATTCATAAATTCATTTACCATAAGTATTCTCTATCAAGTTTTTGCTGTTCTTTATTTCAAGGTTTATATTCTCATATTTCATAATTCAATGATTTTTGTCTTTTTTTCTTTTTCCTAAGAAATGCTATTACTTTTTAATACGCTATTAAACATATGTTGTTTAAAACTCACTAGAACATATTTTTGACCAGTTAAGCATTACTCAAATCCTTTTACCATACAAGTCTATTCTCAAAAGATCACCTTATTCTAAGGTTACTAAAATGAAAGCAAAAGCCCTTGCACATTAAGAGTATTTTTTTCCAAAAGATTTCCATTTTCTTCTCCAGTCCTGCCACTTTACTTGCCAGTTGTATCGTAAAAAGCTGTGCTTATAGCAGACCTATTGTAGAGTGAAAAGAGAAAATGCTTTGCTACAAGGCAGTAGCTAATTCACTATTCTTCAGGGACTGATATTCATCTATCCTTCAATAAAAGCTAATGGTTAAATAGACCCAATGCACTCAGCTAATCTAGGAAGAAGCTGATGGCTGGGGGTTGGGATTCAAAGTTCATGCTGAAGTGCTGTTCCTGAAGACAAAGATATTCTTACATTTGCCTTAGAAAAAAATGACAATGCTAAAAAAAACAGATGGCTTTCATTCTCAAATACATAGTTTTATGAAACAGAATCTATGGCATCTGAAAAAGTTAAATTTTATTAATTTTTAACCATGCAGTGCTTTTATGAATTTTTCTTTTTAAGGGATGTGAATATTTAAACAAAAGGATTACATTTTAAATAACCTTCTGTCTAGTCTTTTGCTACTTGAATTCCAACACCCTTAAGAAGATACAATGATTTTTTTTCATGAAAAGCAGTTTTTGCAAAGCACTCCCAGAAGGAAGGGAGATGACAACACCACATTTCTCTCTGTATAACTACCATTCCAGTTAAAGGTACTGCTGTGCTGTGCATATCAAACAGTCCAGTGCAAGAAGGAAAGCTCACCTGAGAAATCAACAACAAAAAACAAAAGCCCACAACCAACACAACAGACTACACAAGGGCAGAGGAAATTTTTATAAGCAAGGTTGTGACTTAAAACACAGTATATATATTGTGAACAACTCCTGTAGCAGTTGTGTAGAACTGCAGATATGTCACTGCTTTTAATAGATAATCTAAAAGTATTTTGTGTGTGCTGAAGGACATTTAAATTAGCCATACTGTGACTAAGCCTGAAAACAAAATTACCTGAATGTATGGATGTATTGTTTAACTGCAGGACTTTGGTCACAAAAGGCCTAATTCTGGTTCCCCTGAAGAGTGGCAATGCTGTCCCTCATTTCACCAGAAACAGGACAGAATAGTAACTAGGATCGCAGCTGAAACTGGTGGCTTAAGTCCTTATGTCAGGACCTTCTCATAGTGCAGATGATGAAACGCCATGCATTGCAGCAAAATGTCACACCTCTGCACGCTGGCATATTGCTGACAGAACATCTGTGTTTTCTCAGAAACACAGAGCCATGATTGGATACATGCCTGGTGAGAGGGTTTGAAGATTTGTGTCTTTCCACAAACTCAATACTGCCAATATTTTTTCTCTTCCTGCATCTTTCTCCTCATTGATCAGTTAAAAAAATATAAACCCCTATGTATATCTTTCATTTCATAGGGTAAGGGTTTTGTGCACTTTTTCACTGCTGGTATTTTAATCCCTCTTTTAAAGGATATTTGTTGGTAGGGCATAGCCTTTGTATCAGAGGCCAGACTGTGTTCCTCTTGGTCTGAAGAGAAGTACTACTACAACAGCTCTTCTTTCCCTTCAGCATGTATCAGTGAGGAAGTCTGGGGACAAATACAGTCTTGCAATAAACTGAAAGCCATTCATTTGCTTCGAAATATGGGGAAGGGGAATCTCTGTGATCTGCATATTGGCCCCAGGTGGATGGAGCTGCTCATGGGTTTAGGGATGGAATACAGACTCTCACAGAGCAGATCTTGCACATAGTTTTTGTGCAGGTCTCAGTCCTTGTTGCTGTAGAATTGGTATCCTAGTAGTTCAGAGGTGCAAAGTAATATGGAGTCCAAGTAGTCAGTGCTGGAGACATATCTGAGATAACGAATCAAATAGATGGAGGTCACAGAGCTGGTTAAAGGACAGCAATTTTAATGAGCTGTTCAAAATCTCACAGATTATTAAGTAAACTTATGGTAGCTTCATCAGATATGAAAGGTGTGATTTGTTATCTGAGATTAGTTTGCTATATATTGCTGCCTTCATCTGGAAGCTGTCTCAACATCTCTTCATTATAAGGGCCAAGATATGTTAAGATAATCTGAGAGATTATTATTTTTAGATTCTCATATATTGCAGTTAAATAAGAAAGATACAGATTTGACATTCATAAATAAACATAGTTTTGGATATTATAAAATTGATGGAGAAATAAAATTTCTCTGTAGATTTTTGTAATATGGTAGACTACTTTTTTTGTTTGTAGCTACTGAAGTTTGATAAAAGTAGATTTGGTTGAGCAGCTCACAGAAAGCAGGGTACCCCAGGCAGTAAGGGCTGCTGTGACAGGTAGTCACTAGGCAGTGTAGTCCAGGTACTGCTAAGAGTATGAATGGGACCTGGCTGTTTCTGCTGCCATCTCTTGAAAAATAATTCAGAAGGGGTATAGTACCTGGATCCTGTCCATGCAGGTTGTATGAGATGGTGTTTTACTGTTTGACTGCATTTCCATTCTTAATGCTCTCGGCTCTGGCAGGATGCTAAACCAGGAAATGAAGATTGTGAATTCATTGCAGGGCCCTGTCTCTTGTTCTGTCATTGTAACACACTGACACATGTTTCTAACCCTGTCAAGAGAAGCTTGCTTAATTCTTTCTCGTTTCACATTACTTTTCAATTAGCTGTTTATTCCATGGTCATCTTCCATTCTGTTACAGCTTGCTTATTGAGTGTTGTTCTGACAAAGACTGAAGTAGGAGGTACTGTCCCACCCAGCACGGGGAATCAGGAGAACCAGCTTTCTGCTTCAACCTGCTAAAAAAGACTTTCCAACAAGAAAGTTTTCATACTTGTTAGAAGAACAAGAACTTCCCCTTCAGTTTGTTAACATTCAGCAAGTCAATTCCTTTGAATATGCTTGTGAGACAGGCTTGTTTAAAGAGTAATCACTGAGGGCTGTGACTGATCTGTATCACACAGTTAGCAATTTATGAGTACATGCCATTTCATTTTCTCAGGGTGTCATTTTTTTGCTAAATTTAAGCGACACTGAAAAATTAAAATATTTGGAGGGTTCTCTGACTCTGTCTTTTCAATCAATTATACTGAGTGATTACAAGTGGAACGGCCTGGGTCATTCAAAAGTACTGTTTTCCACTGAAGATACACTGCAAAATGCAGATGAGGCATTTGGTATAGTACAAAGGGATCACAGTCATCAAGAAAAACAGAACTAGGAGTACAAAATAGTCAATATATGAGGAGAAGGCATGGTAAAAAAATTATTTCTTAACATAAATACATATTACATTTCTTTTTGCCTCTTCTGCTTTTCTAGAAACAGCCTCCTCTGCTTTTTAAATGTCATCCATATTTATCAGACTGCATGGTTCTTGACATTTAGGAATATTTTTTCATCAAACTGTAACTGAAGCTTTGACAAAGGGTACTAATTATCAAGGGACTAGATTTTTTTTTTCTTCCCTTTTTTGAAGAAGCAGCAGGCTGTAGACAAACTGCGAATTGTCAGCTACTTTTAATACTCCAATAGCAGTCTCTCTATCCTTATTGTTGAACATACCTAGAACTAAGAATTTAAGCATTTGCTGAAGCATGTAGAAAATGCAGTTGGAATTGAGTAACTTGATTTTAAATGACAGAGGTCATTAGATTATTTACTTCAGTAAAAAGAGTTTCCACCTGTTAGAGCTACATACAATTCCTACTGACGGAAATTTTTCTAATATTTTTAAATGGAGTTACTGATTATTCACCGATGATTTTTTAATCAACTATGGGATGCATAACTTGTCGTCATGTTATGGTGGCTAAAAAATTGAAGCATGAAAATGTGATAAAATGCTCAGTTACTAAACAGAAGACTACATTAAAAAAAAAAAAGTATACTGTGCTGTTTCTCAACAAAAGTAGTTCCCATTAGAAATAATCTATTTTTTTGTCCTTATTGGCAGTAAAGACATATTGGACCCTGATCAGAAAGATGATAGTTCTTCTCAAATCCCTTTCATGAGCCTGCAAATGAAGCCTAATGTAAGTGTATAAATCTATTATTCATCCATTTTCAGTTGCCTAGCAATGGCACAACTGCAAAGGAAAGAACAGTATGTGGTGAGTACTACACGGTTTTTTATTGTTATCAATAACTTTGTATCCATATATATCTTCATTATGATCTTGCCTGCCATCACATATAAATTATTTGATTTCCTTGACTTGTCAAACACAAGCCACTTATTTTGAAGTGAGATTTTTAAGTAAGAAAAAATACCAGATATTCCCATTACAAAATCAATTTTAATTTAGTTACAATATCAAAGCCTGCTTTGAATACACACTCCATGAATTCAGCTATGCTAATAGCAACACTTAGGTCAGATTATCTGAACAAGTGTTATAAAAATTCAAGGCCAAACACGACTTTCATGTCTGGCTCAGCCCCTTGTTTTAATGTCATTAATTGCAAATTGACACACTGCCTACTGTTTATCTAACCATAGTGTAAGAAGAGAATAAGGTCAGTCATAGTAAACCCTCAGGGATGACCACGGCCAAGTAGTTACCTGTAATAGCAGAAAAGAAATATAGATCTTGGTATTCTTAAAACTCAGCACTTTCTATACAGTCATCTTTACTTCTTGTCACTCCTTTTCATCCTACGCAAAATCCCTATCAATGTTTTTAAGTTACAGTTTTTATCTAATCAGATATTGAGGAAACAGAAAGGAAAAGAAATAAGTATAATTCTGCCTCTGAAAAGAATGTGCAACAGACCACCTCAGCCTGGCTCTGCATAATTTACAACTTACAGTTTTCTTCCTGAGAGACAATGCATCATACTGACCTAAAGTAAACAAACAAAACACAGAAAAACTCCTCTCCCCCTTTACTTTTTTCATACATCAATGAAATAAAAGGCATTCCTGGCAATACTGTCCCTCTTATTGATTAGTGTCTCCAAAAGCACAGGATATTGATTGACACTGATTTATGTCTTACAGCTCCACATAAATTTGGTACTCCTTTCCTCTTTTTGGTTTATCCACCTCAGCATCAACTCATGGAAGTTCTTTGGACCTCAGTGGGTCAAGACAAAGCAGAAAGGTTTAAGGATGCAAAGAGATGCCAGTACTGTTGAAGGATATGCTTCTGCTGGACTTGGCTCTTTCCAGGTTGTGGGTTTCAAGTGTTACAAAATGTGTGGCGAAAAAATTTGTGGTTCAGTACAGAATGAATTGCTCAGTGGCCATTTTCCATGTGGGCTGGTAAAAAGGGTGATCTGATCCTTCTTGCCTCATGGAAAATGCCATTGTCACTCTTGAAGTTTTATAATAACTAGAAAACCAAGAAATTGCTCTTCCTACTCTCAACAATTCTAGTACTCCAGCATATAGCTGTTAGAGATATTTTCATGTCAGTCATTTGATTTAAGGAACCACTGAAGCTTTGTACTTTTGTATCAAGTTCTGAAGGCACTTCTGTATCTAGTCCTGAAGGCATACAAATTTCAACAGGATTTGGCTCACTTGTGTTCTGCCTATGTATATGGGTAGATAATTCAGTAGCAGAACACAATGAAAGCAAGACTGCCGAAGCTGCAGAGATGAAGAGGTTTACCTTTCCTGTAGGGAGGACAGTCCCTGAGGGCTTCACGAGGAAAGCTCTCAGTGTATCATGTCCCACAGGATCTCTCCACCTGTGTTTGGGTCTCTAGCCTCTTTCATTGCTGGACAGAGAGGCTTTTTTTCTCCATTATTTAAATGGTTGTTATAAATTCACTACTTCACTATTTCACTCAGAACAGTTGTAAAATATTACCTGTGATCTGAGAAATAATCAAGTGTTTATCCTGACCTTGAAAAATCTCTATTGTACTTACTCTGTGGTAGGACTTACACACAAGGTCAATTTACCTGACTTGGTATAAATGCTGTAGCCAGGTGTGCCAACTAAGACACGCATCCCTTCTGGTTTCTGCAATCACCTACTTTTGATTATTTTTTCTGACAGCCAGAGAGCAGAAATTTCATGGTGGAGGATAAACAGCCTTAAGGAAATAGAACATTTGAAAGATGGTGTACATAGGAGAATAGAGAGAAGTAAGTAGAATTAAAATGTAGTAGACCCCCTGAGAGAAATTATTGCCTGGCAATTTAGAGTAATTTCCATTTTTAAGTAGTCCTTGTGAGGAAGAGCAAGAGTAATTTTCAGTCTAGCATTTGAATATTGAACTAATGGAGAAATGGCAGCTCTGCAGTGGCTTCGGCAGAGATCCAAGTGTTTTTTCCAGAGAGACCTTTTTCTGCTCCATATTTAAACTACATTTGTCTTAGAACTGCTGGAGTCTATTTTAAGGTAAACTAAGATCTCATTTAGCCTTGTGATATTTTCAAGCTTCACCAAGAAGCAGTGACAGCATGAAGGGATCAAAACTATTACACTCTAGTGAACAGCAACTTTGGGGAACAGGACATGGTAAAACAGATCCAGGACGTTAAAGCCAGGAATGCATACACCATGGACACTTTGGCCTACCTGTTATTTTAAAGCTTCACTAAATCTTCTAAAGCACCCAAGTATGCTCAAGGAGGGTATGGGGGTGTTGAGGGAATCATCTGCTACAAACTGGCTGGAAAGATGTTTGCACCACTCAGATGTCTGAATTTTTTACCTGTGAGGTTGAGTGACATGAAGCTACCCTGGGTTTTCCATGCTTTGGGCTGATGCCACAGTAATACTGTGCCTCTGTTGTAGGCACAGATTTGAGACCTAGGGCAAACAAGGATGAATTAAAAAAAAAATTATTTAAGGTCTTTATTCCAATGGAATTTTTCTCAAAAAATCTGTGACTTGAGTAGGATGCTTATGTTCACACAGCATTTGTTGGCTGAGGACAGGAGGAATTTGTGACTTTTGAATGCCAAGGTAATATCGCTACCACCTGGGTAACACAACTAAAGCTGTGTACCAGGACAAGGTCACTAATCAATTGCTGCAGGATGGAGTTGCAGCACCTATTTAGTCAAACAAGTCAATAATCAGCTCATTTCTTTCCTTCTTCTGAACCATTTAAGTTAATTTTTTTTATCTATAACTGCTAAGTATCTTCTTACTTTTAAGACATGGAAATTCCTTACATTTTTAGAAGCATCAGTTTTTAAGGAACACTGAAAAATTAAAAGGACTTTTTAACTTTTATAAATGAAAGACAGCCTGAGAATTTGGATTTTGTTGGGAAGGTATATATTATAACTAGATTTAATCCAGGCAATCACAAAGCACAATCTGCACTGTGCAGTCAGTGCATAGCCAAACAGTAATTTTGTGAAGTTTGGCACAAAATGCAGTAAAAAGAAGCTTTTCTGGAGATTGCCAGCATCTCCAAATCCCTTTTAAAAGCAGAACGAAATAGCTTCCTTTTCTATTCCTATTCTTTCAATTAGAAGGAAAAAAACTTTTCCACATGCAATGCGAGCTACTGTTCCTATTTTAATCACAGGGATGGGAATGTAGGGCAGTCTTACTGTTCTAGTCAGTGGATATAAAATCACACTTCTGTGGCAGGACTATACCACACATTAAAACAGGGCAGGGATGCCCAGTGCAGCAAGGCTGAGCTGAGCTGTTTAGCGTGGCAGTGCGTGTTTATTGAGCTGGTAAGAGGCTAAGGATCAAGAGAAGGGCAACTAAAATGATTAAAGATAGAGCAGGTGACGACATAAAGAGACAAAAAACTACAACTTCTCAGTTTGGAGAAGGAAAAACTGAAGGGGGTGTTGTGGTTTAAGTCCAGCTGGAAATTAAGCACCATGCAGCCATTTGCTCAACCCCCTTCTTCCCCACAATATGGTGGAATGGGGAGGAGCATCAAAGTAAAACATGCAGGTTGAGAGAAGTACAGTTCAATAGGGAAAGCAAAAGGTGCACACACAGGCAAAGAAAACAAACAAAAAAAACTTAATTCACTGCTTCTCATGGGCAAGCAGGTGTTCAGCCATCTCCAAGACAGCAGGGCCCCATCACATGTGACGGTGACCCGGTAAGACAAACAGCATCATTCCAAATGTTCCCGCCTTCCTCCTTCTTCCCCCAGATTTATATACTGAGCATGATGCCTTTGGTCAGTTGGTTCACATGTGCAGGGTGTGTCCCTTCAAGCTCCCAGCACCCCCATTCTCCTCACCAGCGTGGCTGTACGAAAGGCACTGTTCTGATGCACAGGGTGTTCCTTTTGCTCACACTGATGGACATACACGCTCTGGTGTAACTGAAGTCACTGACAGGATGCCATGGCACAGATACGTGAATTCTCTAGAAGCAGAAAATACAACTATGGACTAGATTTAAAAGATGTTTGCAAGGGAGTTCTGTATACCAGTTACAGAGCAGAATTAAAGTACTGCCGTTTTGCAGGTTGACAGCCAAAATATGGTTTGGTAGACTTTCCCACTGTCTAGGTGAGTTCCTGGCTCACCCAGCTGGCTTCAGAGGCTGACCACACATAATAAATAAGCCATGGTAAGACTGATTTTTGCCCTAAAGAAACTAAACCCAAACTGCAATTTGATCTTGTCTTTTTTATACAGAGGACACATTGCCAATTTCACTGGTTGCCATCTGCTGAATCTATGCCCTGTGTTAACCCTGAGGTAAAAATTCAAATAGAGTTTTCTGGTGCCATTCCTGCTGCCTATGTGTGACTGTGAGCAAGACAGTTAATTTTCAAGAGTGCATGTTCACAAAGTCTGGATCTGGCTACATTAGTACTGAATTATTAATATTTTCTGAAAAATTATTGGGAATTCTGGCTATTCTGTAATACCATAAATTAAGAAAGGCTTCCTAAGATTGACCTAAGCGGCACTGCTGAGAGTTTAGATCACAATTTTTTCAGTCCTTATTTTCTCCTATCTGTAAAATGGAGACTCCACAGCTTCTAGAACTTTTAATGTTATTAATGTTTATACAACATTCAGAAAAAGAACACCATACAAAGGCAAGGTATTATTGCTTTTATAAAAGTTTGGGGACTTGTCTTTTTTTTTTAAATTTATTCCCATTTGACCTTTCAATGGGGTGAAACCTGAACTTTCTGCTGTTCCTAAATATCATTTCAGGTTTTATGATTTAAAACCTTAAGTATCTTTGCTTTGGCATTAGTCATCATTAATGGTGAAAGCACATACATCCCATCTGATATTTTGAAACTGAGGATAAGACATTTTTAAAACAATGATGGCTAGGAAACAGACATACTTCATCCTTATTGCACCACAGAATGTATGGCAACTGGATTTTAAAATAGTAATTTCAGTAAACTCCTGTGGTATGTAGTAATTCAAGAGTAACACTTTCCTACCTTATCATTTCTAGTGTTCATCCTCTCTTTCCTCAAGTAACAGCTGACTCACACTACAAAAGCCATGTAGTTTATGGAGATGGCTGTGGGTGCATGCAGTACCTGAGCTCTTGTAGCTCAACAATGACACAGCAGTTCCCTCCCAAAAACGCACCTTTCCCGAAGACACAGCCTTCTAAGAAAATATAGTATATTTTGTAGGCTACTGCTTCAGCAGATGCAATTATGAATAACTGCAGCCTGTTAAATTTTTTGAATACTATGTTGCTTGAAGATAAGTGGTTATCTGGCAGTGCAGAAATTGTCAATCATGAGTTAGATAAGGAGAATGTTTAAACCTATCACATCTCTTTTAAAAACTAATGATATAATGACAGTAAAGAAACTAGCACAAACAGTTCTGACATTGTAAGACAACTACAATAAAGTCAGGTATATCAGCATGACCATTTCTAACAGACTGTTTAACATGACAGTTTTTATATAAGTAAAATGTGGATTTCAGGAATGCATTACGGGCTGTGCAAATTTTTAATGATCTGTAAAATCACATTCAGCCACATGAATTATTTATATATTTGTATACAAAGAACTAAATCTGGAAAATGTCTTAATAATATATTTAAAGAACCACTTTGTTGATAGGTTTTCTTGGTAGCAAAATATCGGTATTATTTTTAGAAGAACTGATGGTCTGATTTTATTGCCCATTGTAAGAAAAATGCAGGGTGACATTGTCTTCTGAAAGAAATTTTAACATAAAGGTTATTATTCAAACTTATAGTCAATATATAGGAGAAGTTGCTTCTTCGGGAGACTTCACCTGCATAAAAGTCACTGTATCTTGCCATTAGAACTCATTGACAAATGTGTTTAATTTATGTTCAGTGTAATGGAACAACTCTGTCATTTCTTCATGTTTGGACAGTTATTGCCACTTAGGAGTTTTAAGTCACTTTTAACCTTGGACAATACTGGTTTTTCCTTTTGATGGTCCCTGGACCAAGAAATTATAGCTCAGTTGCACTCAGCAGTTTTGTCTTTAGTGCCCATCTCCTTCTTGGCTCACTTATGTATTTCCCAATGTGTATTTTATCAATATAAGCTCCTTTAACAAAGGAAATGGACAGTTTCCATACTCTTAGTTATTTCTTGCTTTAATGTTTTAAATAATGGTCAGTTTTCATACTCTTAGTTATTTCTTGCTTTAATGTTTTAAATATCTTTAAATTTATCTGCAATTTGTTCCATGATGACATCTTTATCAGCGCTAACTTACATAAAATATTTGGCCATATTTGGTCTCATATTTGGCCCCTAATGTTTCATGTCCATGGAGAATATAAATGTATCATAAAGCTATTTGTTACAGCGTATCACCTCTTACATAACATATTTGGCCATGTAATCTCATATTTGGCCCCTAATGTTTCATGTCCATGGAGAATATAAATGTATCATAAAGCTATTTGTTACAGTGTATCACCTCTTTTATTTGTAAGCTGTTGGGTTTTTCCAGTTGTAGGCATTTTAGGGTATTCATTTTCCTACAGAGCAGTACCATCTTTTTAAGGGGGACAAACATGTACATGAGGAACAAAGTCCTGTCAGGACAACTGCAGGCATCACCCTAGTAAGGCTCAGGGAGTAACTAGCAAGGCTGAGCATTCAGCAGGTCTTAATAGTGGCTAAAAACAATAATAATCCAGACTGGACCTTACAGAAGGGAGGAAGCTTCAGCAGTTTCAGACATGTGTGTATACGTGCTAATATTCAGAATATTATGCACTCCACCAGCCAGACGTATTGGAATTTTGAGAATTATCTGTAATACAGATGTAATGGTTATATCTGAAAGCAGTCTTAATGTACATTTTGCACAGTTTAAAAGAAGAAACAAAGAAATCAGTTGACCAAGGATGAAGTACTTCCTATCAAAGGGAAATAATTTCCCCATTAACTCTCCTCTTACTAGAATAACTATAGAATATTTCTGAACTTTTGCTGCTGTGTCTGTTTCTCTTTTAAAAAAAGTAAATGAAGAGATATTTTAATGAAAGACTCACCATAAACAAAAATGTTTTTACTAATACGGTTTTTTGTAATATTCAACTAGCAGAAAAGGAGGAAGAAAAAGAATTAAAGTAACAACAAAAAGATGGGAAAAAAAAAAAGAAAGAAGGAATACCATATACAGAAGAAGATTCTGTAATGAAAATAAAATTGGTAGCTATTGCTTGGCAGACACGTCCTGGAGAAGATGACTGCTCAACAGCATTGTAACGCTGCTGTTTAGTCATATGTCCAAGACTGCTCATTAGCATTCCCAAGCATGCATCAATTTGAAAGCGTCTTTCATTCAACTCGTCAGTATGGAAGCCCCAAGGTGCACTTTATTTGTGTAATAGGTTCTTTCAAGATGTTCAACATCAGCTTTGGCTCTTCTGGTTATGTTCAAGTGACATCCACTTAGAGGGGAAACAAAGTTTCTTTTTGATAAATAATAAAAGCTGAGAGTACAAAGAAATAATGTGTTCTGGACTGATTGCATTAAGCAGTGACAAGAAACACATGGTATTGTCAGACACTGAATCTGATACCCAGGTTCAGCAGATAGCCCCAAAAGAATACCTGGATATATTATTTTGCTTGCCAGGAATATGTTTTTTCATGATTAGTATATTTATCAGTTAAACATGCAATCAGTCTAGAGACCAATGAGTCCAGTTTCATTCAGAGTACAAGAGTCACTTTTAAAAAATTTTCTGCTCTAATAGGAGCTGTACAAACCTCCTTCTTTTCCCCACTCACCCAGTAAATATTAGTAGTGTAAAGGAATGGGGCTCTGGGAGCAGAAATTTCAATGTACATTTTGATAATCTATATTTGTACCTCACTTCTGCTGTGTTCAGATGCTGTGTGTTGTCATTCATCTTACATCATGTGTTTCTTAGGAGCTAGGAGAGAGTGGATACCTGTTTACCAGAAAGACAGAGTCTCTCTTGTAAGAAGATACATCATAGAACCATGAAGTCACCTGAGCTGGAAAAGACCAGGTTAAAGCCGATCTAGCTCCAACCCTCCTGCCACTCAGGCAGGGACACCTTCCTCTAGACCAGGTTGCTCAAAGACCCATCCAACTCTGACTTCAACACTTGAACACAATCTCTTCCCTTTGGTATCAGCATATATCTCATCGGGTGTTCCAAGAAAAAGCAGTTAGTGGATGTGAAATTTAACAAAATTGTAAAGCACTGATGAAACAGTAAATATAAGGGTTCTGTAGCAGGTGGACTGCAACTGTAACCAGCAGGGGCATAAGTGGTATGTTGTAAGGCACATTCGAAGCCTATTGCTGAGTAATCTGCCTTCACTCATCTGGTTAAAGGCATTTTTGTAACACAGCAGAATTTGTTCCCTTCCATCCCACACTACTGTAAAGAGAAGTAATATTTATATACCTTCTGAGGATGTGACAAGGATTCACTAATTTGATGTAGATTGGTTTTTGAACAGGGTCACTCAACCACTTCTCAGCCTTTCCATACCTGCCCTGCAGAACCTTCTTCCCTGGTTTGTCTCTTCAGGGCTTTGGTGAAACAGCAAAGCAGGACTTTGAGAGATCTTGCTTTGCTTTATGCTGCAAAGTATTTCCTATCAATTATTAGATCACTTAGCAACAGTATAACAATAAGCAGGGAACATGCTTGGAGTTGGCATCACACAACATATGTTGCCTGAGGCCACAGTTCTGAAAAAGTCCACAGATATGAGGAGCCTCCTTGCAGCTTTCTCACTTTCTTCTTGGAGAGTTTGGGATGCGCTTTTCATCCAACCCAGTTTTCCCACGCTGTCCTTTAGCCTCTTGGAACATTCTCTTACTCCTGATGCATCTTGCAACAGCTTTTGAAGGGGAATGTGAAGCTACGTGCAAGACCTCCTACTCCTGTAGAGTGTAAGAAGAATTTTTAAAAAAAGGCCTGTGAAACCTCCATTGCTTGGAAGAGAGAAAAGGAAATCTCAGTGAGGAAACCCTTTGTAGCCAAGTTTAAAATGCATGGTTTGATCTACTTCCAGCAACTTTATTCTTACGTATCTCAGGTATTCACTGCAAAGTTTAATTGGACATAGGGTAATACTTTCCTGTCTTAGAGAGGGGAAAAAACTACTTACTTCCACACTTAAGCCATGTACAAAGGTATTTTTTCTCAAAGGTTGATACAAGAGGAAATAATTCCTACAGTTTCAGAATTGCACATTTGTGCAGTTGTGAATCATTCCTGCCTTTAACTCTTGACAGCATGTAAAGTAGATGGACTGGTTTTTTTCCTCATATTCACTACATATCTGCTTCCTCCTGACAATACAATTTTGGCTTCATAATAAATCCCTGCTGCAAATCATCTTAAGAATTCTTGTCCTATAATTCACCCAATGCTTTTTGACCTTGTTAACTACAGATTTTAGAGTAGGAGTTTGAAATAAATGTCAGTCTTGCTGATGTGGCCTTACTGTTTTTTCCCAAGAAGACAGCTCAATATGCTTAGACCACTTGAAGTGGCAATGCTTCATGAATTTCAAGAACCATAATTAATTTCTTTTAGTAATGAAAAGCTAAACAGAGTGTGACAATAACTTTTGTCCTGTATGCTAATGAAGCTCTAAGATGTGTAATGAAACACTCTTAAATACGAAAGGAGGAGCCAGAAGAAATGTATGTTACTAGTAATTTGGTGTCCATTAGATTGTCATTGCTGAGCTTGCTCTTAAAAAACTCAGTATACTGACCTGGCAACAATGAAGGGAAGTATGCTTTTTACTTCATTGCTGATAAAGTTTTAAAAATGCATTTTGTACCTAAATGAATTACTTCATCAAAGTCCTGCTTTTCTCCTGCAGAAGTCAATAGGCAAATTGCTATTATCAAAAAGAGCCAGAAAGTGCTGTAGTAAAAGCTTTTTAGCAGTTGGACTTGAATGAACAATAGATAAAGAGCCAAATAGGAACTCAGACTGTTTAATTCTTTTCTGTATGCGTTAACAGAAGGAAATACTGTAGGAGAAAACTTTTTCCTTATTTTTACATCCTTTTTCTTAATGGAAATAGAGGATATGAAGAGAAAAGCTGGGGTCTTGGAAGGCCTGCAGGTACCTGGTGCTTTCAGTACTGAAATGTCCTACAGAAATCATCAACTACACTGGAGACCGCACATGAAAAACAGTCATAACCATAAAAGAATTCTGCGTAGGATTTTGCTGATGATAAGGTTGGAAACACCTGAGACACTTGCAGAAGGATAGTACTTAAAAAAAAAAAATGAAAATCCAACTACATAATCACAGTACAAGCCTGCTGCTGATGATGCTAACTGCATCAGAAACCTCCACAAAAAACCGTAAGGCTGTGGCTGAATTTTATGGAGTGTAAGGTTATGGATAAATATTCTTATTTGTAGGAGTTTTTAGGTGGTTTTGATACACAGTGCTGGAGACAGAACACATAAAGCAAAGAAATTAATAAATCCTCCCCTTAGTTCTGTATGAGATCACAGCTACCGAGGACCCTCTATGGTCTTCTCACATTTGTACCAACTTCTGGAAGTAATGCTAAGCTGAGAATCTGAGATTTCAGTGGTTCTTCTGAGGGGTTTAAGAGATTCTAAATTAGTTAATACCTGCCAAGGTATCTTGCTCCTTTTTGAAAGCAATTTCATGTGATTCTAAGCTGTCATTTGTTAAGTGAAAGTGATTCATGATGCACTGAAATGGAATTTTAAAACAAAATTTTTCTGAATTTAATGCTCATGAGAGGAAATTACATAAGTGAGGCATGATGCAAACAGAAGTAAGACAGAGCAAACTGTGTCAGTAAGTTCTGGTTGTCCTCCTTTTCCTGAAAAACAAAATTCTGTAGTGTTAGCCTTAAGTTTCTCATGAATAAATCCAGACTATCTGCATTTGCTCACGCTACAGGAAAAAAGGGGTTGTATTCAGTCTTTATGTTCAGTCTCTTTAATCAGCTTAAACCTGTTTTTTCCTGTTCGATTTGCGTCAGTGAATTCAGAGGCACTGAGTTAACAGAATTGATTTTAAAATAGATTTCAATTAAGCCATGTAATTTATGACTTTAGAAAAGGCATACTTGGCTCAACATGTAAAGGCAGACATGGTAAGTGCATTGACACACAGCTCTTTTTCAAGACATATGACGGGCATCTTAAACATTTAACCTGAAGGTGCGAATATTCCCTCTGCTTTTCTGGCAGTAACTTTCCAGAGACAGAGCTGTAGCAGCACTATTTGATCCTGTGTAATTCCTGAAGTTCATTTTACCCTTCCCAGTGTTTCTGGGTAGGCCTGTGATGCTTGAACGGACTCTCCTTTCGTGCCATAGACAATTATTATTCTGTATCCTAGGTCCTGTATAAGAGCAGGCATGTTCTGTGTCTGATTTAGGCAGTATTGCTTGGGTAGTAACAAGGAAATAAAGGATCATGATGATGGTTCATAATTTTGAATTTTTATCTTGAGGCTTAGAATATAGTTTTATTTATTTGGAATTACACAGAGTTTATATGAGGCTCTTTGAATTTGCAGCTACACTTAGCATGGAAAAACACAACTTTCCTCCCGTGTAAAACAAATGGTGACAACATGTAATTTTCTTCTTTGCAGTCCTCACTATAATTTTCTTCCTTTTAAGCAATAGTAATTCTTATAAAACCTTCTCCATTAGTCTTGTCACTGTCTTTACTACTTGCATGTAACTGTTGTATGGCTAAACACCCTAGTCATTTGGAGAGGTACAGTTCACAGGTTTCTTTTTTACATTAAGTAAATATTTCCCAAGAAAACATTACAGGAATAATTCACCGAAACACTTCAGTTTCGGTAATCAAAAAGAATATTTCTGCTGAAAATGTACTCAGTGTTTAATTCAAACATTGCTAAACACTTGGATTCCTTTTGGCAAAATGAATCTTCTAATTAACAGTGCTAGTAAGAATATATATAGTTGTGTATGTATATCCACATATAGTTATATTATTTCTATTATACTGCCAAAATATGACCAACTTCCCAGGGATAACAATGGTTTCAGGTCTGTTTCAGACTATTTCACTTCCAAAGGTGAAAGAAGTGAAGAATTAACATCTCCATGGAGGCAGCTGTATTGTCAGCAGCTCTGGCCAAGGATGGTCAGTCACAGAGACAGTGCAGGGAGCACTGCAGGGAGCAGGGAGCGGGGAGAATGTGTTACAGCTAACCACGGGGGCTTTTCGGGACATCAGGTGATGCTGGGAAAGGATGTTCTGACTTTAGCTTGGGACCTAGCTGGACCCTTAGTCCATTCCTCCCTACTTTACCTTTAAAAGGCAAATACACTTTACCTTTAAAAATAAACACAAGCTTTCTGATCACTGTAAATCTCCAGAGACTTTGACTTCCTCACCATCTTTGCCTGTACCCCTGCCCACACCCTACTTTACCTCCGAGCTGGCTATAATGCCGGCCAGCAAGCTGTAATTACTGCTGGTTTTCAGAAGTCTCCCACTGGTATTGTTTCTCCTGGTCCCAGCAGCCAAATTGGGAGGCAGCAGGTTCAGATTTTAGCAGGATTAACAAAGGAGAATTATGCTCTTTTGCACTTTATGTTGAATTAGGGGGAATTTGTTGCTATGGTGTTTTTTATCACACTTTCTTATCTTCGGTCCCTTTCTCTCTTCTCATCCTCTTTTTTTTTCTTAGCATCTTATGTTTCCTTGTTTTTATCAAACCACTTGATATCATTTAATGACACTTGTCATTCCTAATAGGCTTCTATACAGGATCATATCTTCGTGATGCAAAAGCAGAACACAGCAGTGGCCAGTAAAATACAGTAGATGACTGATGTTGAGATAATATTCCTTTGTTGTCAAAAGAAGCAGGCCAGCACTATTGCTTCTTTCAAGCAAAAGGATAGGGTCTTCAGCCTAAAGAAAATGAATTGATAGAAGGAAACTGGGCTGATTTATTCCTGCTTAGTCATAGGTTGTCTTGCTTTCAGTATGCCTGCAATAACAAAACAGCCTTACAGTTTGGAAGGGTGCACATCAAATGATTCTCTAAACAGAAATGCAACCCATTAGGTTTAAAAACATATAGCAATACTTTAAATATTCATGAAAAATGTCAAGCAAGTTCCCCAAGTTGTTTACTAATTTTAAAAATCATTATATGGATAATTACTAATTATGCCCTTTGAAAAACGAAAGCTTTTTTTTGTCTTCTTGAAACTTCAGTTGCACCTGAAAAAATCCCTCTTTGTTTACTGGAACTACTTGATTCAAGTGCATTGCAGATAAATTTTCTCCCTGGACTTCTCTTCTAGCCTTGATATGGAATGTACAAAAATATTTAATTTCATGCTGCTGCTACATGAACATTAGATAACTCCAGCAACTCCATAATTATCAGTGGGAAACATTAATTTAGAGCCCTGCAGGCATTTCCCAGAGCATTAAAGATTTTTTTAAAAATATGGCTGGGACTTCAGTGTATGGAGACCATATCTTCAAAACTGCACACCAACAAAGGTTCTCTCTTAAAAGTCCACATCTAATTAAAGAGTAGTGGTTGTAGGAGAAATATATACAGACACTGTTGCTGTTAATGAAAAAACAGACCACATCATAAGGGTCATATTTGGGGGCAGGAAGGGGGGGACACTCCTAGCCTTCAAACCAACAGGAAAAAAATTTTCTACATGGTGTTTACTTACATGAACTGTGAAAAGAAACAGAAATGAAACTGGAAATTGTTAAATGCAAAGCCAGTAAATAGCAAGATAATGACACAGCACAGTGAAGAAAGATTGATTTTTGTCCCTCAGTCACGCTGAGGCTTAAGTTTATTTGCTAACATAGCGATTAGACAAGAGGTGGAATCTAACAAGTATGATTCACAAGAAAGCAGTGTTTAGACAGAAAAACACTATATAATTTAGATTATGGTGTAAACATCCAGTCTTTCTGCATGAATCCACCCGTGGATTCAACCATAGCAGAAATTATGATTGCAAATAAAGAATTCTGTCCCATCCATAATCAGACCCTTATAAAACAGAGAAAACCTTCTCCCTTCTAATATCCCAGTTTGAAAATGTTAGGAACTATAGCAAATTGAGAACAGAGGTGGTAGTCCTCCAAGACCAATTAGAGTTCCCACTTCAGCAGTTTTACTGGAACAGTAAAGTAGTTTGAGTGCAAGATTCTTCATGTAACTGAAGTCTGCCTCATATAATGAAGTATCTTTGATTGCTAATAATTCTCTCACTGAAAAATATGTTCAGGGCATTTCTGGTTAGAGATCACCAGGAGGGAAGGTTATGATCAGTAGCCAGACATTTTGAGACTAATAATTTGTTGTTTTCAATGAGGTTGCATTTGCTAGATAGATTATGAGATGAAAGTACAGCTGTGCCTGTCTCTTCTATAACAACCAACAGAGAGCTCCCCACCTTCCCCAAAATACTCCACTTCTCTCAAGCTTACCACATTCAGAAGAGGCAGAATTCAGTATTATACCAGCAAGCTTGATTTGGTAGCCAGGGGTTTGGATGCAATGTCAGTGTGGACACAGCAACCTCTTGCTTTGGTTGCATTTGCACTGTTCACTGGAATAAAATTAATTTCCATTTGTGACTGGAATGAAAGCAAAATGAAATTTGCCAAATAATCAAACAAACCTTTGCAAAGAAACATTGAGGAACATAGTTGTTGATTAAACTTTCTCCTTGGTGTAAAATTCATCCTGAGGAAACCTAGGCATTTATCAAAAGCCAGTCACAAAGTGGCTGTGATTATTCTTTCATGTTGTCCTAAGATTGAATTAAAATGAGACCTGGAACAGAAAGCATTCCTGAAGCTTCATTTGGAAGAATTTGCTTCTTATTCATGATTCACAGGGGAGTTAGTATTTCTTTTTTAGGCTGTGTAATACATGCAAGTGAGAGCTTAGAAAAAGCAGTAATAAGGCATTTTCTTCTGACAAACCCTGGAAGCTTATAAGTAGGGATCATACAAGGACTCTGCATTTTAATCCAGTTTGCATCCTATAAAAATAGCAGTATTTCATCTCTTATGAAGCTTTACTGTTTTATACTCCTGGTATAGACTGAGTTGTTGAGGAGAGTGTTTAAGGAGAATCATTTAGTGCAACTGCAAAGAGAAATGTGTTTTCTATGAACTGAGAACATGAACAACTTGAAGACACCATAATACAGCCAGAAAAGGCAAAAAACTGAGAATGATTAAGACAATTATAAATATTTGCTCCCCAAAGACACTGCAAAAAGCAGCAGCATCTTTACATATAATTACTTTTACATTACTGTGGTATTTACTACCAAAGGAGCTATTTTCTCTTAAAAACTGTGAACAGAAATTACTTTGCCTGCCACTGGAAAGACATACTCAGTTGAAAGTATAGTCTACCTGATAATTTTTAAGATAGGAGAAAGTTGTATAACTAAATATTAAAATTGTCAGAAAATTTAACTTTGACAGTGCAGGTGCTGATGGATTACTATTAACGGACGTTATGTTGACAAATTAATGAAAAATAATGTTTACAGCTGATGTCCAGCGCAAATACCAAATATGCAGCAAAGAATGCTTTAAAGAAATGCTACATGATGTTCAAAATTATAAAGTCTCTATCAGCTCAGATCTCAGGAGGCAAATACTTCCTTGAATATATGGAGATCTTGAGATGAGGTCTCAAGAGCATTCTCTGTCCAGCTGGCACCTGGAGAGGCCTTTGTGCACTTAGACCTTTAGAACGAGCACGCGTGTGTCCATCTGCAGCTGCGTGTTCTCCCAGGCTGCCACCAACCAGAAGAGAGAACACTTCCAGGAACCACTATTAATGATATGCTTTCACAATCTGCTTCTTAGGACTGCAGTCCCTAGTGTTTATGATGTCATGAATCAGTGAGACAAATTAATGGCAAAGTAATGAGCTAATAAGAACTATTTTATATCGTTTACAGTGAAAATTTTTATAACAGTTTTATATGCATAAATTACTCAAGGGTTGAAACTGTGACATGAGAGGCAAATATTTTCTTTCAAAAGAATGTTGTATGCACAAGTATACATGGTATGTAACTGGATAATGCAAACTTAAACCCTAACTTAAAATTTTAAGGTTTGCTGACTCTGACATATTCATGGCTCTTTCAAATTTGCTGGAAAAAAAATTCTTTCGTGGTGGAAATAGACTTGAACATACCATGAAAATTTGTCAAACTAAATAATTTCTAGCCAGGTAACAAATGGCAATTAATTTCAGTGATAGAAGCAGAAAAAATTTATGAACTGAGGTAGAAAACCAAAGATATATTGAATTATATTGAAACTGATAATTAGTTTCCAACAAAACAAACCCCTGAAGCTTTTCACAATTGAATTACAGTAGAAACACACAGATGAGAGAAAGCTGCATATATGCTAATTAAAATTATATTCTGTCTAAAATTTCTTTCAAACTAAAACACTTCATTTTTCTCATGCAACTTATCAGTGACTACTGAAAAACAGTCACTCAGGTTTGACATGACTGTGGTCACTCTTCTATCGAAGCTGTTCAGTACAGCATGGAACCTCTTAATTCTGACTAATACACATTCTTGCCAGGAAATCTGCTCTAAAAGCAAAATAGGACTAACAAATGCCAATGGTTAGGGGTAGTGTCCTCTCCCTTGTTCAGAGCCACAGCAGCTCAAACTTAATTCCTTCTGCCTGGACAAGGACTGGAAATGAAACATTTAATTTGGGAATGTCCAAATATTTTATTTCAGTTGTAAGTATTTTTTAGTCTTTTCCAAGTTATTGGGTATTCAGTCTCAGTTTAAGATACATCCAAAAACCACACACAGTAAAATTCAGGATTTTAGGTGGTAACAGAGGCAGTTCACTGTTATAATCAGCAGTCAGGTAAACAAACTTTTATCCTGGACATGAAAAATTACAAATTGGCATCTCAGTTCAGTACAAGGGATCTCCTACACTGAAATGTTAGTAGTGTGCAGGAGGACTGTTTCCCTCCCAGCCTCAAACCTCTATCCTAAAATAAAGGTATTTTTGAGGTGATTTTAAATAACATAAAAATGAGTCCATTTCTGTAGAAATGGTCTTCTTACTATTTAATCAGGCCAGCATCTAACTGATTCATGAACTGCAGGTTGTAATTCAATAAGCTGTTCATGAATCTCTGAGTTAGGAAAATTTGAAGGAAAGAAAAAGGAAAAGAAAGAAAGCCCTTCCCCACAGGACTTAATAAACACTCTGTCCATGATAAATACTACCTAATTTACTTCAAAGCAGTTAACATCTACTCAACTCCTTAGCTTATTTGGTGTTCACTTGTAGGAATAGTTGGGCACCAGTGATGCATTATGCTAGGCACTGTAAAAATCCATAGCAAAGGAGAGATAACCAGTAGTTTAGAGAAATTAACTGCATAAAGCAGTTTTGAAAGGAGTCAATTGACATTTGGGAGTGATGTAAACAAGCCAAAAATTTTCTTCCATAAAGTAAAATGCACTGGAATAAAGCTGCCTCATGCAGAAACCTTTATATTCATCCCAAAGATGTTTGTTTTTGTCAGACTTAAGTTCCTGACCCCAGGGTCAGGAAAAATGCCCTTTATTTCTTTCCTCACAAGGTGTCTGTCAGCTTGTGTAGGTATGCCCGACACATACACACACACAGAGAAACAAATGTTCGTGGGTGCATTATGGCCATTGGCATAGCAGTGGAGATTCCAGGTTCACCTTAAAAATACCTTGTAGTTACAATGCTAAGAAAAAGTCTATTATTCTAATGTTCCCACAGGGTGATTTTAGTAAGACTATGAAAGGGTTGTAATTAGCTGGAGCTTAAAATAAGCAAACGGAGGAAGAAAATTTGCACTGCAGTTTAGTTGGATGTGCAGAATGAGCCCAGACAGCTACAGCATCCTGATCTGTAGAAGAGTGATACTGATTTTCCAGGGAACAAAAATACTCCGTCCATCTTTCTTCATTGTCTTTTAGTTCCTATTCTCCCACCAGTCAAGTTAAATTGAAAAGAAAGATGGTTGAAGAGGGTAGGTGGAGAGAATACTGCTGGAGCAAATGGCGCAGCTCAAATTCTCATTCTGTTCCCATCTTTTGACTGGAGATATGTATGGCTTTTCAAAAAAGAAGTCATCTTCCTAGAGCACCTGATTGCTTTGCTCTTAAGTCACATAACTTTTTTTACTGCCCGCTTTCATCTACCTTTCTTGTATCAAACATAAATGTGATTCCATCTCTTTATCTGGCACAGGGAGCTTCAACTAATACTTTATCAAGATAAAAAATACTATAAAAGCCAAAACACATTTTCCATATTATTGTAACCTCGGTAACAGCTAAAGTACAATGTTGTGAGACAGAATATCAAGCAAAATTAGATTTTTTTTTTTTTTTTACAGATCATTCTGTAACTATTCTTGCTGCAGGGGCCCTCGAAACTTTGGAACATATGTGTTTTGCTGAATAAGGACATTAATGGTGCTGTTAGTACTGATGTGATTCTAAAGGGTGGTGACAGACTGTGGCTAGTGGACACAAAATTGACAGAATAAAGGAGGTCATGTAACAGAGACTTTATATAAAATGAAAAATAAATACTATGTGGAAAATCATTGGGTTTCTGACCATTTCAGTTTCGGCCTTCTTTAAGATAAAATCATGACAACAAATGACAGAGGGCAGCAAAACTGTATACTTGTGGTTTCATAGAAAACAGAGGTGATGCAATAGGATCTTCCCCACTTTGTACAATCATTGTTGCCTTACTGACCATTGCTGTATGTAAGTGCATTAGCTTGTAATGATTACAAGAACTCCCCAGGGTATCTGATTAATTTGTCTGGAAACGGGTCACTTTACATACCAGTGAGACCTCTTTGATGTTGTCAGGCTATCTGTATAGTGAGAGAGTTTCAGCTGACTGTTTCAGATGAGGTACAAATACAGCTGCTTGTCAAAAAAGTAAAAAAAGGCTCTTTCTTATGTCTCCAAGGCCCTGTAGCTGGCCATCAACTGGGTGGCAGACAAAAGGCCAGTACAGGACACAGCCTGCAGCCATTGTGCGGAATAGCAGCATTATCTGAAGTGAAGGTGGGTTTTATAGGTAAGTTCTACTCTGGGTCAGAGAAACCCACGGACCAGCTGAAAAACAGAGAGAGGAGAATTCAGAGAGGCCAACAGAATGCTCATCTAGCAAGGCCCAGGACTGCGACTGTGAAGGATGTCCTCAAAGGAAGTTCTGATTCAATCCTTTGCTATGAAAGTACATGTAAATGGGAATTAATCTACACCAAATGTGAAGAATTGGAGATAATTTTTTTCCTGTCAAAAAGTCTGTACTGGTTAAAGCAAAGGTCAGGCATCTTCATGACTGAATTGAAAACTACATTCGGAGGCTCTGACAAAGCCCTTTTAGAGCAGAAGATGTAAGTGCCTGTGCAGTGTGGTTGTGTCACATCCTCATGCCCAGGTCAGTGCAGGTGACTTTCCCTGAAAGAAACATCTAGCAGAAAACAGTTTCATAAACACATGCTTTTGCAGAGTTGTCAAAGTTTTGTATATATACATTTTCTATTTTTAATGCCCAACTCCTAATACTTTAGTTGTAAGAGATGGAATGAGTTAGGCTATTTACATTCAGCCATGATTTTTGTTAATGGCACTGACAATAAAATTGAGTTTGTAAAGATATTAACTCACTCAAAATACAAGCTGTAGTTGCTAAGTATTTGACTGCAACAGGCAATTTTGAAACAAGAACAAACTTGTTTAAGACCAGAAGTAGTGAGATGTGTGATATACCTCTGGGGTACTCTGATAAACCTAAGTTTGAATGATCCTTGCACAAGAGAGCAGACCAGGTAAATATTTTGATTTTTGCAGGGGCACTGGTTTATTACAGATCCACTGAATTCATTTGCCATTTTTTCGAAGGATTAGGATCTAAATCTGACAAAATCCATGGGAAAAAAAAAGTAGAACAGAAAAAAATAGAAAATTCAGTAAATCATTTCAGTAACACCTTCTTAGTCTGAGGTTATTAGGAATATGATCACTATGGTAGAAGGTAGCACATTATAAAGAAAGACTGACTGGTATTCAAGAGATGGGAAGCTCTGCCTGAGCACTGTTGGCTGAGAGATCATGCAACAGCAGGGAACACAAGATGTGTCCACAAGCAGTGCTGCTCAGAACCTTAGAAGTGATGATGGAGTGAATGTCAATCACTTAAATGAAAAGCTATAGCCCATTATCATATTCACAAAAAGCCACGTGGAAACTTCATATTTTGCAATCTCCAAGTCCAACCTTATTATACAGGGACTGTCACACTGAATAAATCAGAACTGTTTAAAACCCCGTAGGCTGTTCACACAACTCAAGGCCACCTGTTCTTGGTTCTGGTGCCTTTCTGTGACTTGCTGTAAACACAGCATTCCGAAGGTCAGCAGCTGTAAGACTTGGCGGCATGGCTGCCCTCAGTTACGTGCAGGCGTAGTCAGATCACATTCCTGCTCACACAGTGGCCTTGCAGGCCCTCCATGAATAAATGTTCTCTGCAGACAGCAGCTCTGCATTCTGAGGGAGCACATTTATAAAGCAGTCACTTACTCCACACTTATTTCTATGTATGAATATATAACCAAGGAGAGGAAGACGAACAGCCATGCAGTTTAAAAGCTGCAGAAGGAATCTGTGCCGCAGGCAGCAGCAAGGCAGCCTTTCCACCTCGGTTTGGAATGCTTTGTTGTCAACATGTAACGTAGGACAGGGATGGAGCGTGTCTGTTGAATGCACTGACCACAAGCAGGGCAAGCATCCACTTAGTTCTTAACAAATGTATTCCTGTCACAAACTAACTGCACCAAAAATAGATTTTTAGGCTATGTTTTCAATGAAGAACTGGCACAAGAGAGTGGTCATACCAGAGACTATGCCTCCAACAGAAACAGGATTGTGCAACCAACTCAAGTTAAAAACAACGCTCAAAGAAAATGTTTTTACATATAATTCTACTCAGTTCTGAGTTTAGTTATAATGTAACTCTCAGCCTAGAGTGACAAAGAAGCACAGACCTACCTACACTAACATTTTGTTTGTAGAACATCAGATTTCACTTGTTTGTGCTAGCTCATATATTGTGATGTTTATACAGACCACCAGCTCTTTGTGCTGCTCCTGAGACAGAGCCACCAGCTCAAAGATCCTGGTGAAAGAAGACATTACTTTGTTCATGAGCAGCTAAGCTCATCTGCCACCTGAAACAGACAGCTGAAACTCTGTGAAGGTAATCTGAAGCTATCCAAAAGAGATCTCACAGGTGTGCTAATTGTAGTGGTCTTCTCCTGAAAATTTAGCATCTAGGGGACCTAAAGTTTGATCAGTAAAACAGCTACAGCAGGTAAATTTTGGTAATGTGGAAATAAAAACAGGGAGTACATTTATGCCTAACTTAAGAATTCCATAGCAAATGTTAAAGACTGAAGTACTGTTGGCATAGGCTCCACCAGTGAATGCCCTTACTGCCTTGCCAAAATACCTAACCAAGCTTTTTCTTGTTCCAACTGATCTGATTTGAACGTTGGGTTCCCATGCATATATTACGGGTTTTATTGGCACTGTAAAGCTGGCAAGTGGATCCAGTCAGATTCATAAGCACAATCTTTCTGACTCCAGAGCATCTGGATACTGTGGGCAGACTGTTCAAAGAACATGTAAACTACTTATGCATCCAAACAGAAGCAAGATGCATGCCAATTTAACATATGGTTTTTGAAATGCAAATTTAAAGGTTGAAGATGGGCTTTGAGTTCTGAATGCAAAGAATCTGAAAGAATGGTGAATGCAAAGATATCTGAAAGAGATCTCTTTGTCAAGCAATCCAAACACTGTCATTGTAGCAACCAGTCCTGAAGGGTGCATAGAGCCTGGGAAAGCTTCTTCTAGATCCTTCCCAGTCTATTTCACATTTTTTTTTGCTTTTTTACCAGCAGAAAGTTTTAGCATACTGCTGGTGCCATTCATTATTGAAGTCTTTAGCGAAATACAGACCCTTGGACATATTGATGGAGAACTTCTCCAGGCTACTGCTGTTCTTCACGACTACCCGTGTCTTTCTGCCTTGGATGGGTCTTTTTATTCACTTGCAGTTTAGCTTTCGATGGCTGGCCCGCTCAACCTCACCCACAATTTTACTTTTGACTCAGTTATCTGGTGCTTCGCATATTAAGGTAGTTAAGACCTCCTGCATTGATTTGTTGAGCAAATACACTACCAGTCTACTTTTGGTAACTTCTTATGATATTTAACCAATTTTCCCTTATCCCTAATATTTCCAATGAGCTCTGCTTCACCTTTTGTTATCTCATATACAGACAAAAGAGCAAGTTTGCACTTGTCTGAATCACATTTATTCTCATTTGAAAATATAATTGCTACTTTTTCTATTGTCTAACCATATAGTAACAATTTTTGCTGAAAAGATTTGTTAAAAATATATGTTATCAACTTTTTAAGCTCATAATGGCATTTCTATCAAAATTGGTGGAAGGTTTCTACACCCATTTTCTTTGCATTACCCTCTAGCTTTGCCCTGCCAGTATATATCAAAGATCCATTTTTAAAAGAAAAAAATCCTTTGTGCTACCAAAGGCATGATGCCAAAGCTCATATTTTCCTCCTACTGTATGGAACCCTGGGTATTTCTGTTCTCTTTTTACTTGCATTGCTGGAGAACCTTTTATTATTTAAATATATTTCTCAAATAATTTCTTGTCCCTGCCCTTTTTGACCTCTTAAGTGTTTCTGTGCTAATCAGGCCATATTGCTTTCTGAATATGTTTTCTCCTTGTTCTGAAGTGTCCTTCACAAAGTAGTCAGTCAGCTAGCAGAACTGTAGGTTCTTTAATTCTTTAAACTGCAGGTTTTTTAACCCCTGTGTTATTTGTAATATAAATCCTAGACAGTTTTACATCCATTGACTGGAGGGAATTTAAATCTTCCTTCACATGCAAGTCCTGGTGTCCTCAATGTGACTCTTAATACAGAGAAATTTCTTCAGCTTATCAAAGTTTATCCAAGTTTCTCCTCTTGACAGGGAATACATTTTGTAATAAAATTTTCTTTATCTTTCAATGCATTGTTTTTCATCTGTAAGTACAAGATGAATCATGTCTTTATCATACAACCCAAGGTTATTTCCCATGGCCAGTTTTTCCGTAACAGCTGTGCTGCTCACCTGGGCCAGCTCTCAAAGCATCGTCTCTTGATTTGTGAACAGCTTCACTACCAAAATTAAGGAATCTTTAACAAGCAATCAACTTTGTCCTCAAAGATCTGGCATTGCAAGTCACTATCTTGGAGGTAGATCAGCAGTGTGCTTTAAAATCGAGGGGAACCATGAAATAAGAGGAGTGACTCAGCTATCAGATTTAGGAACTCCTCTGTTCTCTAGGCCATTTGCTGGAGCTGTTTAGTTCTAATAATGTACCACAGATAGGAATTCTGTTTTCAGAAAGAGAATGCATAAGGTCTTGCGTTTTTTACTATTTGTACTGACTTCAAAGCTGAAAATTACTGGTTTTAGAGTTTTATAACTATTTCAGCTTTTTAACACCCAGAATGGAATTTTTCCCCATTTTCTAAGAGACAAAAAATTAAGTAAAATAAGTTAATTATTTGTTGTTATTATTTGTGACATGGCTGGATAAAATACTTCTAAAACAATATTGAAATCCTTTATTTGATAAAGGCATGATGTTAATTATACATGGTTCAAAATTATGATTTAGATTATTGACAATAACTTTATACTTTGTGTTTGCAAATTTTTATGAGAATATCACAAATCTACAAAATTTCAATTAACCTTAATTCATAGAGTTTCAGCACCTCTTGCTGTTTCTGAAGTCATAAATACTTCCGGTAAATAAGGGGTAAGGAAACACTGTTTTAATTAAATATAAAATGTGCTCCTCAGACAGTCATCTCAGTAAATCTTGGTGAGAGGAATTTAAAGTATATTTTAACTCTGTTACTAATAATGATACTTAATTTTACTTGTCAGTTCTCAATACAGCTGCATCTGCTCTTCCCTGCATAATGCAGGCTGCACAGGTAAGTCATGAATTAATCATTAATAGCATGAGTTAATTTTTTTCCCTACTGAAAAAAGGTCTCTATAAACTGCATATAAAAGGTTACTGAATCTGATTCTTCACTACTTTCATTGGTGTAGCTGTTCAAAACAGATGTAAAGTCTGAAACCAACACAGTTAACATTTATTATTCCCTTTGTGCTGTCTGAGCAGTTGATCCCACAAGAAACAAGGATTTGGATAACTTGGGTTGTACAAGATAGGGATGAGTTAAAAAGGTATCTTCTTCTCTGCTGAGAGTGAAGAGAAGGGAGAGCCCATAAGTTAAAAACCAAAGAGTGCTTAGATAGATTTGTGGTTGAGGGCTGCCAAAGAGTACCCTATATATTCCACATGCACTTTCAGCAACTGGATTGTAACTAATTCTAAAAGCAAAAGGAAAATGAAAATTGAAATTTTAAAAAAGTATCTTTATCAAACATCAGATAATCCTCTTCTTGAAGGAAAGGTCTATTACTGTGAGCATCAACCCTGCTTTCTCCCTGTTCTTATATAAGGAAAAACATCGCAGTCAGTGTCAGCCTAACTGTGATCCATCTACGTTTGCAGTTTTCCTCCCATTCCCTCATGACCAGGCCTGCTGTGCAGTACTGGAGCTGAAGGTAATCAGTTTAGCACATGAATATGATTTGATTATTTTTGTTTTACATAGGCTATAAACCTGTCCAATCTGTTTTAAAAATCTTTTCAGCGTTCAATTCACTTAGCTTTTGCTGATTGAATTCCCTGCCTGAAATATATTAAGCAACTGGGGTTAAAAGAGGGTAGTCATTTTTATTTTCTCACTTCGAAATGCAAAGCTCTCTTACTTTCTTGAAATAATTCTTCATTAGAAATACAAGAATTTGGTACAGAGGTTCCCATTAGCACTGTATCTGAGATTTTTAATCATGTACCAACCTAATACTAGTTTAGTGCCTTGTGTATGTGACATTATCCTTCTCTGCAGTTCGGTCATGGTCTCCTGCTGGCACTGGTGAACAGGCTACAGGCAGCAGCTGCTGGTTTGACAGCCAGTTCTGTTCAAGGAGACGGTAACTGCGGGGCAGTGCATGCCCAATAAAACAAGCTAAAAGTGTCAGGGGATCCCTAAACAAGACCCTGCTACACTGAAAAGAGTCAGTCTCTAAGTAAATTCTAAAAGGTTTCTAGCAGCCAGCATGCAAGTCGAAGTAGTCTTCCTTTGGAAGTTTACATAATCATTTAATTTAATCCTTCCTGTGGTGTTTCCCAGCCACTGCTTTATTTCTTTGATCATAATCTACTAAGACAAATGTCAGGAAATATGAGTCTACAAAGTGATGTGAATCTTGTTCCCTATCGGAGATGTGACTCTCAGCATTATCTTCATGATATTTTCTTTCTCATGTATTCGTTTCTGCTTGCTGTTTTCCCAGTCTTTGATGACAGAGAAAAGCAATGACTTTCAAGCTTAAAAACAGTTACATTATTCCAGCTCAGATGATGAGTGTACTTTAGCTTCCATTTCAAGATAGAGCAAAGCCACAGTAGCACAGAGATAACATATAAAATTTGTTATAATGTGATATTTGCAACAAACCATGGCTTTTGGCTTTCATACTGTTTCATAGTTGCTGCAGCTCCATCATGGCATGTGTGGTGAGACCTACTTACATGTTTCTGTCTCACAGCAGTCAAACATTACCAGTCAAACATGGCCATTTTCTGCCTTTCAGGAGCTTTACATCTTTATGGGCTTCATGAATTAGACTGAATTTTAAAAAAGGGTCTTCAAAACAATACATTTATGCCATTAATTACACAGAAATATAAACACATATATAAAACAATATGCATCCATAATGTAACTCAGACTATAAATACAGAAATTACCATCAAATAATAATTGGACATCAATGCTTTTCTGATTTTTTTAAACTTTGCTAATTTAAAAATTTACTAATTTAAAAATAAAGAAAAAGAAACTCAGAAGTATTCCATCACTTTGGAAGCATATCTTTTACATCCATTTGACATCTCATGTGATTACAATGCACTGTTGATGTCATTATACTGAAGTGAAAATAATGGTAGAATGTAGAAGACAGTGAACCAAACAAAAAATGTTTTGTTACTGCTAATATTTTGGTGTCTATTAGGCAAGGAGTTTTTCTTTTGTCAGTGAAGTCCTAGCTTGCTTTTAATTAATGTTGCATTACTCTTTTTAATAATGGCCTCTATTTAAGATATCATTAATAACAACATCTATTGAAGACACTAAGTCTTAGCATTAATTTAATGGGAGCATTAAACAGCATCTATTCTATTTTCCCAGTTAAATAAGCATGATGTTTTTTTAATGGATGTTTTAATAGACATTATTAACCAGAATATTATAAAACTAAAACAGAACTCAATGGGTTCTTTGAGATCCTGTTGTAATACTCTGTGAAGCCGCTGCTTCTGAAAAATAGCAGTCTATGTATTTGTAAGTTAATTTAATGGCATTTGGCAAGAGCTACAACATACACATGCTTTTATATGGCACAAGTAAAGACAAATATTCACTGAATTAAGATGTGGCTGATGTAAAACCTATCTTATATTGTGATTCTGTGAGTCAAAGTCTTTACAAAAGGATTCTTTATAAGCATTTGTATACAAAGAGGCAGTTACACCCTTTTTACTACCTGAAGTGTGTTGAATTTCCTGCCAAAATCATCTCTGAAAGTAATTGGGAGTCCATTTCTTCAGAGAAAGAAATGTTCTTTTTTAAATTTACTATTTCCCTTATTTTTAAAAAAAACTAGTTTTCTCTTGTTTTTTGTGAAACTACACAGTGGGTGTGCAAAGTCTCAATTCCAAATTCTACACCCGTTTCAAAGTGCAAAGTTGTAAAACTCAACAGCTCACAAATCTGCCTATTAAGCTCTCGTTTCGGTCAGCAAACATTTAGTACACAGGCAGCAGAATCTGAACCTTCTCTTTATTGATTTTCTGTTTGTGAGCCACATTCCTGAAAGTATGTATTTTATCCACGGTAAACATTGTTCACATCAATGAAGAAGGTCATTGGTCACTGTCTTTTCATTTCTGCAGCAATTATGATCAATTCCCATTTTCTGTGCTGATCTTCATTCCACTGTGAGAATGTGGTGGAGAAGACATTTGTCATATGTTCAAGAACTTTAGATAGAAGTGGCTTGTATAATCATTTAGTTGACATTTTGAATAACTCTTACCTTTGGGTGAAACTTTTTCTGGAACTCTCTGAGTCCTGTACAACCAACCCTCTACAAATCATTGTATAACACCTCAGAGTTAGCCAAGAACTTTTAACTAAATTTCTTGAATCACCAGTATTTTTTTTTTAAATCCTAATGGTCTTATTTGAGTACAAATCGGTCATTTTATGCAACAGACAAAGCTGGCAGACCTAACAGGAATTTTCTATTGGACTTGCTTGAGAATATGAATCCAGCTTTCACTGAAGGACTAATCAAATTCCTTCCCATCTCCCAGAAAGACTTGTCAGAAAGTGCAAATGAAAATCTTTACTTTTTACATAGCTCTCTTGCTACCTGTCTGTATCCATCTGGCACTTTGAGATAAGGTCATGCACAAACGGTGTTTCCAGGCTGATCTGTGTGCATTTAGAAAATGCATGCAATAAGTAAACAAGAAACAAAACTATGAAGTTACAGCCTGAAAGAGGTAAAGCAAACATACAGATTGAGAAAACAAAGGGTTTTGTTGTGCTTTCTAAACAGTCAACCTTTTAAAGGTATGTCTTAAACTAATGTGTCTAAAATAAATCTTTTGATAAATGGGAGGAATATTTTTCCTATAACCAGTGAACTTTACATTGCATTCTCTAATGTTGTGCAGAGAAGCTTCTGTTGAAAGAACTTGCCCGGAGGTTCTTTCAAGAAAAGAAGATGCTTTTATTTATAATCTCCAGAATTCCCAAAATGCAATGGGGTACAAAGACACTTGAAAGTAGACTTTATAATAATATGGGAATAAGATGTGAATGCCTGCTGTGCTGAGCTGGTTTGATTATGCTGTAAAGCCCTTAAAAACTGAGTTTAATATGTCTTTTGGGAGTAAAAGGAAACTTAAAATAGGCCTTCATAATGGGCCTATATGTGTTAAGAAGAAGCTGGTTACTACATGTGCCAGTTTGCCTTGCTTTTTCTTCTAGTTTGGATGAAAATAGCTCACTTGTAAATCCAGGAAGAGAATGAAGTAAACACAAGAGTTCAGTACTTCAAATAGATGTTGAACTTCTAAATTTCCATTTACCAGCCTTTTCCCTTAAGAAAAGAAAAACTGCTTCAGGCAAGTTCTGCTGCTCCTATTATCTGGGCAAAAGTCCCTCCTCTTATTTTCCAGCCTTGGACCAGGGAAGGGAGGGTTGGACTGTTAATAGGCTAGGCATCAAGAGGGAGTGGGGAACCTGCCTCTCCTCAGGTCCCTCTCCAGGACTTCACAGGAGTGCCAGCTGGAGTGTAAGAATTCTGTTTAGCAAGGCTTTTGATATTCACCTACTAGAAGGGAATGGGTCTGTTGAAACGGAGTCTGTTCCTGGAACTGCCACGTGGCTCAGGACAGGAAGAGGGGCATGGGGGGCCACGCACCAGTGTCTCCTCTGCATAGCATGGAAGCTAAATCCCCCCTATTAAAGACTTCATTAAATGAAAAACATTTGTTGGATAGGGAATGCTGACTTCTTGGCTTGCTGAGCAAGGATACTTGCCTGAAATGCAGATGACCCAGATCCAATTTTGTGTTCCAATTCCAGTTCCAAATTGGATGGAACAGGGACTTGAACTTGCAGCTTCAATTCCCAAGAGAGTGCCACTAACTTAAAACCTAGTAGCTAGAAAAACTCCTGGGATTTTTTAATTTTAATTTTGTTACAGGGATTCAGAATTGGAGCTCATAATTGCTTTCAGCTGTAGTTTTCATTGAAATAAATACATTACTACAGAATCTGATTAAAACAGATCAGCATTTTCTGCCAGCATGAATGAATCAAGAATATTTTGGGAAGCTAAACTGAAAAAAAATTACTTCAAAGAAGGAAAATGGGAAGGGTAAAGGAGGAGAATGGCCGGGGATCAGAAATAAAGGTAGATAAGCCCAAATAAAATCCTATTTGGAAAGGAAAGAAAAGCTTCCCTTTTGAAAATATCTCTAGAGCATTCCTGGTGGAATACCTGTCCTGCTTACAAGGCCAGTAGACTTTCTCTCACCAGTGAGCACCAGATCAGAGAAGGAGCTGTTTATTAATTCACTGAGTTATAAAGGTCAGGTGCAATCTGGAAAACTGCATTTACAGCCAGAAATCCATCAGAGCCCAGTTTAGGATCAGGACCCTTGATATCTATTGTAGCCTGCAAAGTTTTCTCTTCTAGCTTTTTTCCTCATCTTTTTACTCTTTATGTTTCTAGAACATATATAATTAATAATACATATAATAATACCCTTTTGTTTTCTATACTGCCTTCATGCAGACCAGGATTCCTTTTAATTGCACTGAGATTGTTTTGTGCAGAAGTTTCAAAATCATTCATTAAGGAGGCATGCCTCCTGCTTTGAGTAGATGTGCTGATGCATTTGCTTTCCTCAGAAGAACAGATTTAATCTTTCGAACAAATCATCTTCTTTGAGGGAAGAATTTTGCATTCCAGTAGTCTCAAGTGAAAGAGGTTAAATTTATTAATGAGATAATATAATTTGGTTACAGCGAAGTACAATACTGAAAGATACTAAGAGCTTTTTTCATCTCTCCCACATTATTCAGATACAAAACAGTCTGAATGTCTCATCTTGCCTGTTTTCCAGCTCAACTCCCAGGTAACTTGTGGCAAAGTGAAATGATGGGAATTGCAAAGATTAGGCAAATGGTTAAGAACCATTATGGATATGTGCAAACTGAAGGATACGAAAACACCTATAGTCTTGTCAACTGTATTTTACAGATTCTGTGCAGACTCCTCAGAAGTGCATGAATTTTAGACCAAATGAATGTGATGAGAACCTAAACAGTTAGGGATGTAAGAACAGGTCACTAAACTGGTGAAGAAAACCTCAAACCAGGAAGAGCACTGGAGCTCTAAAGCACCAGAAAGCAGTCACATGTACTGAGATGTAACAGGAAAGGTATAAAAGAAAATCGTACAGATTTTTTTCTTGAGAGAAACATAAAAATTGGCCTTCTGGTGTTCAACTGAGTTGAAAAATTATTTTTTTAAATAAAGCAATACTGCAAATTCAGCATATGCCAAAATATGTGGCCTGTTCATGCCAAATTACTTTCCTGATAATGATTTGTTGTAAATTCAGCTAATTCAGCTTGTGCATTAGTATTGTGACTAGATTTCTGAGGATTTGAGAATCTTTAGTACTGAAACTATTAAAAAAAAATCAAAATCCTAAAAAAACTGGCTTGAAAATGAAATTTAGAAAAATACATGAATTTACGGATTGTACTTTCTCCAGTGTTAATTGACACTTGGGTACTGTTTTTTTCAAGATTTACTGCATAATGTTTTAAAGCTAGCTGCAAATGTAGAAGAAGTAAAAACTAAAATCTGAAATGTTCACAAAATCCCAAGGCTCAGAGTAAAGCTGGGAAGAATGCTCAATGCCAAGAGAAAATTAGTTGCCTGAAGAAAAATTTCAGAATTTTTGTTTCCATTTGTTGCTTTACTATGGGCAAATTACAATACCAATGTCTACCAGTTCTGTAAAACTGTGCATCTGAAATATAACAAATTAATGAAATGTGGAATATTAATTTTAACTTGGAATCAAGTTTAAACTGCATTACTCATGTCATGTTGCATCATTCCACGTAATTTGTTTTCAAAACAGCTTGTTTCCTGCAATGGTAGCATGCATGTTTTGGGGGACAGTCAGTATTAAACTGGCTTACAAATTTTGACTGTGAGAAGGAAAGCATTTGCATTCTGTAAATATATATCCAATTACCCAAATTCCAGCTATGTTGATTCTGCTGTTTCTTTTTCTGACTGGAAAGATCTGCTCTTAAAATAAGCAGATGGACTTTCAAACTACAAGCTTGAATGAAGTATTGGAAAAAAAAAAAGGTAGAAGACTGAAATCATGGTGGAATCAGAAATAAGGATATGCAGAACAGACATCAGAAATTAGAGATGCCAATGCAAAACAGTTATGCTAAACACATTCTAGTGCTATAATATCACTGGCATTTTCATTACAGGAAACACGTGAGAGTTTCTTTATAAGCAGGATGCTATGTGGTTCTAGTCCAGGTGGGAGCTACTGAGAGGTGCTAGGATACCAAATCAGTTTTTATGCAAATTGGTTTTTACACCGTTTTTTAATCTTTCCTGGTTGGTATTCCTGTTATATCTGCTCTGGCAGATCCGGTCTGAGGAGTACACAGCCCTGATGGGAAGGTGATCTCTGAGTCAAGACCCTGGGCTATGGGGTGGGTTTGGCTCACTTTCTCAAGCCCAGAAGCAGCAGAACAGTTTATGACCTACACCCTACAAACAGAACCTCGATAAAAACTGTGTTAGTCAGGGCATCCTGGCACAGACAGCTATAATATGGCAATCTGAATTTCCAGAATCTTCAGTGTCCTCCTCCACATCCCTATCATCTTGTATTTCCAGCACAGCTCCACTGGGAATCTGTCATTTAAAGATTGGCTATCTTAAGTGGAGACAGAGCATCAATAAAAGCAGCTTGGATCTCTATTTTTAGGTAAATTTGACACTGTCTAAAACTATGGCTCTGTTTCCCACTGCATGATGACCTTTCTCTGAATACACAACTCTGTTTTTGGGACACAGGATCCAAATCTGCCTTCCTTTTAACAGCAAACTGGTTCTGCCAAGGTAAGAGGCAACTTGAATCCTTGATTTGTGAAAACATGTGAAACCACTTTTAGAAAGGTATAGCTTTTTGCTGCTACAAGCAGTGGTTTTGTGCCTACCTGCATTTGAGCTTCTTTGGATTTTTCTAAAAAAGCAGTTTTATGTTAGTTGGGTTTTTCAATTTATTTTTTATTTAAGTTTTATTTAAAGCAAATTATAATAATAAAGACTTTTAAAATTGTTATGTTTTACTATAAGCATTGGGTTAAAGATTAAAAATGCATTAACACGTATCTGTCAAGGGATACCAAAAATATAGATGCATTTCTAGAGAGAAACCTGAGATTCAGTAGCTTCTGAGTAGCCATATAGTCATTATAATCAGCAGCTTCTCAGTAGCCAGGCTGGCATTAAATTAGGCTGCTAGAACAGGATGTTCAAGTGAAGGGCCAGTATTCTTGGGGTCAGTGCCATCAAGTGAATATATAAAGAATCAGAAGCAGATTAGGACATTTAACTAAAAGGTTTGAATTTGAGAAGATAGGATAGTCAAAGATCAAACTTGTTTCACACTCCTAAATTAGTTCTAATTGGAGAAAGGTGGGTTCTATTAAATCTGCCTTGAGACCAGTACAATGTCCAAATGGAAAACAATGAGAACGTGTCCCAGAACTGTCAGTTGTCTTGTAAGCAATGGATTTTTGAGGAGTTTCATAATGGAAAATTTAGGCTAAACAATGCAATCTGTATACAGCAAGTCAGATATAGAAAGTCTAGTTCAAATGCAATTTAAATATTACACACGAGGTTAGAGAAGAAAAAAAAAAGAAGAACTTTAGAGAACTTGGAGTAAAATGATACAGCTAAATATAAACAAGACAGGGAAATGAAACTAATAAAAAAAAGCAAACAGAACCCCTGTACTCCCACAGCAAAACATCTCTCTCACATTTGGAAGAATGAAGACCAGAAAGTATCAGAATGACCTTCATTTAAGTCATTAAACCTATATTTAGATATCTATTGAAAATAGATACGTGTTCAGTTTTGATCGTAGGCATCCTAAGACTTCAGATTCCCTGGGTTCTTCCACCAAAAGCTCAATTTTAGAAATTCTAAGTCACAAAAGTCCCATATTTCTGTTGTATCTGTGGAGAGATCTTGGTACACCATTATAAGCTTAACTGTATGTCAGTGCAATTTATTACATGATTCAAATCAGAATGTACTTTTGGAAACCATCCCAAAAGTTTAGATTAGTGGATTCTTACTCTTCTACTTTAGGACTATAACATTATACAATGCATTAGAGGCTGAAGGCATAGAGAAAAAAAAAGGTTTAATTACAGTTCCTGTGTGGAAGCTGTAAATATATGTCAAGGATAAAGAAGACAAGATAAGAAACCAAAAATAAAAAACCCCAACACAAAAAAAAAAAAAAACCAAAAAAAAACCAAAGTAAAAAAACAACCTGATGAGAAAATCATCTTAGAAATGACATCCTGAGGCAGAGGATATTGATGATGAATAGTAACAATATTCGATCTCAGACAGTACTGATGGTTCCAGCAAGAGCTGCAGAGGTGATCATTGTATTAGTCACTTTTCTGTGGCTTATTAGGAGAATTTTAGTTCAGTTGACTCTCCAGTTCTGGCTCAAGTGTTATGACCTGAAGGCAGAGATTACTCTGCTATACTTTTTATCATGAAAAAATGCATTAGATATATTTTCTAATTAGAAGAATAAACATACATAATTTTCTGCAGCAAAACTATTATAGGAGGAATTGTTACTGAAACTGTATTAAAAATGCAGTTCTTACTGTGAAAGTGAAAGACTTTTGCATATTTTAAGGTTGCTTCAGGGTATTCCAGCAACCCCTTGAAGTTAAAAAGAATAATATCTGAAAGAGCCTTTTTCATCTTTTTCCAGACAGTACAAACCCCAGTTCCAAAACAAACTTTAAACTTACTCTCCATGCCAATAGAAGTCTCTTAATTGCTATACTAGCTTTACTACTACTATAGTAGCCTTACTATAAAATTTACTTTATCCTTTACTGCTATAGTATATATCTTTAATACTATACTATTACAACTGTGCTAGCTTTGCTAATTTATTTATTGTTTTATTTTATGTTATACACTATTTCTGGTTTATATTACAAAATATACTGATTTTTTTACTTTTACATTAATTTAATTTTTAATACTGCTATACTAGCTTTATTACTCCTGTATGTATTACTACTATATAAGCTTTCCTACTGCAGTAATAGTGAGCATCTAAGACATCATAGAGCTCATAACACTTCATTGTAGGAAACAGAAGTACCATTCTCCCAGCTCAGTATGAATCTGTGCATGACCGCTGGGAAAGGAAGTTTCCAGTGTAGAAGGAGAATGCAGAAAAAGTAAGCAAGGAAAAGGTGCTGAGATGCATACTCCAAGGCTGGATTACATGAATAAAATTGAAAAGCCTGAGTATAATCTAGAGCTATATGAAGTGATGTATACCTTACATATTTTGCAAAGTGACTCATGGGCTGAGTCTGTATTTGGAAGCAGCACCTTGGTGCACACTCGTGTCCATCCGAGGTGTGTGCATAGCTGTACCCACATTGCTGCCGTCTGTAGATTGTGTCCCAGATGGGTTTCTCCTCGCTACAGAATCTTAGTGGGTAGAGGTAATTATAGACCATTATTTTGCATTTATTGACCCTCAATTTCTGTTTCAAACACCTGCTGTTACTGTCCTACACACAGGAGTCCTCTCTGCTTCCCAAAGCCCATAGAGCATCATGACAATCTAAATCTGCTCTGCAGACATCCTGTGAGTGGTCATTCACTTCCACTCTCCCACCAGAAGAACCAGGACAAAATCTCTTAAGCAAGTCCTAACCTCCTACCAGGATAGACTGGGCTGTAGCTGCATCTGAGTGCAGTCTGTTCTCTGCCGTCTGGAAACTCTGAACAGATGAAATTAATTTCAGATAGTGGAAAAACATCTCCAGGCCTGGAACAGCTGAAAGCAGATTTGCAGTATGACAGTGAATTTCAGGACAATAATTGCATTTGCCAAGTGTTTGGTATACCCCTCTGAAGCTCCAGATCATAGAAAGATGTCATTACCCCTCCAAGGTTGTCACTTCTAATCATTTGTTTGAGGTAGGAGAATGTACTGCCAAGATCATAGAATTGCTCAAAGACCTCATGTATATCATCCATAATAGAACAGTTTCAGAAGAATCCTCATACTCTTCCAGGTAGCACATAGCTTCCCCAACTTTTCAGAGCAATAAATGGTGTTCATATGACCAGTGGACCATCACCCTAGGAGACAGCTCTGCTACAGGAGGGACAGTTGCAGCCCTCACAGGTTGGTTCACAGACTCCCTGACACCAAATTCGTGAAGGAGGTGTGGGAAGCTGACCCATTTTGGCTGGTTCTGATCAAGGCTAGACATGAACATGCACAGCCTTTACATTTCTCAGTTTATAGCTGTGATTCTGAATCAGGAACATGAATCAGCAGTATGTTGTTGCAGCAAAAGTGACCAAATACATTCTTGCCAGTATCAGCAAGAGAAGAGCCAGGAGGTCAAGGCAAGAAGTCTATCCCTCTATTCAGTACTTGCAAGACCACAGCTGGTGCCTTATGAGAAGGTCTGGAGGGCCACCTACCTGACTTGAAACCTTCATCCTTCAAGACGCTCAGAACTTGGCTGAATGAAGCCCTGCGGAACCTGTTCTATCAGGATCTGCTTTGAGCAGGTGGTTAGAACAGATCCCTAAATGTCTCTCACAACCTCAGTTACTTTATAGATACATGACTGCATGTTATTAGCAGCAAACCTTTATGGCTATGAAATTTAGCATGTGGCATCAAATCTTTTTTCCTCATGTAACTCTCTAACCAGCACCAGAAATAGGAACAGAACAAATGGATCCTCTGTATACTACCAATACAGTTCTTTCTAATATGACCTCCTTCCTGCAGATCCTTCCAGAAAGGTACACAGATTTCTGAGATCCTTGTGGAGGGCCATAAGCTGACATCAGATATGATATGGTAGCATCCATAGTGAAGTGAAACAAAACAGGCCAAAAGCATCAGCTAGTCTCTGTGCTCATGCTATGAGATATTTTTTCCAAGACAGCCCCTGAATGTGTTCACCAACATACAGGCAATACAGAAAGTCAGTGGACTATGCATCAGTGGCAGAAACTGGGAATTTGTTGTAAAAATTTGTGGTAAACCACAATACCAAAATACTCCAAAAAGGTTTGGTCAAAGAATTTTTCACGTTCCAATCGTCACTAGAGGGCTGGTGCAGTGTTTCAGGGCAGGTCTGCTAACAACAGTGCAAGGCTGCCCTGCTTCAGATGCAGGTGAATCTATTGCCACTGTGACTCCTACAATCTATCACAGCTCAGCCTGCAGAGTACAGTGTGTCACAGTAAATGAGACATTAGATTGTAATTAAACTGGCAATTAATCTGTAAATAACTTTGGCAAATAACCTTTTTTCCTCAAAAGAAAACCATCAAGGATTTTTTAGAAGTGACTGCAGGAAAAAAATCAAACAATTTCTATTTAAATTAGAGTACAAGGGAAAGAAAACGAATATAAATCTTTTGAAAGAGGTCAAATGTAGACATTTTTATGAACCCCTGTATGACGGAAATGGCATGACCAGTTTCCTGAAAAAAAAAATCGATTTGGTCAGAGATAAAGCTTAATAATTTTCAGAGGAAAAGCCAAACTGAAGAGTAGCTAATAAAAAAACCCCTTAGCATTGAACAGGCTTTTTTTAAAACTTAGGAGGAATGACTGATGCTCTAATAAATCCCTGAGGTTATTCTGCAGATACCTTTGTATTTATGAGGGAATAATGATGATAATGCCTTTTTGTGATTATGGTGGGGAACGTGTGGGCCATAGATTCCAGCATGAGGAAGAAAGTAAGGCATGAAGGAGTCCACTCTAAATCCCAGAATAATTTAATCTAGGCTCTCATCTTCAGAAAGAACATTTTAATTTAGAGTTCCAACATCAAAGACTGTATGAAATCACCATTTCTTTGAAAATCCACACTTAAGGACAAGGAGATATTGGCCAAAATCCTTAAACTAATTAGTACCAAACACTCCTTTGGGCTGAACTTCTCCCTAGGATCAAATTACTGAGCTTAAGCTAGGAAGCTCTTAGTCCAATCTCAGTGCAGGCAAAGATGAGCTTCTAGTGATGAGAACTTTATTATCTACATCCTAAATTGCTTTTTAGTCTGTTTTTATTCTTTTCCTGTTGTTTTGGGGTTTTTTGTTGGGTTTTTTTTTTTGTTTGTTTGTTTGTTTCTATCTATTAAGCAACATTCTTTAGTAGCTACTTCTGTTCATGTACAAACAAGAATGAAAAACCAAACCAATGACTTAGTGATCTTTCCATTTCTCAGCAGGAATCACTTTATTACATTGTCCATCATAATTCTGACTACAGACTTTACCTCCGTCCCTATAAGAAAAGGACAAATCCTGGATCTTGCAGAAACATATCTAACATCAGGCTGAAGAGGACGAGTGTGACTGTTCAGACCATTTGACTGAGAATTAGCAATGCTATCCCAAAATATGTTCCAAGGTGAACAGAAAGGACTGAGAAGAAAGGTAAAAGTACTGGCAAATGAAGAGGCCAAAAGCAAAAAAACCTAGGAAGGTGATAGGGGATTCTCAATCACAGATTTATGAGTGGCTAGGGAAGATGATGACCTTGCCCCAGACTAAGTAGGAACTATTGAGTAAAGAATGTCCCCAGACTGCAACTGGAGTCTCTGTTACCTTAAAACTTTGTATTCAAATTCAGCACTTGAATTAATATTATGCATTGGTACATTAACTTCTTCAGGACTCTGAGACGGTTTGATTTATAGAAGACAACTGTCGTGAAAACTGTGCTTTTAAGACAGAAGGTCTTACAACAGATTTGTACCTGTCTAACTGTGAGGAGAATTAGGTTCACTGGGTAGGATTTATTTTTCTTTACCTAAATCTTTTAAAAAACAAGAAAGGCCTTCTTTTCACTAACATATTGTAATGACTAAAAATTCAGCTTTGACTTGGATAAATATCTATCAAGGTTTGCAGAAGAGACATTACTATTGACCTTATCATCTTAACAACACAGTTGGAGAGCTCTATTTCCTAATTTATACTCTCACAATTTGAAGGCTATGGCATACGCTATAGAAAAAGCAGTAAGGTAAACAAAACAATTCTTTTAGTTTGTAAACAAAATGGTGTTGCTGACAGAATTGCCAGACTAAATGCTAGTTTACCATATTGTATACTGGCTAAAACATTGCTTTGAAGAAAGCCAAACTCAATAACATTTTCTACTAATTTTATTAATAACACATAATTTCCAGTTCATTTATCTATGTGGTTTGCAAGCTTTTAAGCTCAATAACAGTCTAAACATTAGAATTGTACAGTGACTGCATTTTTGTAAGAGAAGTAAATACATTTTTTAAACAGACAAATTATTATGAAATAGTGATTTCTGTTAAAAAAAAATACTGACACTTTCTTGATTTGGCATTTTAAATACAAATACTAGGACAATTTTACTGTGCCTTTGAATGAAATGACAATGTGAGCTAAATGAAAACAAACTCCCTTGAGAATTATTTATCAGGCTACTAATACTCAGAAGCATTTTCTGAAATTTAAAATACATTAACTAGTTCTTCAGTAACTCTCTCCCATTTTTAGTTGACATTGAAGTTCTTGGCCTACTATGCATAGTTAGATGGTAGAACTTATTATGCTTCATGGCTGGACTGGCTTCCTGGGGGCATTTTTGCTGTATGCCTGCTTGCATGGTAAAGGTTTTGTGGACATCTCAAATTTGAGACATGAAATCTAGGAAGCCTAAAGCCATAAGATTTTACCTCTATTTCAGTGCTATATTCTAATACTTTTATTATTCATCCTTACTCCACTCTCATGTTGGTGTAAATATAAGCATATTCTGCATTTAAAAGGCAGTTTGTTTGAGTCTCTCCACATGGAGTTATGCTTAATTTGTATTGGAGACATGGAATGTTCTCTCATGCACATTGTGATAATCATTCATACCCATTTGAAAAGACATTGTTTAAGTCTCGACCCTCTCCTCAGAGGTAACACTGTCATTTCACAGATCTTCTACTTGCTTTGAAAGGTCAGCTCCTCAAAATTAAATTAGAAATCCCCCTTCACATTCTTTTTATTACAGAGTCATCCACGTGATGCATATGCTAACTGTGGATTAGAAATTTTACATGGAGGAAGTCATGAGAAGCCGTAAGGTAAGGAGATTGATAATACCTGGGTGTTCTGGAAGCTAAGGGTTCAGTAGCTTGTCATTTTATATAGTAGATTCTGCCTGAAAAGAGAACTGAGACTTCAGTCCAGCCCATCTCACCTGCACTAAAAACATTTTTTTTCTGGAGTAGTACCCTGAGCACCACTTAGGTGAAAACTTACTTTATAAAGTGGGGAGGGGGATTAGGGATGCAGATCTGACAACCCAAAAGAGAATCCCTGAACTAGGGGCACCATCTACAGGGGAACAGACTGACACTGACTCAGATCTGTCCTTGCATTACAGAGCTGACATCTGTGCAAAGCATATGCAAGTTGGTTTGGCTACACTTGAACACCCCCTCATAGAGCACTTCTGTTTTCATTTTAATTTCTGCTGCCGCAGTGTCCAGGAGCCCTGGGCACAGAGCAGGAGCTCTCAGTGTCAGCTGCATTACAAATGCAGATTAAAAGAGACCATCTCTGCCTAAACAACTTAGAAGCAGCAGCAGATGTGTACAGATCAAACAGAAGAAAACAATGAAATCAGATGACAAACTGAGACAAACATCAGTGAGTGGACTAACAAGTTCTTTGATTTTACCCTTTGATTTTTAGCTATAATTAAAACAACAAAACCCCAGCATTTGTTCTCCCCTCTCTCTACCCAAATCATAATCACATTCATTGTTAGAAAAATATTTTTCACCTTCAAAGATGATTTACTTCACATAACATTTCCATTAGTTGTGTATAGCTGAATAGTTACTCCAGTATTTATTAATTTTACTGAAGATTAATTATCACTTTGGGGATGTAGCTTTCTCTGCTTTCACATTCTTCATATTCTCCTTCTAAGTACACCATTACGACCTAGTAGGTATTATGTAAACTGTACTGAAACCAAGAGTGTGACAACAGAACACTAAAATGGGATTCCAAGTGTCTAATTTTCAGCTATACAGACCAACCCTTGGATTCCCAGTCAACTGGAAAAAACCTCAAAACAATCCAGAGCAGACATTTAATATGCTATAAGAAGTTTCAGAAACACATGCTTAGACTCCTGCAATCCGAACTTAATTTGAAGAGCTGTTCCATTTAATTCCTTTATTTTCACACAATGGAATAGCTCTCAAAAGTAAAAACTTGATGATAGAAAAGATCAAATCAAAGGACAAATAGGAGTAAATTACATGATAATGGAGAACAAAAGCGTTTTTCTGTTAAAGACAGGTATCTGTAATCTTGTGCAACACAAAGCCAGTGAATCACAACAGTCACAGTTCAGTTAGTTTACAGATCTAGACTCTACTTGTTAAGTGAATTAACATGCCACCAGTTTTATTTACTTATTTACCTGCCAGTGATTTGCTCTCATTTCTTACCTGACTTCCCATCTTGTACATCTATTTGTGGCAGTTGTGATACTTGGTCACAAAAAGGCTGACCTACAAAGGAAAAAAGTCACAGCCCTGATTGCTTTTTTTAATGTGTAACAACTGCTGTTGCTCGTGAATTAGCCTCAGTTCAGTGACTGTCATTCTAGTATCTGCTCTTTACATGCCATAAAACTTGTGAGGATAGGCCAGAGAATATCAGTTTCATTGCCTTTGACCCAGGCTTCCTCCTTCTTTATGGATCAAGCAGGAGTATTTAATTTCCAGAATCAAGTTTTTATGGCTCATACTGCTTTGTAATCTTGAGGTTTTATCTTGAAGTCATAGTATACAGAAAGTAAAAAATCAAAATGGCAAAGACAAACATTGCATCATTTATGGTCTTGCTTTTTATTCAAATTTTTTCCAGATGCTCTGGCTCAGTCAAAGTCTAAAACAAAAACAAGGCATATGAAGAATATGATGGAGTCTATTTCTTCATTTGTACATAGGATTCCTGATGGAACTTCTGAATGGATGACACTATTTAAAATTCTCTTCTGATGCACTAAAACACATTAAAAAAATTTTTAAAATGCCAAGAAAAACAACAAAATAGGTCCTGGGATTAGAATATAATTTCTTCTGGAATTGCATATTTCTTCTTTTTTCTCATAATAGGAGACCTTCTTCTTCTGTAGACACATCTGTGGAAGGCTTAACAATAATAAATACAGTGATCTATGTTTCATGATTTTAGTGGCTAGCATTTGGCTAGCACTGCAAGCATTCATCAAATGGCCCCTGAGCTCTTCTAGAACATCCTTGTCCATTCACGATACGTATGTCATTCCTCAAGTCTCACAGCTTCCTTTGGTATAATTAATATGCTGACTGGATAGTAACTACCCATTTCATTGAGAACGCAGTAGTGAAATAAAACTTGCAGGATTGAAAACCTCATTCTCTATGAATAAACCTTTGAACCTGAAAGGAACCAAAGGAAGTAACTTTTGCAGCAATTCCTTCATTGCAAACAGCCAAGCTCAGAAAATAATAGGCAAAAACTCTCCCACTATTCTCCCAGCCTCTACGACAGCTGTTTTTGTTTGTTGTTGGTTTGTTGTTTTTTTTTTTATATAGCAGAGCAATGATGTATGGACTACCACAGTCAGAGTGCAAAAGTGATGGTATACTCTTTGGGGCTACTATTAGATAGCATTTCTGTTCCTTACTGTCTGTACGTGAAGAAAGGGCCATTGGGCTTCAGTGATGTTTCTTGTCTCTGCTCAAACACTAAGACAGCGTATGATGTGTCATGCCTTGTGAATGTCAGACTCCCACAGACTTCTGGCTGTGTGGCTGTTAGGAGCTCAGCATCAAGTCCTCATAATTACTAGCACTGAAACGTGTGGGTTTTTTAACTGACCAGATAAATGATCCTAGAGAAAATAATCCTCAGTATCTGTTGTATTGGGATGGAGGAAACAGTAACACTTTTAAATCATACAGGGTCATCTGAGCACAGGTGACTACTTCTGCATATGCAGTTTAAATTATGGTTGTTCCTCCTTTCTGTACCTCAGTAAAAGCTTTACAATATAATTTCTTTTGCATTTGCTTTCCTTCTCTCCTCTCATGATCTAATGTGCCCATACAAGAAAAACTGATATCCTGACTAATACACTTAAGAACAAATGTCCAGCACCAATGCAATCAGAATAGCTGAACTGGAAAAAGGTTGTGATTTTTAGAGTCAAATCACAGCATGAAAGTATGGATGGGGAATGGCAGGATGCAGTTCTGTCGAAGGCACAGTAAGTCACCTATGAGATGTGCCTGGGGGCTGCGTGACTTTCTCAGTTACCTGCTGACGATGGCATACGGGCTCCTCTCTTTGCCAGCATCTGCTATCTAGCATATTAAGATGTACTTTAGGTAACTTCACTCTCACATACTAACTGAAATCAACTAAATGGCTCTGAAATGTATTACTACATTCCCAAGTTTTCTTAGAACTGCTGTAATCCAGCAGAATCACGTACAGAAGTTCACCAAACCTGGGCTACAACCTGTACGTTCAGTACCCTGTGACCAAGTAAAGGTTAAGGGAAACGCTTACATAAATACCACCCTGTTATGTTCACAATTTTGCAGGTAAAATTGTTTTTCTCTTTGAGGAATATTGCTTGTTATCCTCTTTGACGGTAAATGCGGCAATAATATATGCTGAGGAACAAAGAACTTCAGTCCGTTGTGTTTTTAAAAGCTAAGCTTACATCTAAATCTATTTCCATTTCCCTCTGGAACCTGAGCAACTTTTTATGTTATATTAAACATTAGACAAATAGGGTAGATCTAATTAAAAGTTGAAGAAATGTGCTTCCCTTAATTGAATTTGTTACAGTTACATTTTGCAGACCAATGTTAATCAAAGCTCCAGTTCAGAGTGGATGGATCAAGGGAATTAAGTTAACCCTTGCATGTCCTTACCTGAACACGCGATACGGTCTGCTCTCGCCTAAGCCACAGACGCCAATTACGAGTCACGGCTCGGTCGCGACTGCCCGGTGCGGGCTGCCCAGGGGCGGCCGAGCGGGAGGGCTGCGCACCGCAGCTCGCTAACAGCACCAACTACGCCTGGCGGGGGTCGCCGCCGCGCCGCGACCTACGGGCGAGAGCCACCGCCGCGCCCCGCCCGGGGCACCCGGCTC